>CM038680.1:10545874-10927723 GCA_021605205.1 Aegilops longissima
GAGCTTGCACCCGCTCGACGCCTTTTTCATTGTTCGTTCTGAGGTGGATTCGAACCACTCTCTCCGTTTGGATTTCGAGTCCAAAAGGCCCGGCGAAAGAGGTCCTATGCCCATTCCAATCTTGTCTAACTTTGCTAACTTCCCCTTCTCTACCCGTACCTTGTTCGTTCCGGAAACACGTCTACCTATTCCATCTTTTCCCGAATCTCCCTTAACGGAAGAAATAGAAGCTCGAGAAAGAATACCACTAAAAACCTAGTTCGCTTTCAAATAAAAACAAAGTTCACTCGCTAAAGCATCCATGGCTGAATAGTGAAAGCGCCCACCAACCTAGAAAGGTAAAATGGGTCAAAAAGTAGGTTCTAGTGCACGATCAATGAGAATTATCGATGCAAAAAATCCCTTCTACATGGTATCATATACCGTCACGATTCTTTCCTAACTGCTTCCGCCCAACCCTCGCCGCCGCCGCCGCTACCTTCTCCTCGCGCCGCTGCCTCCTCTCGCCGCAGCCGCGCCCCTCCTAGCCGCCGCGCCGACTCTCCTGCCGCGCCGCCGCCACCCCTCCCCAACCCCTCCCCAACCCTAGCCGCCGCTCCTTCCCCTCCTCACCGTGCCGCGCCATGTCCTCCAACGCCTCCACCTACTCAAACCCATTCGCCGGGCCGGACCCTGCTGACATCCGCGACATCAACATCGATGAACGCGTTCCCGTAGTCCTCGATGCCACCGACTCCACATACTTCGCGTGGAAGACGCATTTTTTGCTCCTCTTCCGCAAGAACAATCTCGTGGATCATGTTGACGGCACCGTCGACTCTCGCGCCATGGTAGGCGACTCCGAGTGGACCGCGATCGACGCTACGCTCATCCGGTGGTTCTTCACCACCATCTCCAAGGACCTGTTTCACACGGTCGTGAGCGATGGTGATGACGCCCGTGTCGTGTGGGTCAAGCTCAACGGCCTCTTCACCGACAACAAGCTCCAGCGCTGCGTTTTTCTGCAGCAGGAATTTTTTGACTGTCATCAGGATGAACAGTCCATTGACGACTACTGCCGCCGCTTGAAGACGTTGGCAGATGAACTCCGTGACATCGGCGCCAAGGTTGATGACGACCTCCTCCTCAGCACGCTCACTGCTGGCGTCAACGAGGACTTCGGCAACGCCGCCTCCGCCCTCACCTTGATGCCGGAGCCCTCCTTCCCCAAGTTTGTGGCGTACTTGCGGTTAAAAAAAGTCAAAAAAGTTTAGAAGTTTTTTTAGAATAAAATTGACTTTCTTTTCCACTAGAATATACATTTTCACGAACAAAAAACCAGCTTTGCTTTCACGGCAAGGAAAACAAAATCTATTTTCTATTATAGATCACTATTCACACAATTTTGAACGATTATTTTGTTTTTTTTCAAAAGAATTCAATGGGTTTTTTGGTGATTTTTTTACATGTAAAGTGGAAGGTCAATTCTTTTTCAGAATTTTTTGCATTTTTATTTAACTACTATTTTTCATATAAGGAGTATATACACTCACAGGCTAAAAGTTTCTGTCCAAAAGAAGTACTCCCTAAAGAAGTACTCCCTCCGTAAACTAATATAAGAGCGTTTAGTGGTTATATTAGTTTACAGAGGTAGTATTAATTATATTTTGATAGCGAGGGAGTAGAAAGCTTCTTCATCCGGCGAACCTTCCCTTTTCGTTTTAAATTTGTTCCAATCTTGCAGACGTAACCCACATGCATGGCATTGGCTATAGCAGTGGCCGAGCTGGCTGCCGGCCGGAGTTTTATTAAAAAAAAACTTGACAGTTTTATTTTAGGAAAATTTAAGTTAGATCCAAAATTAATAAAACTCTAGTAATAGAAGTACCTTCCATGATTATTTCGGAGAAGTTTTGCTTGAAGCAGGGTTGGGCTGTTCTTGTACTTGTTGGCTAATTTTGAAGCCCAAACATTGAAACGGCATGCCCTATGGGCTCAACCTTTCCTCAAATATTCAGCTTAGGCAGACTTAATTATCGGAATTTATTTATTTATTTATTTATTTCAGCTTTAAATTGGACTGAAAATTACAAAACTTTTCCGAATATTCGAACGGCTTGCAAAAGCTTGCTCGAAATTTTCTCACACATGACTGAACAAAAACATTCCAGGACGGAAGATTGCATTGCTAGAAGTTTCGTCAACTCATTTTTGTTTTACATTTTTTGTTGCTTTCAGTGTGGATTTGTTGATACACAACGTTATCATGCATTTTCCAAAGAAAAAAAATACATATTACACAAGAGTCACTTTATTGTTCATCTGGTCGATATGAATCGTCCGTCGGAGCAGATTCAACGGTTAAGATTTAATGCAATACCACTACTAGGAGAAAGCTTATAGATAGAATATTAGCAGTAGCGCTGGTTTGGGGGGAACCGCCACTGATACTTAGTAGTAGCATGGGGTGGAAACAAGCGCTACAGGTAAGAAAGTATCAGTAGCGCTGGGCCCCAAACCAGCACTACTGCTAAGCGGTCCCATCACCACTGGCAGGGGGGCTATACATAGTAGTAGCGGTTGTCTGGAACCGATGCTACTACTGAAGACATAGTAGTAGCGCTCGTCCATGGCCAACCGCTACCTCTTAGTGTGCACGGTGCCAGCAGGTGGGCCCAACTTAGCAGTAGTGTTGGGCCCTAGGCAGCGCTACTGCTAATGCTACCTTATCCTCGGCCTGATCACTCTCCCGTCCCACTCTCACTGTCCTCTCTCCATCTACCCCCGCGCGCTGCCGCCACCCGCTGCCGTCGTCGAGCTGCCGCCGTCGCCCGGTATGTCTCGCTCCCACCCTCTCCTTCCATCGCTCCCTTCTTCATCACTCCCTCCGACCCCACCTCTTCCTCCATCCCTCCCTCCGATAGTCCCTCTCCCTCCATCCCTTCCTCCCTCCCACCCCTCTTCCTCTGACCCTCTCCCTCCCTCCCTCCCTCCCTCCTGCATTGCATAGATAGATGGATAGATAGATGAATAGATATATGGTTAGAACTATGGTATTTTTGATATATTGCATACATAGACAGATGGATGGATGGATATATTGATGGTAAGATGGATGGATGGATGGATAGATGTTAGGGCTAGAACCGGGGTTTTTTTTTTACTAAATGTAGGTTTATTCAATTTTATTTTTATTAAAAATTAGTAATAGAATAGAAAATTAGTAAGCTAATATAAAATTGTTGTTGCCAATTATATTGATGATATAATTTTTTGATCGATGGACTATGCAGGATTTCTCGCCGTCGCATCTCCCTTTCCCGCTCGGTCCCATCTCGCCAACATGAGTACCTCCCACTCCACATTGTTTCTTTTTTGGTTAAGTTTTATTTTAATATATTTGTAGATGTATGTAAGTTTGCTAGAATGGATGCATTATTGATTGTTGCACTTTTGTTGCATTATTGATTTCAAAAACATGTATATCTAGTGTTGTGCTTGCCCAAGTGGCCTATATATGTTTGTAGGGAACACCTCTGAGTGGCCTATGTTTTGTCGGAGTGTTGATTGATTTCCTTTCCGAAAAATTCCAGGTGCTCGATATGTCCTATTTTAGCAAAGATCATGTCGGATTTTTCCGTGAATTTTAGCATGAGTTGTGCTAGGATATGTAGAAAATATCGAGTGGCCAAGATTTGTTAGAAAGATAATTAAACAACAATTCGGGTTGACTTTAAGTCTGCCGGGGCTCCATACATGACAGTCAAATAATCATTGAGGGAGAGTCTCCACCATATACGAGAGAAGAAGAATGCCGACTGTTGTCGTGGGGGTCGCTTCTCCTTGTTCTCCTCGTGCTAGACTTTTGTTATGCACTAGGGGAACGAGGAGCTGCGACCATCACCCACTACTAGGGAAAAGCCTAGCAGTAGCGCTGGTTTCTGGCCTATCAGTAGCGCGGGTAATCGCGATACTGATACGACACTACAGCTAAAGCTTAGCAGTAGCGCCTGTTGGCACGCGCTACTGCTATATCTACTTAGTAGTAGCGCTTGCTCCAACAAGCGCCACTGGTAATTACTAGTAGCGCTTCTCTCTGCCTGCGCTACTACTATTATTCCGTATTCTATTTCTTTTAAAGTTTAGGTCGTATTCATACACCTTTATACAATTTTCATATAGTAGAAATTTAGAGATTGTTTTTACATTATAATGAGTTATTAAATCACTAGGTGAAAGAACCACAGATTAGTTTCAAATGGATGGATCCTAAGTGACCAAGTCATGTATTATCACGATAATTCATGACTTGATCACTTAGGATTCGTCCACTTAAAACTAATCCGCGGTTCTTTCACCCAGTGATATAATAACGTACTCATCATCATCATCATCATCATCATCATCATCATCATCATCATATTAATACAAAAACTCTTGCATCATATCATCACCAACAACACTAGCTAATAACCATCATAGTTATTACCACCAACACTATTTAATCATCATAGACATAGCTAATCACCACCAACACTAGCTAATAATAATCATCATAGTCATCACCACCAACACTCATTCTAGCTAGCTAATCACTCCTACTACTCTCTCTCGGGTAAAATAGCATAGAACATGTGGAGCACTCCTGATTCATCATATTGAAGCATGCAGATGAACCTATCTCCTAATTGTGGGCTGCGCTTCTGATTGCTGCCCCCTAGTACTTTTCTGCGATCCTTCAATTTTTTTTCCAGTCTTTGACTATTAGGACTTGCTCGCTTCTAGAAGTCCTGAATGCACTCATGTGCAATGTAGCATGTCTTGGTCGTATGCTAGCCATGGACATGCGACCTTTAGCTTTGATCCACTGAGGCACAACTATCATCGAGAGTCCCTGTTGAAGAACATCGTAGTAACATACTAAGCAATGAAGTTTAGCTTAAAAAATAATGTATGCAAAAGATGCACTGAGGACAAATAGTAAAATTCTTACCATCTTTCCTAAATAGATGTCACCGTAGTTCAGTACGAACACTATAGGTTGCACGTTTTGAGTACTAAGATTTCCAAGTTTAGGAAAATAATTTGTCTCGATAGTATGAAGATCCTCAAGCCATCAAACATAATGATGTGTCTCCTCGCAGTTTAGTTCAGCCCCGAGACAGTAGTAGGTCCTGTCTACCAAGCGCTGGACATGTTTGCTTGAATGGAAATAAGCTGTCAATAGAAATTAGTTGTCAAATATTTTTGAATAAACAATATTGAATACATAAATATGGTTGAGAAACTTACATAATGGTAGAACTGGAGGCGTCTACACATCGACCCATATGTCGATATTATCTTCAATATCATCTTCCGGACGAATATCAAAGGTGATAAGCATTTCAGGCTCAAATGCATAAGCCTTGCATAGTGCTCTCCATTGTTTGCATTCAAAATGGGTGTAGGTTTCTGTATTGTATAATTTTGCAGGAAAACTATAACCATGCTTGGTCCTCAAGTTAACTCTTTTTACCTCCATAGTTTCCATAGTACTGAATCCAACCTTATCCAAGACATATATTCTTGCATGGCAGGGGATACGCTAGTAGAATAGTAAAAAAATTAAATTATAAGTTGAAGCAAAAGAAGCAGAAGTCATGCTTAATTACGAAAAAAGACTTGTCGTTGTGACTTACTGTATGCACTTCGAAGGTGTCATCGAGCTTGATGCTGAAGCGCCTACCACCAACTAGGTGAGGCACATCGCCTGAGCCGCGCTTGTTCGCAGATCCGCACATACCGAATTCCTTTTCGTCGTCAGACATTTCCTATGTTCATAGTTGAAACATTAATTAAAAATCGGCCGAAGGCAACTACTAGGAAACTCAACACACAGATCACTATTACCCAATATGCAACGGGTTGACTTTAGCTCTGTCGAGTCTTCCTTCCTAAACTCTCATCTCACGTATATGGTGGGCACTCCCTCTCTGATATTGCGACTGTTGGTGATGGTCGCTACTCCTCCTTACCTAGTGCATTACAAATATCTATCACAAAGAAAAGAAGGAGAAGCGAGCCCCACGACAACAGTCAACATTCTTCTTCTCTCATATATGGTGGACACTCCCTCACCGATTTTTGGACCGTCGATGATGGTCGCTACTCCTTCTTCCTAGTGCACAACAAAGGTCCAGCACTAAGAGAAGAAGGAAAAGCGACCCCCATGACAACAGTCGGCATTCTTCTCTCATATATGGTGGAGACTCTCCCTAACCGATTTTTAGACAGTCATGATGGAGCCCCGACAGACTTAAAGTCAACTCGAAATGTCGTTTAATTCTCTTTCTAGCAAATTCGGGGCACTCGATATTTCCTACATATTCTAGCACAAGTCATGCTTAAATTCACGAAAAAATCTGGCATGACCTTTGCTAAAATAGGACATATTGAGAGCCTGAAATTTGCCGGAACGGAAATGAATCAACACTCCAGCAAAACATAGGTCACTCGGAAATGAATGAACACTTCGCACATGAGCACAAAGTAGTGCTCCTTTGCATTTCAATGGTTCAATATTGACAAAACAATTCAATATATCGTATAATCCGAACATTTCATTTGATTAAGAAGCATAACTAAATACCCTAGTTCGGATGTAGAGGAAGGTGGAGAAGGAGGAGGTGGACTTTTAGCTCACCGACTCGGGTGTAGAGGAAGTGGAGGTAGCTCGGATGACGATCACTCCAAGGAGACACGACTAAGCCTGCATATTCCACCGAGTAATTTTTTAATAAGATCATCAAATCTCATATAGCATTCTTTGATGACAAAGTGATAATGACATAAATTCAACTAGTTCTATTAATTCAACTAATTCAACTAAGAACTTACTAAAACTAAACTAGTTTTATTAATTTTCTTACTAAATATAAACTAGTTCTATAGTAAAATTTTAATTAGATCATCAAATCTCGTATACCTAAATTTTCTTACTAAAAATAAACTAGTTATATTAATTCAACTTTTCAACTAAGCACTTACTATAAATAAAAACAATTAATTTTCTTACTAATTCAAGTAAGCACTTACTAATTCAACTAAGAACAGAAATAAAATTTTAACTAGTTGGGAGGGAAGAGAAGGGAGGAGGGGTGGTAGAAGGTAGGAGAGAGGAGCAGGGGAGGAGGGAGGAGGGTGGGCGGAGGAGGAGGAGGAGGAGGGAGGAGAGAGGAGGAGGGGAAGGAGGGCTGCCTGAGGAGGAGGGAGGAGGGGGCGGCCGGAGGAGGAGGGAGGGGCGCGGTAGGGAGGAGGGAGGAGAGAGGAGGACGAGGGATGAAGGAAGAGAGAAGGAGGGGCTACCTCAGTGGAGGAGGTGCAGGACGTCGGCGGCGGCGGACGACGACGGTGGTAGGAGTGGCGGCGGCGGCGGACGACGGTGGCCGGGGGGGGGGGGGGTGAGAGAGGAGAGGGAGGGTGGGGCGGCCGATTAGAGGAGATAGGTCATGTTTAGCAGTAGCGCGTGTTAGGATAACGCGCTACAGCTAAATTCTCGTAGCAGTAGCGCATATACATAATAGGCACTACTACTATTCCTAGGCCGGCGGCTACGTCTCCGCAATATTAGTAGTAGTGTTGTTTTTCACTAGCGCGCTACTGCTATGTTTATATCAGTAGCACGGTTTCCGCAGGCGCGCTACTGCTAAATAGCAGTAGCGCCTATTTTTGGGACGCGCTGCTGGTAAGATTCTGTGTATAAGGTTTTCCCTAGTAGTGACGACGGTCGATAAATTAGTGACGGAGAGTGTCCACTATATATATGAGAGAAGAAGAATCCCAACTATTTTCGTGAGGGGAGCTTCTCTTTCATTTGAAGGTGTTAGACATTTTCGTGTAATGCACTTTCAAACAAAAGTAGGAGCTTCCATCACCGACAGTCGCAAATGTCAGAGAGGAAGAATCACGACAGACCGATAGTCAATCCGTGATGAATAATAAGGATCTAATTTATTTTTTGTAGTACATATATTGAATTTTAGAAGTTTAATCTTTGAATTATGAACATAGGAAATGTCTGGCGATGATGATAGGATCCCTAAGTGCGACTACTATGGTGACGACCGGGGTCTATGCGATAGGGCTCACCTGGAAGATGGTCGGCGCTTCAGTATTAAGCTCGGCAAGACCTTCAATGTTGACACAATACGCAATGATGACAATAATTTTTTTGTAATTAATCATGACATCAGCTTCTTCAACGTGTAATTTCTGTCTTTTACGTTTTGACTAGTGCATCCCCTGCCATACAGGACGCTATGTCTTGGAGAAGCTCAACTTCGAAGATCATGAGAAAATGGAGACAAAGATAGTTCACCTCTGGACCCATCATGGTTATACTTTTGCCCTAAAGCTATACAATGCGGAGAGCTACTCCCATTTGGGTTGCTCTAATTGGGAATCACTTTGTAAGGCGTATGGTTTTTAGGAGGGTATGCATGTCACATTCGTTCTTGGTGATCCTGAAGATGACATTGACGAAGATAATGTCGATGAAGATAATATCGACGAAGCCAATATCGACATTTGGATCCTTGTTGATATGCTTCCACTTCTACCTCTATGTGAGTTTCTCAAACATATTTATCAAGTAATATAAATTGTTTTTATATAAATAGTTGACAGCTTATATATTTCTAAAATGTTCGAAAAGTAGTAGACAAAACCTACTACACAGATGGATCTGAAATAACTTACGGGGAGAAAGATCATCTTGTCTCCTTTATTACTAACGTTGAGACTTACAATAAGAATTATGAAACTCCTCCGCATTATGGTCAATATGTGCCAGTGATGTCTACTACGGAACTTTATTCTTGTACACTCGTGTTGGGCCTCCAAGCGCAGAGTTTTGTAGGACAGTAGCAATTTTCCCTCAAGTGGATGACCTAAGGTTTATCAATCCATGGGATGTGTAGGATGAAGATGGTCTCTCTCGAACAACCCTGCAACCAAATACAAGAAATCTCTTGTGTTCCCAACAAACCCAATACAATGGCAAATTGTACAGGTGCACTAGTTCGGCAAAGAGATAGTGATAAAATGTAATATGGATGGTAGAAATATATTTTTATAATCTGAATAAATAAAAACAGGAAGGTAGCAAATAGTAAACGAGTACAAAAACAGTATTGCAATGCTTGAAAATGAGGCCTAGGGTCCTTACTTTCGCTAGTGCAATCTCTCAACAATGCTAACATAGTTGGATCATATAACCATCCCTCAAAGTGCGATGAAGAATCACTCCAAAGTTCCTATCTAGCGGAGAACATAAGACGGAATTGTTTGTAGGGTACGAAACCACCTCAAAGCTATTCTTTCCGTTCGATCTATTCAAGAGTTCGTACTAAAATAACACAAAGCTATTCTTTCCGTTCGATCTATCCTAGAGTTCATACTAAAATAACACAAAAGCAAATTCAGATTTATAATTTTCAATCCAACACAATGAACTTCAAAGAGTTCCCCAAGATTTCTACCGGAAAAACAAAGACAAGAACGTGCATCAACCCCTATGCATAGATTACCCCAACGTCACCTCGGGAATCCGCGAGTTGAGTGCCAAAACATATATCAAGTGAATCAATACGATACCCCATTGTCACCACGAGTATTCAATTGCAAGATATATATCAAGTGTTCTTAAATCCATAAAAGTATTCAATCCAATAACAACGAAATCTCAAAGGGAAAAACTCAATTCATCACAACAATATAGAGAGGGGAAAACACCATATGATCCGACTATATTAACAAAGCACGCGATACATCAAGATCATGACATCTGAAGAACACGAGAGAGAGAGAGAGAGAGAGAGAGAGAGAGAGAGAGAGAGAGAGAGAGAGAGAGAGAGAGAGAGAGAGAGAGAGAGAGAGAGAGAGAGAGAGAGAGAGAGAGAGAGAGAGAGAGAGAGAGAGAGAGAGAGATAGAGAGATTGAACACATAGCTACCGGTACAAACCCTCAGCCCCGAGGGTGGACTACTCCATCCTCATCGTGGTGGCTGCCGGGTGATGAAGATGGCCACCGGTGATGATTCCCCACCCCGGCAGTGTGCTGGAACGGGGTCTAGATTGGATCTCGTGATACATAGGCCTTGCGGCGGTGGAACTTCTGATCTAGGGCTACCCCGAAGGGTTTTGTAATATTTGGGATTTATAGGGCAAAGAGGCGATTCAGGGGGCACCCGAGGTGGGCAACAGCCACCAGGGCGCGCCTGGACCTCCTGGCGTGCCCTGGTGGGTGCTTCTCCCCTCGAGAAGCCCCAAGGTGCTTCCCCCTCGAGATGCCCCCCAGGTGCTTCCTTTTCCCACTGGCTTTCTTCTAGCCCAAAAAATCCTCCAGGAGTTTCGTTGCGTTTGGACTCCGTTTGATATTGATTTCCTGCGATGTAAGAAAAAAACAAAAAACAACAACTGGCAGGTTATTCCCAAAAAATGATATAAAGTTGCTATAAAATGATTGTAAAATATCCAGGAATGATAATATAATGGCATGAATACTTCATAAATTATAGATACGTTGGAGACGTATCAGCATCCCCAAGCTTAATTCCTACTCATCCTCGAGTAGGTAAATGATAAAAGAAATTTATGAAGTGTGAATGCTAGCAAAGTGCACAAGTTTGATCAATGACAATTTCAATCACTTTTCCTAGCATTATAACAACAATTCTTTCTGATAAAACTTCTCATGTTATAGTACCAACCAATTCATATGTTAAGGTTCAAATGATGAATTCTCTTGAAACTCAACAACCTATGTTCTCAGTCACCAAGCAATTGCAATTCAAATTATTCAATAGAGTCTAAGTAAGAGCTCCACATACCCAACCATCATATAGTCTTCTATGATTGCTAACACTCACCACATACATATGAGCAAAACGTTTCAACCGGACACATAGAAAGATAGGGGCTTATAATTTCGCCTCCCAACGTATTCACCTTTGGGTGATGTCAACAATAATAACTCATGCTACCCATATTCAGCTGGACATATGTGCCTACATCTTTCCTCACCACATGATGCTTGCCAAAGGAGAAAAATAAAAAGGAATAGAAAGAAAAACTTTGACTCTTGCATAAAAGTAAATACATAAAGTAAAAGATAGGCCCTTCGCAGAGGGAAGCAGAGGTTGCCATGCACTTATTTTTTTGTATGCTCAACCCCTTAGTGCAAAAGAACGTCACATTATATTGCCCCTTATGATAGCAACCTTTATTATGCAGTCTATCGCTTTTATTCTTTGCTATCACAAGTTCGTACAACGCTCAATTTTCTCTTACACTAAATGATCTAACACTTTTAGAAGCAATTTTTATTGCCTTATTGCGCCGATGACAACTTACTTGAAGGATCTTTCTCAGTCCTTAGGTATGTGTGGTGGACTCTTGAAAACAAGATTTGGGTTTAAGGGTTTTGGATGCACAAGTAGTACCTCTACTTGGTGTGGAATTTTTGGCTAGCAAAGATAGGGGGCAAGCACCATATGTTTAAGGATCTATGACAATATAACTTCTATGTGAACATGAACAAACATAAATCATTACGTTGCCTTCCTTGTCCAATGTCTACAATTTTGGCACATAATATTTTGATGGGGGCTCTCAATCACAAAAGATTTCCAAGATAGTGTATTTGCATGTGAAAGTTCTCTTCCTTCTACTAATTATTCGTGGATTGCTTGTGTGACCAATATTGTGATTGTCAAGCCTCGAAATATTTCACTTTCTAAACACAATGTGAAGCGACTACTAGGCATGATATGAACATGTAATTTCATGATATTCAATTTTTCAACAATTTACTGATAGGACTTAAGTGAAGCACAAGAGTAAATGACAAGCTACTCCAAAAAAGATATAAGTGAAGATCAAGGGAGTAGTATGTAAATGGGTAGCTATTTGAGGACTATCTTTTATTTAAAACTTGAAGATCTAAGTATTTTATTAAAACAACAAGCTAAACAGAACAAAATGCCATTCCAAGCATAGCACAACTCATGTGAAGAAGCAAAAACTTAGGCTCAACCGATACTAACCGATAATTGTTGAAGAAGAAAGGTGGGATGCCTACCGGGGAACTCCCAAGCTTAGATGCTTGAGACCTCTTGAAATATTATCTTGGGGTGCTGTAGCACCCGTGCTCAGAGCAACCGGTTTACCTTGCATTGCCAGCCCAGAGATGAAGTCTTCTGGCAACACACAATAACATGGTACAGAAACAACCGCTTTATTGATGCTAGCAGAAACATAAGTCTGATATTACATCAAGATAAGGGGCCAAGCGGCACACACAGTGCGGCTGAACAATATGTACAATATTTAATGAACATGAAGGGGCCTCGATCACATAAACTACGCGGCAGCGGAATAAGGACGAAGTGGAACTCCATAGCACAGGGACACCAACGTGGACACGGTCTAGACGCGGTAAGGTCTCTGATCCAATATGACTTGCCTGAAAGCTGGCATGACACGCCAGGTCAGTACATTGAATGTACTTGCAAGCTCATAAGAAACATAAGCACAATGACAAACAATATCATGAAAATTAATCAGGTTAATGAAATGCAAGTAATACTACTTATGCGGTGAAACCAACATGTGCACCGAGTCTCTCAGACTCGATTACCAGACGGGTTACCTCGTAACCGAATGGTGATCATACCCGGATCACAACTGAACCCAATCACTTACTGATCATCACATGATCCCACAAATCATCATAAAACCAGTGCAAACAATAAGTACTTAGTGTGCAATATTAATTATAATTGTTGATCCATGGTGTGACGTACTTCCGAGTTGTTTCCATAACCGAGGACGCGGCTATCGATAGATTGAATACACTTTGCAAAGGTAGCGCACTTTACCCACACCATAGAACCGATGGCCTCGCACTCCCATTCGGGTGGACCAACGGCATTCCGACAAAACCCTTCCCTTGCGATGACACTCTCCCAGCCACGCCGACCAACTCCCTCTCAGGGCTAAGTCATGGGTGGCCCCGTGCCTACCAAAGTCAACAACGGCCACCGTCGTGGTAAAACGGTCCCAACGGGGACAAGATACCATAAAAACAAACAGGCACACAAGGTTATGTCTGTTTACCGGGCCAGGGTACTGCACGCCCATAACCTTCCGTCGTTGGAGGCACCTGCAAGAGGCATGACAAAGGACCGAATCAAGACCCCCCATAAGGTAAATGTGGTCGCACTGAGAAAAACCGATTCAGTGGCACCATGAATTGATCAACGTTTTATACAAGTTGGATTACTTTCAGTTTTAACTTGAAAATGTAAGTGCATCTAGTGCCCCTTAGTGATTTTGGTGTATTGAAGACTTATAGGTTAAGGGACTGATGCGTTTGTGAGTGTACACAGGTCTATAAGTCTATGAGGAGTTTGATATTTATAGAGAAAGTCGACCCCTAAAAATGAAGTTCTTCGACTGAAGACTTTGGGTTTCTGAAGACTTTGAAAGTGAATAAATTGGTGTGACCTTGAAGACTTGGCAATCATTCGAGGAACATGAAGCGTGAAGACTTTTGTTTTCGTAGTTTCATTTTCTCTTTCTTGAGTCATAGGAAACACCGTACTGTTAAAGGGGGTCGAGGAAATACTAAGGAAAAATTTCCATGTGATGCTCAACTCAAAATCCTACACCTACCAATCCCTTGAGTGAAGCCATTGGAAATCTCATACAGATTCATCAATTTCTTGATGATAGAGACGAAGTTCTTACGGTCACGAGAATTTGTTCTCGACCGAGGAGTTAGGAGTTCGCCAGTCGGATTGCCTACACAGTGAGGAAAATGATAGCCCTGAGGAATCTGAGAGTCAAATTTCCGACCGTTGCTGTGCTATGCGCCAGCTGTCCCAAAATATCTACCCACCTAACGGTCATATCGTTGAAGGGCATTTATTTCTTATCATGTCGGGCTGTTCCCTAGGCTATAAATAGCCGCCCCTACAACCACTAGCTGGTTGGCTGCTCTGAGAGAAACTGACACTTGTCATTTGAGAGCATCCCATCCTCCGAGGACTTTGAGCGAAAATCATCAAGTGAGGTAAACCCAAACCCAAAACACCTTCAAACCCAAAGTGATTGAGCATCATTGAAGAGATTGATCCTGCGTGGATCCGACGCTTGTTACCTTTGAAGACTGTGCTTCTTCCAGACGGTTAGGCGTCATGGTCTAGAGCATCCAAGAGGAATTGTGGATCACCGAGTGACCGAGTCTGTGAAGGTTTGGAAGTCACCTGAAGACTTACCACGAGTGATTGGGCAAGGTTTGTGTGACCTTAGCTCAAGGAGAATACGCTGAGGACTGTGTATCCGGGACTGTGTGTCCTCTGGTTTAAATACCTAGCCGCTCCAACCAGACGTACAACTGAGACAACAGTTGGAACTGGTCTACCATATCATTGTCTTCACCAAGCTTACTGGTTCTATTTCCTCAACTCTTTCATTTCCTCATTTCAGTTGTTGTGTGCTTGTTCATATCTGTTTGAAGACATTGACTGAAGACTTTCTCAATCTCCTCAGTTCAATCTGTTCAGTCTGTCCGTCTTCATCTTGTGTTATCCTGTGTTTACGCTTTCTGTACTCTGTGCTTGTCTTCATTTCATCATGATGACTATGCTTGTGTTCTGTTATGTCTACTTTTGAGTACTTATTCCGCTGCAAGTAGTTCTTCGCTAAGGAATTTCCTCACTAGCAAATTCCTCAGTGAAGAATTCATAAAAATTGCCTATTCACCCCCCTCTAGTCGATATAACGCACTTTCAATTGGTATCAGAGCAAGGTACTCCCTTGTTCTGTGTGATTTTGGTTTAACCGCTTGGAGTTTTAGTTATGTCGACCGCAGGTATGATCAAGGTCTTTGCTGGGTGTCCTACCTTCGATGGAACGGACTACCCCTACTAGAATAATAAGATGCGAATGCATCTTGAGGCAATTGATAACCATCTCTGGTATGTTGTGGAAAATGGTGTTCCCTCAGTCACACCTTCTCTCAACGCTACTGATGTGAAGAGATTCAAGCAACCCGATTCTCAAGCGAAGAATATCATCTGTGGCCATCTGAGCAAAGGGCAGTATGGAAGAGTGAGTGCTTTGGAAACTGCTAAGCTTATCTGGGATAGGCTGTCCAAAGTGAATGAAGGAGTCTCAACTCAACGTGACTCTCGTGTTGACGTTCTTCGCAATCTCTTCAACCGCTTCAAAAGACTCGACAATGAAAATGTTCAGCAAACCTTCGATCGGCTCACTAACATCTCAAATGAGCTTCAAGCACTTGGTGCCACTGACATCACCAACCATGAGGTGGTGAAGAAATTGCTGAGATCGCTTGATTCTTCTTTTGATACTCTAGCACTGATGATACAAGAACACGCTGATTACAAGTCATTTGATCCCGCTGACATCCTCGAGAGGCTAAACACTCATGAGTTCCAGCTTGCTCAGAAGAGAGATCTCTATGGTTCGAGCTATGGAAGATCACGTGCTCTGAAGGCCAATGCAGTCTCTGAGTCTGAAGATGAAGACTCTGCTAGCAGCCTTGGTGATCCTGAAGAACTGAGCCAGGAACTAGCACTACTTGTGAAGAAATTTCAGAAGTTTGCAAGACGTGGTCGCTTTGGAAAATCCTCAAGGAGTAATGATTCCTCATCCAGTGACAACAAGAAGAGGTTATGCCATAAATGCAAGAAACCTGGTCACTACATTCAAGATTGTCCTCAGTGGGATAAGGAATCAAAGAAGAAGAAGTACAAGGATTACAGTTCTGATGATGCGAAGAAGAATAAGAAATCCTCAAAGTCTTCATCATCAAAATCCTCAAAATCTTCTTCTCACAAGAAGAGCAGCTCTAAGAAGGCTCGGGCATTCATTGGCAAAGAAATGGAATCTAAGGCTGAATCTGAGGAACATAAGGATGAGGAGGCATCTGAGGAGTCCGAGTCTGGTGTGGCGAGCCTAGCTCTCGCTACTGCATTCGTCAGCAAGTCTATCTTTAACTCTGAAGAAAATGGCATCACCAACAAGGCTGATGAAGGCAATGATGACTACGTTCCCACCTATTGCTTCATGGCAAAGGGTGTCAAGGTAACTAAATACGCCTCCTCTGAATCTAGTGAGGATGAATCTGATGAAAACCTCAAGCCTAGCTACTCTAAACTTGCTAAGATTGTTGTGAAACAACAAAAGGCTTTTGAAAAGGTTCAAAACATGCTAGATAAAAGTGATGATATGTTGGGTGAAGAAATGGATCGCACTAAAACCTTGACTGAAAATCTTCAGATACTTCAGTACAAGTTTGACAACCTTCAAGGTCATCATAACACTCTCTTATCTGATCAGGAGAAGCTTTCTTATGAATTTCTTCATAGAAAGCAATACCTTGAGAAGCTAAGGGTGAGTTATGAAGATCTTCAGAAGGATCGCGATTCATTGCTTGCTCAACAAATCAACGCTACTCAGGAAGAATTTGTTCCTCCATGTTTGAAGTGAATTGAACGTGAAACTGCTAATTCTTCACCTGAATGTTCAAATGCTTCTAATGCAACAAATTCTTTATATTTCTCTGCTGTCACTAATTCCTCATCTGAGGACATTGCTAGTATCACTAATGATGTAGGGCTAAAGGAATTGTACATGATAGGCATGTACAAAAGCCTCAAAGGGCATCAGACTCTTTGTGATTTGCTTAAAAAGCAGATCCTCAACAGGAACCCTAGGAAAGAGGGTATTGCCTTTGAGAGGAAACTCAATGCTGATGGAACATATTGGAAACATGAGCAGTACCCCAAAACCTCATGGGTTGCTGCAAAGGGACCTCCAGTTGATCCATCCAATTTATCTGGCTTTACATGTGAATCTCCTCATTCTTCTGATGAGTCATTTGACTCCAACTATAAACTATTCAAAAATCAGAATGGGGAAGTATTTGCTAGATATGTTGGTACTAACTGCAGGAACGATTCCCCTATGAAGAAAATCTGGGTTCCCAAAAGTTTCCTTGAAAGTCTTCAGGTGAATGTCCTCATGACACCACCTGTGAAGAATAGGAACTCCAGATCAAATTCTTCATATGGACCAAATTCTTCATATGGATCCAAGTCCTCATACGGACCATATTCCTCACGTGGATCAAATTCCTCAAAAGGATCAAAGTCCTCATATGATCATCATCGTGCTAACCCCTCTATTTCGCAGGGAAGTGCTAAGGGCTATGAATATGACCATTATTCTTCTAACCATTATGTTCATAAGTCCTCAAAGAATTTCTCTGCTTATTCATATGCTTATCCTAACCCCTCTTATGTGAAACGACGTGGACTGGCTTCTATGCCACCTTTCTCATATGGTGCTCGCAGAGTGATGAATTCTTTGCCACTCCTTCAGATGTGAGTGGTGAAGAAAAAGAACTAATCTCTTATGCAGGGTCAGGTCTCCAGACGTGCTCAAAACATCTGAAGAATTTGCTGGAGACCTAAAAATTGCCTGAAAGGACGCATGCTAATCATGAAGAAATGAACTTTCATTTGTCATGTCCTCATACTGTTTTATCTGTTCTATTGCTTGATGAAATTGATCTGATGATATTGATGTCATATTCTTCACTGATGAAGTATATGAGTTCGTAAGATGCACTAATTCATCTACAAGATGATCAACCCAAAGCAAATTAGTGGGCCCTTGATAGTGGATGTACGAATCACATGACTGGTGACAAGAATCTATTGATGGATGCTCCTTTATCACCGTCGCATCTGAAGCATATCATCTTCACTGACAAAGGCAAAAGTCAGGTATTGGGTCTAGGTAAGGTTGCGATCTCAAAGGATCGAGACATGGACAAAGTCATGATTGTCGAGTCCTTAGGATACAACCTAATGTCTGTTTCAATGCTTTGTGATCTTGATATGGTTATTGTCTTTGGAAAATATCATTGTGTTGTGATCATGGAAGCTGACAATTCCAAAGTCTTCGAGGGATTTAGGAGAGGAGACTTGTACATTGTTGATTTCCCTACAGGACCACAACCGGCCGTATGCCTACTTGCAAAAGCTTCAGAAGGCTGGCTATGGCATCAACGACTTGGTCATGCTGGCATGAGGAATTTGCACACGCTTGCGAAGAAGAAGCATGTCATTGGCATTGAGGATCTCAAATTCCTCAAGGATCACTTATGCGGAGCCTGTGAAGCTGGAAAGATGACAAAGGCCAAGTATCCAACGAAGACTATCATGACTACCACTTGACCATTTGAATTGCTTCACATGGATCTCTTTGGTCCTAATCATTATTCTACAGTTACAAATGATGCATCTCAATATGGCTTTGTTATTGTTGATGATTATTCTCGTTACACATGGGTGCACATTGTCACTTACAAACATGAGGTGCACGAAGTCTTCAAACGATTTTCCTCGAGGGCTTCAACCAACTTTGGTGTGAAGATCAAGCATATCAGAAGTGACAATGGGACTGAGTTCAAGAATTCCGGTCTTGATGACTATCTCGATGAACTTGGTATTACTCATGAGTTATCTGCTCCTTATACTCCTCAGCAGAATGGCGTCATGGAGCGCAAGAATAGAACTCTTGTTGAGATGGCCTGCACTATGCTTGATGAATACAAGACACCTCGTCATTTCTGGATTGAAGCAATTGATACTGCATGCCACATCATCAATAGAGTATATCTTCACAAATTCTTCAAGAAGACTGCTTATGAACTCCTCACTGACAAGAAACCCAATGTGAGTTACTTCAAAGTCTTTGGTGCTAAATGTTGGATTAGAGATTCTCATCACAATTCAAAATTCGCACCGAAAGCACATGAGGTTTTATGCTTGGTTACGGAAAGGACTCGCACACCTACAGAGTCTTAAACAACGTTCTTCACAAATTTGTTGAAACTGTAGATGTGCGGTTCAATGAAACTAATGGCTTGCAAAGAGAGCACCTACCATCTGTGTTAGATGAACCATCACCTGAGGAATCTATCAAGTTCAAGGCTACTGAGGATGTCGTTCCTACCGAAGAATCTGCTGAAGAATTCATTCCAGAACGTGAAGAACGTCGAGCTGGTACACCTGAAGAAAATGGTGCTGAGGAAAATGGTCCTGAAGAAAATGCGGATCAAATTCCTCGACGACAACCCGCTCATCCTCGCATTGCAAACGAAGTGCAAATTGAGAAGATCATCGATGACATTGAAGCACCGGGTCCTCTCACTCGCTCAAAAGCTTGACATTTGTCTAACTTTTGTGGGCACTTTGCTTTTGTCTCTATCACAGAGCCCACTAAGGTAGATGAAGCATTTCTGGAACCTGAGTGGATTCAAGCTATGCAAGAAGAATTACATCAGTTCGAGCTCAACAACGTCTGGGAACTGGTCAAACGTCCAGATCGTCACAAGCACAATATCATTGGCATAAAGTGGATCTACCGGAACAAGCAAGATGAAAATGGCCTCGTGGTGAGGAATAAGGCACAGCTTGTAGCTCAAGGCTGCACACAGGTTGAAGGAATTGATTTCGATGAAACTTTTGCACCTGTTGCTAGACTTGAGGCTATTCACATATTACTTGCTTATGCTAACCATCATGATATCATCTTACAACAAATGGATATGAAAAGTGCATTCCTCAATGGTAAGCTTGAGGAAGAAGTATATGTTGCTCAACCCCGAGGTTTTGAAGATCCAAAGCATCCTGACAAAGTCTTCAGACTCAATAAGGCCCTGTATGGCCTCAAGCAGGCCCCTCGGGCATGATATGATACTTTGAAGGAATTCCTCATGAAGAAAGGCTTCAAACCCGGTTCACTCGACCCAACTCTTTTCACTAAATCTTATGATGGTGAATTGTTTGTGTGCAAAATTTATGTTGATGATATCATTTTTGGCTGTACTGACCAACGTTACAGTGATGAATTTGCCTATATGATGAGTGAAGAATATCAAATGTCTATGATGGGAGAATTGAAATTCTTTTTAGGTCTTCAAATTCGTCAACAGCGCAATGATATATTCATATCTCAGGAGAAATAGCTCAAAGATGTATTGAGGAAATGCGGCATGCAAGATTGCAAAGGGGTCAAAATTCCAGTGCCCACAAATGGCCATCTATGCACTCATGAAAATGGTAAAGACTTCGATCAAAATATATACCGCTCCATGATTGGCTCTTTATTGTACCTATGTGCATCTAGGTCGGATATTATGTTTAGTGTTTGCATGTGTGCCCGATTTCAAGCTACACCAAAGGAATCACACCATAAGGCTGTGAAGCATATTCTTCGATATCTAGCTCACACACCAACACTTGGATTATGGTATCCCAAGGGCTCTTCCTTTGATCTCATTGGATATTCAGACTCTAACTATGCCGGCGATCGTGTGGACCGCAAGTCAACGTGAGGCACATGCCATTTCCTCGGACAATATTTGGTCTGTTGGTCCTCGAAGAAATAGAACTGCGTACACTCTCCACTGCAGAAGCTGAGTACATTGCTGCTGGATCGTGCTGTGCTCAATTACTATGGATGAAGCAAACACTCAAGGACTATGGCATCAACGTGAAGAATGTGCCTCTCTACTGCAACAATGAGAGCGCTATCAAGATTGCTCATAACCCAGTTCAGCACTCGAAGACAAAGCACATCCAGATTCGTCATCATTTTCTTCATGATCATGTGTTGAAGGGCGACATCTCCATCGACCATGCAAGCACTGAAGACCAGCTGGCCGATATCTTCACTAAGCCCTTGGATGAGAAGAGATTTAGCAAGTTGCGGTGTGAGCTAAATATCCTAGAATCTTCTAATGTTCTCTGAAAAGGACACACATCCTAACTCTTATGCAAAATTAATGACTTAGATGTGCAACACACAAAGTAACTTTTTTTATTCAATCAATGAAGACTAACCCTCTAAGTGTGAAGAAATTAATGAAGAAATTGATTCTCAGAGCCCTACGACAATTGTACGCGGTGTCTGAAATCAGCTTTCTTATACGGTGGGTTACGCCACCAACCAAAGTTCAAAATCTTCAATTTGAGTTTTTCTTCGTTTTTGAAATTCCTCAGTTTTTCAAATTCTTCAACTTTGCATTGTCTTCACTCTTCCGTCGTTGTTCTTCATTTGAATATATATATATATATATATATATATATATATATATATATATATATATATATATATATATATATATATATATATATATATATATATATATATATATATATATGAGTTTATGTCCTCTACATCATTAAGCTTATTGCTAATTCTTCAAGTTGATTTTTCTGCTAAGTGAATGTGATCGGACCCTTCCCCCTCTATGCTAAACTCAACCCAATCTTTTCACAAATTCTTCATGTACATTCTATTTGAAACTCGTTGAAATCTTCACTGTGTCCTTGACAACTGAAGAAATTGCGAACATAACTTTTAACTTATCTTATCTAAATTTTCGGCTTTGCCGCTCAAACAGTTCCACATCCCACGATAATACTTTTCTATTCACCCACGATCTCACACGATCGCCACCTCTCAGTACGTGGGTGACACATGTCAAGCGAATGAGAAGGGCCAGGGGCACGTTCGTCTGATTTCCTCAGGCGTACAGTTTTTCACTCCGACTATAAATACCCCCTCTCCTTCCTCACTTTGTTTTTACTCCGCTTGTTCTCACTCCCTCTCGAGCTTCTCAAACCCTAGCGCCGCTGCTACTTCATCGTCGCCGGTGAGGAAGAGCTTCACTGCCTCGACCTCGTCGCCGTCGTACTCGCGCCGGTTGCAGATTTCTTCACTCCGCCGCCGCCGTAGCTGTCTTCCTCTACCGAGCTAGGGCGTGCAAGATCTGAACTGACGAATTTCACATCTACACTTCCCAGTTCGTCGTGTTCTTCGTCAAGGGTAATTAAAAGTCACTTTTACTGCCCTCTTTGATTCAAATGCTTTCTTGAAAATCTTCAAAGGTGTTATTCTTCAAATCTTCACACACTAAACACCTCACATGTCATTTGCTCTTGATCCATTTCTCTAAACAATGAATTTCTTCAAGATTCCTCAATTGTGTGGATTTTCGATCTATACAACTCTGGAACCTAAGACAAACAATGCTTAGTGAAATTCTTCAAGACTCATCTGGTCAAATTCCTCAAACTTATTTTTTTAAAAACCTTCTAAGAACGCATATGACCTCTCCAAATTCATCGCAACTATACTCTATTCACAGGTACTCATGTCCACTGCTGAATCACTAGGTTCTCATCAACTTAACTCATTTGCAGTGTTCCTCAAAGAAAAGTTGCATACCTCTTCAGAAACCTCAGTTGTTCATATTCCTCAGCTGAAGAAAATGGCTGTTGGTAAGAATCCACAGAAGGGTGGAAAGAGTCCTGAGGTCAATACTGCTTTTGAAACCCCTGATGAAATTTACGCTGGGTACTGCACACCCCCTGAGGAGGATAGAAATTAGCTCAAGGTGCGTATTCAAAAGATTGAGAGGAGATGGGCACGAGAATGGAGGGAGTATAGATATGTTACTCCCAAGTATATGAAGAAATTCGCTCTCAACCCTCCATGCCCAAGACCTCCGTTGGAACCTGGCCAATTGGCAGATCCTACCAGCCTCAAGCGTGGTGAGGATTATCCTGATGAATGGGAAAAGCGCCAGGCCAAACTGGCCAAACAAGCAAAGGAAGCAGTCAGGAAATTTAATGAAGACTCTGCTGTTGCTGCTACCACAGCTGAGGCCTCTGCAAGCAAACCGAAGAAGGCCATGCCTAAGAAGCCTGCTCACAAGCCAAGTGCTTCTCCCTCAATGCCCTCACGGCCAAGTTCCTCAAATATGCCCTCACGGCCAGATTCTTCAAAGCCCTCACGGCCAATTCCTCAATCAGCTCCTCCTTCAAAATCCTCAGCTCCTCCGACAAAGTCCTCAGCTGCTCCAACTAAATCCTCTGCACCTGTGCATCTCGCCACGTGCCAAAGGACTACAGGCATCTCAATTACCTCAGGAGCGTCTGCAAGTTCCTCTGCTGCAACAAATTCCTCAACTGGCCCCTCTCTGCTAAAGAAAAAGGCCACTGCTGGATGAGGCCCTTGACCAAGTCCTCACAAGAAGCAGGTCACCTTTCATGTGCCCTCTGATGATGAGGCTGATGATGAAGAACTTGCCGAAATCATCAGAGACAAGCAGGCCAGGGCCGCTAGAGCCAAAGGCAGCAATGCGCCAATGTTACTGGATCTGAAGTTGATCCTAGATTTCATTGATCTATGGCACAAGGACTCGAACACACCTTTGTCGGAGATGAACCTCACTCCTGGTCAAAGTCATGTTTTGACTGCCTTCATTGAAGAAGAAAAATGGAAATTTGAAGAAGGAAGAAGAGTGAAGAAAGCGTAGTACAAGAAGCACCGCTACCTAAAGGGCAATGTCCTCACTCTTTCCCCTGAACAACTTGTTGCCTTACAAGCTGAGATCAAGCAACTGAGTGATGAATTTGATCGCTACTACGCTGACTGGCTTGGAGCCAAAGTCAGATTTGTGAAGATTACTGATAAATTCACTTCAAATGTTGCAGCCCCAATGCAACAAGAAAATCCTCAGGCTGAAGCATCTGCATAGCCTACCGAAGAACATGCCAGCACCGCTGATGACAATCAGGCTGCTGAAGAAAATGAAAGTACCAGGGCTGATGTCTGTATTCCAGCTGCTGAAGAAATTACCAGGGCATCCACTAGTGGTGCGCCTGAAGAAAATGAAGAAGTCAGGGCAACTGCATCAGTTGTGCCTGAAGAATATGAACCGAATTCCTCTCCTGCTCTTGCGCCTACACCAACTCCGATCCTTCCATCTGCATGAGATGTGAAGAAGACCAAGGCTGCAGAGCGTGCAACTGTGAAGAAAAGGAAGGCATCAACTTCATCAGATTCTTCAGCTCCGAAGAAGATGAAGCCTCTGACAAGCTCAATTGACAACCCAATTGGTGCCATTCCTGTCTTATTCATGCCATCAAAGGACCTTGTTCCTTTTGGTGAAGATTCACTACAAAAAAATACACTTCCATGATGATACGTGTTTGTCACAGTAGGTCATGTTTTTTGTCATGCATGTACATCCATGACAAATTTATGACAGAATCAAGATAGTCATACCTGTGCTGTTGTAGAAGTGTTCCATGACATTACCAAAATTATCATCACGGAAGTGTCCACTTCAATGACGATAAATCGCGCCAGCCCAGCTAAAGGCCCACGAGATTTCGCCGACATTAATGGGCCGGCCCAGCTGTAGGCCCACAAGATTTTGAGGACCCTAGTAGGCCGGCCCATTAACTGGCTGCCATGTTTTGGGCCAAATGCCGGCCCATATTTGATCCGGTCCATTAATGGCCTACCACGTTCCGGGCCTAATAATGGCCCATATGAGATCCGGCCCATTAAAAGCCTACCATGTTCTGGGCCAAATTACGGCCCAGATCAGGTCCGGCCCTTTAAGAGGCTTTGGGCTCAATTATGGCCCATATCGGATTCGGCCCGTTGACAAACTGCACGCCGGACTCATCGTCATTGAAGCCTGGTTCAGGGGCTACTGAGGGAGTCCTGGATTACGGGGTATCCGGACAACCGAACTATATACTTTGGCCGAACTGTTGGACAGTGAAGATACAAGACTCAAGACTTCGTCCCGTGTCCGGATGGGACTCTCCTTTGCGTGGAAGACAAGCTTGGTGATCCGGATATTATATTTCCTTCTTTGTAACCGACTCCATGTAAACCCTAGTCCTCTCCGATGTCTATATAAACCGGAGGGTTTAGTCATAATCATTATAGGCTAGCTTCTAGGGTTTAGCCTCTAGGATCTCGTCGTAGATCAACTCTTGTAATACCCATATCATCAATATCAATCAAGCAGGAAGTAGGGTTTTACCTCCATCGAGAGGGCCTGAACCTGGGTAAAACATCGTGTCCCTTACCTCTTGTTACCATTAGTCTTAGATGCACAGATCGGGACCCCCTACCCGAGATCCGCCGGTTTTGACACCGACATTGGTGATTTCATTGAGAGTTCCTCTGTGTCGTCGCTGCAAGGCTCGATGGCCCGTCTCGTTGTCCAGGACAACATCACCTCTACGGGAGCGTTGGCTGTAGGCCAAACTCTCCGACTAGGCGACTTCGTCATGGTCGCCCAATCGGCTGCTGCGCCGACAATAACCTCTTGGGTCATCACGAATAGCCTCCACGTCAATTCGGAACTCGCCGAACAGATGGATCCAAGGGAGCTCTCCTCCCTTAATGAGCTATTGGATCGCATCGCCGCTCTAGGAGTCGCCAGAGACTATGACCGGATTGGGCTTAAACCCGACCAAAGGGATATTAAATCCCCGCTAGTCACCCACGAGATAGCGGTAGTGGAGGAGCCACATACGGATTATCCCTTTATTTTAAGGATGAATTATGTCCGAATTACCGAGCTCTCTGAGCCGGATACCCGCTCACGGGAGGACATGACCCAGACCCCGGACATAGAATCGGGTATCAGAGCGGAAAAATCGGGCAGCACCCCGGATCCCGAGCTATCAAGCCCGGAAACTCCTCTGCCCCTGGGCGTTAGATCGGATCAGAATCCAGATTCAGCTACGTCCACCCAACCGGACTTAAACCATCTCTCCCATATAAGACAAGAGCCCCAAGAGACAGTACATCGCTATTGGGCCAGATTCCTCAACAAGGTCAACGACTGTCCTGAGGAAGACGCAATCTCACTTTTCTGCAAAAACTGCACGAACAAAGGGATCCTTAATGCTATAAGTCGCCATCACATAGTACACTTTGCTGACTTAGCAGACATAGTACAGAAGTACTGTGCGATGGAAAGCGCCTGGAAAACCCAAACAGAATTTTGGGATAGTCCGGCTCTCACTAAAACCTTTGTTCGAACTAAACGGGCGAACTCTCGTAAGTCAGCCGATCCAATCCCCAAGAAACCAAAGCCCACCCCAGGGCGTGGAACCGTATTGGAAGAATGGCTCAATGGGCCATGTAAACTCCATAGCACGCCGGACACTACACCAACACATAGCCTTAGAGCATGTTGGATATTCCGGCTGGTAGCAAAAAGTGGCGAGGATCTTCTTGTAAGCCATAAAGCAGAACAACATCCCGCCAAAGAAAACAATACGATACTAACAGTCTTAGAGACTTTCGCCTCAAACAATAGGCGCAAGCGAGCTCATCGAAATTTCACTGAAATCTGCCACGTGGCAAAAATAAATCCGTGGAACGACACTGCTATAACTTTTAGTGCCAGTGATGAACCTCAACTCCAGACAGTCCGGGCACCAGCCGCTTTGGTCCTTAGCCCAATCGTGGACGGCTTTGGGCTCACTAAAGTACTCATGGACGGCGGAAGCGGATTAAACTTGATTTACAAAGAAACACTCAACAAGATGGAAATTGATAAAAACCTCATTGAGCAAAGCGGCACTACCTTCAGGGGAATCATCCCTAGTCGGGAAGCACGGTGTGCGGGAAAAATCACACTCGATGTGGTATTCGGCACTGTAGAGAATTACAGGTCCGAAGAAATCACATTCCAAGTGGCTCCTTTCAGCAGCGGATACCACGCCCTTTTAGGGCGGGACGTGTTCACAAGCTTTCAAGGTATACCCCTTTACGGGTACATGAAGCTTAAAATGCCCAGACCCAATGGAATCATCACTCTAGTCAGTGATCCGGACGTCGCACTTCGTGCCGAAAACAAAACCGCAACACTAGCCCTGGAAGCATTGTCCGAAGCTCTAGCAGCCGAAGAACTAACAACGCTGCGCGCCACCGTGGACAGGGCCGACGTGATACTCGACAAGCGACCCAAGTCCACCTCATTTAAACCCGCAGATGAGATAGTCAAATTCCAGGTGCATCCAACGGATCCAATGAAGACAGCTTCCATCGGGACACAGTTGAGCCCCACAATGGACGCCGCACTACAAGACTTCCTACGCGAGAGTTGGGACATTTTCGCCTGGCGCCCTTCGGACATGCCGGGCATCCCACGCAGACTGGCCGAACACAGCCTCAATATACTGAAAGGATACAAGCCTATCAAACAGACTCTTAGGCGCTTCTGAGAGCCCAAACGGCAAGCCATGGGGGAAGAGGTAGCCAAGCTACTTTAGGCTGGATTCATCAGAGATACCAAGCATCCAGATTGGCTGGCAAATCTGGTAATGGTACCAAAGAAGGACAAATCCTGGCGCCTATGCATCGACTTCAAAGACCTCAACAAGGCTTGCCCCAAGGATCCCTTCCCCCTCCGTCACATCGACCAAATCATCGACGCCACCATAGGACACGACTCACTGTGTTTCCTCGACGCATACTCTGGATACCATCAAATAAAGATGGCAGAGTCCGACCAAGCTACAACGGCTTTCATAACGCCATATGGTCCTTTCTACTTCAACACTATGCCTTTCGGGCTTAAAAATGCCGGCGCAACCTATGAACGCATGATTCAAACATGCCTGGAAAAGCAAATCGGCAAAACAGTGGAGGCATATGTGGATGACGTGGTCACAAAAACAAGACACGTCGAAACCCTAATAAACGACTTGAGGCTTACGTTCGATAACCTCGGAACATACGACATCAAGCTAAACCCGGAAAAATGTGTTTTCGGCGTACCCTCTGTGAAGTTGCTCGGCTTCATTGTTTCCAATAGAGGAATTGAAGCAAATCCGGCAACAATCCGAGCTCTGTCGCAGTTAGCTATCCCAACAGACCTCAAGCATATCCAGAAACTAGCTGGATGTGTGGCTGCCTTAAGCCACTTTATCTCCCGATAAGGAGAAAAGGCATTACCTCTTTACCGCCTTCTTCAGCGCACCGAACACTTTGAGTGGACGGATGCAACCGCGGCTGGACTGGACAAAATAAAAACCTTATTGGCCAGTAACCCAGTCCTAACAACGCCAAATACTGGAGAACCTATGCTATTGTACATAGCCGCAACACATCAAGTTGAAAGCGCAGTGCTCGTCATCGAACGAGAGGCTGACGGATACGAATTCTCACTCCAGAAGCCGGTATATTACGTATCCACGGTACTCACCCCATGCAAATCCAGATACCCACACTATCAAAAGATAGCATACGCGGTCTTCATGGCATCCCGGAAGCTACGACACTACTTCCAGGAGTGTTCAATTATGGTGGCCTCTGAAGTACCGCTCAACGACATAATAAACAACCGCGACGCTACGGGCCGGATTGCTAAATGGGCCATCGAGCTCCTTCCGTTTGACATAACATACAAACCACGGCGGGCCATTAAGTCGCAAGTACTGGCTGACTTTGTTGCCGAATGGACAGAAGCCGAACTCCCTAAAGAGTACGACGCATATTCTAACTGGATCATGCACTTCGACGGCTCTAAAATGCTGGTCGGATTGGGAGCAGGTGTAGTCCTGACGTCTCCCACCGGAGACACGGTCCAATACGTACTCCAAATATTATACACAGACTCCAACAACGCAGCCGAATACGAGGCTCTGTTGCATGGTCTTCGGATGTCATTCTCTATGGGCATTCAACGCCTGGAGTTGCGTGGGGATTCAAACCTCGCAATATCACAAATAAATAGAGACTTTGATGCCAAGGATCCGAAAATGGCGGCATACCATAATGCCGTCCTCAAAATGTCAGCTCGGTTCGAGGGGCTCGAATTCCACCATGTGGCTCGAGAAAACAATCAAGCGGCGGATATCCTCACCCGCATCGGCGCTAAATGCGACCCTGTCCCACCAAACATATTCCTGGAAAGGCTGCTCAAGCCATCCTGGTATGGGAAAGGGAGTCCGGCAACACTACAACGGATCCGAATACACCCCCAGATTCCAAACCATTAGACGTAATCGGAGGCTCCGCCACCGAAATAACACCTTCGGCCCACGAAATCATGGCTGTAATCGCCTCGTGGACCGAGCCTTTCCTAGCCTACCTAAATAGGCAGGAGCTCCCCGAGGACCAAAATGAAGCACGTTGCATCGTGCGGCGTTCCAAAGCTTACAAAGTCCATGAGGGGAACTCTATAAGAAAAGTGCGACCGGAGTGCTCCAAAGATGCATCTCCGAAGAGGAAGGGCGACATCTCTTGGCTGAAATCCATGCCGGACTAGGCAGACACCACGCTGTGGCTTGGGCACTTGTCAACAAGGCCTTCCGCACAGACTTTTATTGGCCAACAGCCCGAGCGGACGCACAAGACCTTGTCCAACGCTGCGTCGGTTGCCAGCTCTTTGCCAATCAGAGCCACATGCCCCCTACTGCTCTCCAAACAATCCCCATCACTTGGCCCTTCGCGGTCTGGGGGCTGGATATGGTCGGACCCCTTAAGGGGGGAAGCCATAAGAAAAAAAACTTATTCGTCATGGTGGACAAGTTCACCAAATGGATAGAAGCCAAACCAGTCAAAATGGCCGAATCCGGACCAGTGATAGACTTCATATCCGGGGTTGTACACCGATATGGCATCCCCCATAGCATCATCACCGACAATTGCTCAAACTTCACAGCCGATGAAGTGAAAACTTGGTGCGGCAACATGGGCATTAAGCTCGATTACGCCTCCGTCTATAATCCCCAAACTAACGGCCAGGTCGAACGTGCAAACGGTCTCATCATGAGCGGCATCAAACCCAGACTAGTGCGATCCTTGATAGAATCGGACACACACTTGGTCGAGGAGCTCGACTCCGTACTATGGGGGCTGCGGACCACGCCGAATCGCACCACCGGATATACACCATTTTTTATGGTGTACGGTGCAGAAGCAGTACTACCCTGCGACATAATACATGATTCGCCTCGCGTGCACATGTACGAAGAGAAGGAAGCCGAGTTAGATCGGCAGGACAACTTAGATGCCCTGGAGGAGGAGCGCGACGTTGCAAAAGCCCGTTCCGCATTCTATCAGCAGCAGGCTCGACGGTACCAAAGCAGAGAAGTGGGGGCAAAAACTTATAATATTGGTGAACTCGTTCGCCTACCGGAGAAGAAGAAGGACAAGCTCAAACCTAAATGGGAGGGTCCCTTCGTTATTGATAAAGTTCTCACCGGAGGAGCGTACCGCCTACGTAATGCATTCGTAACAGACTCGAGCCGAACCCATGGAACGCGGCCAGACTCCGGAGATTCTACGCCTAGCGCCGAACTCAGTGTTCGTCTCCTAACCCCCTCCTTTTTAATTCTGTTCCCTCATTTTTACTTTCTTGACCTTTTTCCTTCTTCACACAAAGTACTCAATTTATTGCGGATGCTCGGATCACTCCAGCCGCACTATGTGTGAAAGCCATACCTGGGGGCTTCCTATACGGAAGTTAAATATAATTACTTTAATGGCTTTTTGCCTATCACATATGCGTTCTTTTTCCATATGTGCCTTTTCTTCACCATTATATGCATCGATATGACTTAAGATGTGGCCATGCTGGGTTGCCTGGCACTTGTGTTTATGCCCTACGTTCCCGTTAATTCGGCTAGGTGATACGTCTCCAACGTATCTATAATTTTTGATTGTTCCATGCTATTATATTACCCCTTTTGGATGTTTATGGGCTTTATTTTACACATTTATATCATTTTTGGGACTAACCTACTAACCGGAGGCCCAAACCGTATTGCTGTTTTTTGCCTATTTTAGTATTTCGAAGAAAAGGAATATCAAACGGAGTCCAAACGGAATGAAACCTTCGGGAGCGTGATTTTTGGAACGATCGTGATCCAGAGGACTTGGAGTGCAAGTCAAGAAGCAGCCGAGGCCTCCACGAGATAGGAGGGCACGCCCGCCTGTCTCGTGGGACCCTCGGGCATCCACCGACGTACTTCTTCCTCCTATATAAGACTACGTACCCCGAAAACATCCAGGGAGCCAACGAAACAAAATTTCCACCACCGTAACCTTCTGTATCCGCGAGATCCCATCTTGGATCCTTCGCCGGCGTTCTGCCGGAGGGGGAATCGACCATGGAGGGCTTCTACATCAACATCCTTGCTCCTCCGATGAGTTGTGAGTAGATTACCACAGACCTTCGGGTCCATAATTATTAGCTAGATGGCTTCTTCTCTCTTTTTGGATCTCAATACAATGTTCTCCCCTCTCTTGTGCAGTTCTATTCGATGTAAACTCTTTTTGCGGTGTGTTTGTCGAGATCCGATGAATTGTGGGTTTATGATCAAGTTTATCTATGAATAATATTTGAATCTTCTCTGAATTCTTTTATGTATGATTGAGTTATCTTTGCAAGTCTCTTCGAATTATAAGTTTGGTTTGGCCTACTAGATTGATCTTTCTTGCCATGGGAGAAGTGTTTAGCTTTGGGTTCAATCTAGCGGTGTCCTTACCCAGTGACAGAAAGGGTTGCAAGGCACGTATTTTATTGTTGCCATCGAGGATAACAAGATGGGGTTTATATCATATTGCTTGAGTTTAACCCTCTACATCATGTCATCTTGCTTAATGCGTTACTCTGTTCTTATGAACTTAATACTCTAGATGCAGGCAGGAGTCGGTCGATGTGTGGAGTAATAGTAGTAGATGCAGGCAGGAGTTGTTCTACTTGTCACGGACGTGATGCCTATATACATGATCATGCCTAGATAATCTCATAACTATTCACTTTTCTATCAATTGCTCGACAGTAATTTGTTCACCCACCATAATACTTATGCTATCTTGAGAGAAGCCACTAGTGAAACCTATGGCCCCCGAGTCTATCTCTTATCATATGTGCTTCCAATCTACTTTTATTTGCATCTTTAATTTTTGCATCTATATTATAAAATACCAAAAATATACTTATCTTACTATCTTTATTAGATATCACTTTCGCAAGTGGCCGTGAAGGGATTGACAACCCCTTTATTGCGTTGGTTGCGAGTTCTTTGTTTGTTTGTTTAGGTGCGTGGGACTTTTGAGGAGCCTCCTACTGGATTGATACCTTGGTTCTCAAAAACTGAGGGAAATACTTACGCTACTATTGCTGCATCACCCTTTCCTCTTCAAGGAAAACCAATGCAAGCTCAAGACGTAGCAAGAAGGATTTCTGGCGCCGTTGCCGGGGAGGTCTTCGCTCAAGTCAAGACATACCAAGTACCCATCACAAACCCATCTCCCTCGCATTTACATTATTTGCCATTTACCTCTCGTTTTCCTCCCCCCCCACTTCACCCTTGCCGTTTTATTCGCCCTCTCTTTCCCAATCTCCTCCTCTCTTTTCACTTGCCTTTTTCTGCTTGATTGTGTGTTGGATTACTTGTTGCCATGGCGCAAGATAATACCAAATTGTGTGATTTCTCTAATACCAATAATAATGATTTCCTTAGTACTCCGATTGCTCCTCTTAATGATGATGAGTATTGTGAAATCAATACTGCTTTGCTGAATCTTGTTATGAAAGATCAATTCGCCGGCCTTCCTAGTGAAGATGCCGCTACTCATCTAAACAACTTTGTTGATTTGTGTGATATGCAAAAGAAGAAAGATACTGACAACAATGTTGTCAAATTGAAGTTATTTCCGTTTTCACTTAGAGATCGTGCTAAAGTTTGGTTTTTGTCTTTGCCTAAAAATAGTATTGATTCTTGGAACAAGTGCAAAGATGTTTTTATCTCTAAGTAGTTTCCTCCCGCTAAAATTATCACTCTTAGGAACGATATCATGAATTTTAAACAGCTTGATCATGAGCATGTTGCCCAATCTTGGGAAAGAATGAAATTGATGCTTCGCAATTGCCCTACTCATGGTTTGAATTTATGGATGATCATACAAATTTTTTATGCTGGTTTGAACTTTGCTTCTAGAAATCTCTTAGATTCGGCCGCGGGAGGCACGTTTATGGAAATCACATTAGGAGATGCTACAAAACTTCGTGCTAATATTATGACTAATTATTCTCAATGGCACACCGAAAGATCTTCTAGTAAAAAAGTGCATGCTATAGAAGAAATCAATGTGTTGAGTGGAAAGATGGATGAACTTATGAAGTTGTTTGCTACTAAAAATACTCCTCTTGATCCCAATGATATGCCTTTGTCTTCTTTGATTGAGAATAATAATGAATCTATGGATGTGAATTTTGTTGGTAGGAATAGTTTTGGAAACAATGCTTATAGAGGAAACTTTAATGCTAGACCGTTCCCTAGTAATTCCTCTAATAATTATGGAAATTCCTACGATAATTCTTATGGTAATTTTAATAAGATACCCTCTGATTTTGAGAATAGTGTGAAAGAATTTATGATTTCTCAAAAGAATTTTAATGCTTTGCTTGAAGAAAAATTCCTCAAAGTTGATGATTTGGCTAGGAACGTTGATAGACTTTCGCTTGATGTTGATTCTCTTAAACTTAGATCTTCTTCTCCTAAGCATGATATCAATGAGTCTCTCAAAGCAATGAGTTCCATTGATGAGTGCAAGGAAAGAACCACTAGATTGCGTGCTAAGAAAGATAGCTTTATAAAGGCGTGTTCTTCTAGTTTCCATGAAAATAATGATGAAGATCTTAAAGTTATTGATGCGTCTCCCATTAGATCTATGTTTTGCAATATGAATCTTGATAATTGTGGGACTGATGATGAGTCAACTTTGCCTAGAAGGCGTCCCAAGAATTCGGAGTTTTTAGATCTTGATGCTAAATTTGGTAAAAGTGGGATTGGAGAGGACACAACCTTAAATATCATTGAACCCACTATCTCGGATTTCAAGGAATTTGATTACGATAATTGTTCTTTAGAAGGTTGTATTTCCTTGTTGCAATCCGTTGTTAATTCTCCTCATGCTTGTAGTCAAAATAAAGCTTTTACCAAACATATCATTGACGCCTTGATGAAATCTTATGATGAAAAACTTAATTTGGAAGTTTCTATACCTAGAAAACTTAATGATGAGTGGGAACCTACTATAAAGATTAGAATTAAAGATCATGAGTGTTTTGCTTTGTGTGATTTGGGTGCTTGTGTTTCCACGATTCCGAAAACTTTATGTGATATTCTAGGTTTCCATGATCTTCATGATTGCTCTTTAAATTTGCACCCTGCGGATTCCACCATTAAAAAGACAATGGGAAGGATCAATGATGTTCTCATTGTTGCAAATAGAAATTTGGTGCCCATAGATTTTATCGTTCTTGATATAGATTGCAATCTTTCTTGACCTATTATTCTTGGGAGACCTTTCCTTAGAACGATTGGTGCGATTATTGATATGAAGGAAGGGAATATTAGATTCCAATTTCCATTAAAGAAAGGCATGGAGCACTTTCCAAGAAAGAAATTCAAATTACCTTATGAATTTATCATGCGAGCTACTTATGAATTTAGTGCCAAAGATGGCACTCATTAGATCTATCCTCGCTTTTATGCCTAGCTAGGGGCGTTAAACGATAGCGCTAGTTGGGAGGCAACCCAATTTTCTTTGTGTTTTTTTTGTTTTTGTTCCTATTTAGTAATAAATCTTGCATCTACCTTCTGTTTGGATGTGTTTTTATCTTTTAATTAGTGTTTGTGCCAAGTAGAACCTATAGGATAACCTATGATGATAGTTGATTTGATTCTGCTTAAAAACAGAAACTTTACGCGCACAAATTTAGTTTTGTTAAATCACAGAAACGTTCTTTTGCGTTGATTCATTTTGCTTTTGATCAATAAGCAAATTGTCCAGGACTTCCTATTTTGGTAGGATTTTTAGCTTTCCAGAAGTTTGCGTTAGTTACAGATTGCTACTGACTGTTCTGTTTTTGACAGATTCTATTTTCGTGTGTTGTTTGTTTATTTCGATGCATCTATGGCCAGTAAAATAGTTTATAAACCATAGAGAAGTTGTAATACAGTAGGTTTAACACCAAAATAAATAAAGAATGAGTTCATTACAGTACCTTATGTGGTGGTTTTGTTTTCTTTCACTAACGGAGCTTATAAGATTTCCTGTTGAGTTTTGTGTTGTGAAGTTTTCAAGTTTTGGGTAAAGCTTTTATGGACTATGGAATAAGGAGTGGCAAAAGCCTAAGGTTGGGGATGCCCATGGCAACCCAAGATATTCAAGGATAGCCAAAAGCCTAAGCTTCTGGATGCCCCAGGAAGGCATCCCCTCTTTCATCTTCGTTCATTGGTAACTTTACTTGGAACTATATTTTTATTCTCCACATGATATGTGTTTTGCTTGGAGCGCCGTGTGTTATATTAGTCTTTGCTTTTTAGTTTACCACAATCATCCTTGTTGTACACACCTTTTGGGAGAAGCCTACTTGATTAGGATTTGCTAAAATACTCTATGTGCTTCACTTATATCTTTTGAGCTTGATAGTTTTTGCTCTAGTGCTTCACTTGTATCTTTTAGAGCACGATGCTGACTTGATTTTAAAGAAATTGCTAGTCTCTCATGCTTCACTTATATCTTTTTGAGAGTCTTTTAGAACAGCATGGTATTTGCCATGGTTACAAAGTTGGTCCTAGAATGATGAGCATCCAAGTTGGGTATAATAAAAACTATCATAGAAAAAGAATTGGATGCTTTGATCAATATGATGCTTGATAATTGTTTTGAGATATGGAGGTAGTGATATTAGAGTCATGCTAGTTGACGTGATTATGAAAAATACTTGTGTTAAGGGTTGTGATTCCCGTAGCATGAACGTATGGTGAACCGCTTTGTGATGAAGTTGGAGCACAATTTTATTTATTGATTGTCTTCCTTATGAGTGGCGCTCGGGGACGAGCGATGGTCTTTTCCTACCAATCTATCCCCCTAGGAGCATGCACGTAGTGCTTTGGTTTTTGATGACTTCTATATTTTTGCAACAAGTTCATGAGTTCTTTTGACTAATGTTGAGTCCATGGTTTATACGCACCTCACCCTTCCACCGTTGCTAGCCTCTCTTGTGCCGCGCAACTTTCGCCGGTACCATACACCCACCATATACCTTCCTCAAAACAGCCACCATACCTACCAATTATGGCATTTCCATAGCCATTCCGAGATATATTGCCATGCAACTTACCACCGTTCCGTTCATATGACACGCATTACTTTTGTCATATTGCTTTTTGCATGATCATGTAGTTCACATTGTATTTGTGGCAAGGCCACCTTCATAATTTTCATACATGTCGCTCTTGATTCATTGCTTATCCCGGTACACCGCCGGAGGCATTCATATAGAGTCATATCTTGTTCTAGCTTTGAGTTGTAAATCCATAAATGTGTGATGATCTTCATTATTAGAGCATTGTCCCAGTGAGGAAAGGATGAGGAAGACTATGATTCCCCCACAAGTCGGGATGAGACTTCGGACTTTACAAAAAGAAAAAAAAAGAAAAAAAGGAGAAAGGCCAAAAAGAAAAAAAAGAAGGCCAAAGAAAAAAAAATAAAAAGAAGAAGAAGAAAAAAGGGGAAAAATAGAAAATGAGAGAAAAAGAGAGAAGGGACAATGCTACTATCTCTTTTTCTACACTTGTGCTTCAAAATAGCACCATGATCTTCATGATAGAGAGTCTCATATGTTGTCACTTTCATATACTAGCGGGAATTTTTCATTATAGAACTTGGCTTGTATATTCCAATGATGGGCTTCCTCGAAAGTTCCCTAGGTCTTCGTGAGTAAGCAAGTTGGATGCACACCCACTTAGTTTCTTTTATTGAGCTTTCATAAATTTATAGCTCTAGTGCATCCGTTGCATGGCAGTCCCTACTCACTCACATTGATATCTATTAATGGGCATCTCCATAGCCCGTTGATACGCCTAGTTGATGTGAGACTATCTTCTCCTTCTTGTCTTATCCACAACCACCATTCTATTCCACATATAGTGCTATGTCCATGGCTCACGCTCATGTATTGCGTGAAAGTTGAAAGAGTTTGAGATTATTAAAGTATGAAACAATTGCTTGGCTTGTCATCGGGGTTGTGCATGATTAAATACTTTGTGTGATGAAGATAGAGCAACAGCCAGACTATATGATTTTGTAGGGATAACTTTCTTTGGCCATGTTATTTTGAGAAGACATGATTACTTTGATTAGTATGCTTGAAGTATCACACTTTCTTGTTAATATGAACTTTTATTTTGTATCATTTGGATCTGAACATTCATGCCACAATAAATAAAATTACATTGAGAATTATGCTAGGTAGCATTCCACATCAAAAAGTTCTTTTTTATCATTTACCTACTCGAGGACGAGAAGGAATTAAGCTTGGGGTTGCTTGATACGTCTCCAACGTATCTGTAATTTTTGATTATTCCATGCTATTATATTATCCCTTTTGGATGTTTGTGGGCTTTATTTTACACATTTATATCATTTTTGGGACTAACCTACTAACCGGAGGCTCAGCCCGTATTGCTGTTTTTTTTGCCTATTTCAGTATTTCAAAGAAAAGGAATATCAAACGGAGTCCAAACGGAATCAAACCTTCGGGAGCATGATTTTTGGAACGAACGTGATCCAGAGGACTTGGAGTGCAAGTCAGGAAGCAGCCGTGGCCTCCACGAGATAGGAGGGAACACCCCCTATAGGGCACGCCCCCCTGTCTCGTGGGCCCCTCGGGCGTCCACCGGCGTACTTGTTCCTTCTATATAAGCCTACATACCCCGAAAACATCCAGGGAGCCAACGAAACACAAGTTCCACCACCGTAACCTTATGTATCCACGAGATCCCATCTTGGAGCCTTCGCCGGCATTCTGTCGGAGGGGGAATCGACCATGGAGGGGCTTCTACACCAACATCCTTGCCCCTCCGATGAGTTGTGAGTAGTTTACCACAGACCTTCAGGTCCATAGTTATTAGCTAGATGGTTCTTCTCTCTTTTTGGATCTCAATACAATGTTCTCCCCCTCTCTTGTGGAGATCTATTCGATGTAAACTCTTTTTCCGATGTGTTTGTCGAGATCCGATGAATTGTGGGTTTATCATCAAGTTTATCTATGAATAATATTTGAATCTTCTCTGAATTCTTTTATGTATGATTGAGTTATCTTTGCAAGTCTCTTCGAATTATCAGTTTGGTTTGGCCTACTAGATTGATCTTTCTTGCCATGGGAGAAGTGTTTAGCTTTGGGTTCAATCTTGCGGTGTCCTTACCCAGTGACAGAAAGGGTTGCAAGGCACGTATTGTATTGTTGCCATCGAGGATAACAAGATGGGGTTTATATCATATTGCTTGAGTTTATCCCTCTACATAATGTCATCTTTCTTAATGCATTACTCTGTTCTTATGAACTTAATACTCTAGATGCAGGAAGGAGTCGGTCGGTGTGTGGAGTAATAGTAGTAGATGCAGGCAGGAGTCGGTCTACTTGTCACGGACGTGATGCCTATGTACATGATCATGCCTAGATAATCTCATAACTATTCGCTTTTCTATCAATTGCTCGAAGTAATTTGTTCACCCACCGTAATACTTATGCTATCTTGAGAGAAGCCACTATTGAAACCTATGGCCCCCGGGTCTATCTCTTATCATATTTGCTTCCAATCTACTTTTATTTGCATCTTTACTTTTTGCATCTATATTATAAAATACCAAAAATATACTTATCTTATCTTACTATCTTTATTAGATATCACTTTCGCAAGTGGCCATGAAGGGATTGACAACCCCTTTATTGCGTTGGTTCCGAGTTCTTTGTTTGTTTGTGTAGCTGCCTCCTACTGGATTGATACCTTGGTTCTCAAAAACTGAGGGAAATACTTACGCTACTATTGTTGCATCACCCTTTCCTCTTCAAGGAAAACCAATGCAAGCTCAAGACGTTGCACTAGGGCATAAGGGGAGCACCTCTGCGATTGTTACTGCCGGTTCAGCCGGATGTGTACCTCAGACTGGGTGAAGCCGAAAGCTAGCGTTCTTAAGGGAATATTCGGTCGGTGAACAAAAGATATTCCTTTCGTTTATTACAATGTAAATCCCCAGAAGTTTTGTATCCTGCGTCTCTGTTCGCAGTCCGGACATGTACATTGATGCATGCGTACCTAGTGAAAGGAACCCCTAATGGAACTATTCTCCCTGGAAGATGTTTCTTACTATCCATGTAATATAACATAGATAGTTGGGTACTTGTCTGTTCAAGCACTTATGACCCCTACGTCTGGTTTCCACGCATACCCTGGTTCTGCATAACTGAGCGGGTATTCGGATACACCCCGGACTGTCGGATCCGGGGGCTGAAGCGAAAAGGTCCGCCATGACAAATGATCCGGCTAGGGACTACATATGTCCATTGAATTATATAGTCACTTGGACTCACTGTATTCTTCCTCTATACCATCCAACAGTCTATCTAGCTTGCAATCCTGTTGGGAATACTTTGTGGCTAACGCTACCTGGTCGTACACCAGACTAACGGGAATTTCTTGCCCATCTGGCCCTGCCGGTCCCACTTTGGCCATATGGTTCGGGTCAAGCTTGGTGTAGCGCGTCTTCACCATGGCCCAGGCTTCTCTTGCACCTTGTCGGTAGGCTGACATCTTCCACAATCGGAAGCGCCGCCGTGCTCCTTGGAGCATATCCACGAGCTCCCCCATGCCTTTTGGCGGAGAGGTGGATGGCCACAAGGCCTGGGCAATACCCTGCATCACCTGCTGAGCTCGCTCGTGCAGCTATGAGAGTTCTTGAAGTAAATCACCTACGGACGCGGGCATCTCCTCTTCAGGGCAGCCCGTCAACATACCTAGAGATATAAACTCGGTCAATATGCTTCCTCGCCGAGCTATACTACAGTTCGTCTCCGCACTTACCATAAATGCCGCGACGTAGCCTTCTGTTCTCCCTTACGGAGTCCGCCAGCTGAGCGTGAACATCTTTTAATTCGATGCCCAGCCGGATATTGCCATCTTAATGATTGTTCTTCTCCTGCCTAACTTGCGTAAGAACATGCTCGCCAGCTTTTAGCCGCCTTTGGAGTTGTGACTCGTTATCTCTTACGACCTCCGGATTCACCCCAAGATTGTCTGCAGAATTTTCTGTTAGACATATCATACAAGCCACTTACTAACTGGTACATTTCCGTACAATTGAGACAAATGTTACCAAATGAGGCCTTCTGGGATTCCTCTAACTTGGCAACCGTGGCCCTCAGCTGGGTCCTGCACTCCTCCAGCTCTCGAGACAATTAGGCATTCTTATCTACAAGGACCTGTGCATAAATTGATCCTTAAAACAGTTGTTCCAACCATTTCAAGTCTCAGGGGCTACTGCTATACATGCTTATCAAATTTTCTTACCCGTATATCTTTGGCATACTGGTCCGTCACTCGGGCAAGCCCGCCTTGAGCTGCTCGGATGTATGCGTCTCCCGAATTGAAAGCATTAAATGCCTCTTCGGAAAACATGTTATTGCGAAGTACGACCCGTCGGCGCCGGTGATTCATGGCACTCTCTACTTCGGAATTCGTGGCGGAGAGCATATCCGCATCCTCCATCGGAAGACAATTCGGCATCGGCCCCGCGTCCGCTTCCCCTCTCAAAGCCGGTTCTGGAATCCGGCTGGTGGAGGTTTGATTGGCAGGATCTCCGGATATAGTCCGGCTACTCCTCTTTCTGCCAGGACACAAAGGACGCTGTTACATTTCAAACACAATAATCACGGAGCAGGTTCTTACCATACCTCTGTAGCAGCATTTCGGCCCTAACTGCCTTCCTCTTAAGCCTGCCCGATCCGGACGCCCTTTGCCAACGAGGCCCCAGGTGCTCGGCGCCGTGTTCCGATGGTCGTCTCTACAAAAATACGATATTTTAGGCATGGCATCAGAAAGGAGTTCTCTTCGGAGGATAGGGTTTTGGCTTTGCTTACACGCGATGAAGGCAGCAGTCCGGGATAGTCAGCGACAATAGCCACCGAGGCACCATCACAGCTGGCCTGATAAAATGTCCCGTTGACAAGATCCATAGTAATATCCGGATCTTCTTCAAGTCCGGCATCGAAGACCCTTCCGGGGTCCTCTGGCTACGGGGAGGGGTTGTTGAACCCTTCTACGACCCTCCTCAGTTCCTGCTCAGAAATACTGAGGTAAATAATCATGACGAAGGACGCCAGAAGGAATGGAGCGGGGGGAAAGAGTGGCGACTTACCCAGCTTGGGGGGTTGTACATAGAAAACCCATCCCGCGGTTTAATGTGAAGGAATTCTTCTTCTTCTCCTTTATAGAAATCGGACAATGTCCTCGCCAGAGCAGTGGCGGAGTCCGAACCTTTACGACCAAAGAGGGTGGCATTATCTTCCCCATTGTAATGCCACATGGGCTTCCCCCGATATTGAAGCAGCTGCACTCCCCGCATTATGCATATTGCCATAACCTCGACTATTGTCAGCCCTGTTGTGGCCAGTATCTTTATTCTATTCATAAATATGTGTACTTCTCTGGTATCCTCCTCTTGAGGGCCCTGATGGCGCCAACTTCAGCGTGCCTTCGGCGGAGCATTATTGAACTCTGGGAGACCAGTCCGGACTGGATCCGGAAGGGGAACGTCATCAACATAAAACCACTCTGAGGGCCAGTTCTCAGGTGCCTTCTTGGGAGTACCGGACAGGTATCCGGTCTCGGTGATGCGCCATACTTCGGATCCGCCCACTTGACATATGGATTCCCCCTGGCTGCGAGGGACGAGGTAGGACAACTTCTTCCATAACCCAAAGTGAGCCTCGCAACCCAGAAATAGTTCACAAAGGGCAACGTATCCTGCTATATGCAGCACGGAGGCAGGGGTGAAGTAGTGCAACTGGAGGCCGTAGAACTCCAAGAGCCTGCGAAGGAATGGGTGGATTGGAAACTCGACGCCCCTTAGCAGATGCAGGATGAGGCATATTCGCTCCTCTGGGGATGGATTAGGAGATCTCTCCGCTTGGTCCCCTCCATTATAGGTGGCTAGTCCGGCTCGGACGGGGACCATGAACGCTAGTGGAAGAAACCCTTGGGTCTGTAACTCTATCAAACGGCTTCGAGGAACTGAACACTCTTCCCAGTCACCTGGCTTGAAGAGAAGGGAACGAGAAGAAGAGCCGCGACGGCCGGCCATGTTGGAATGGTTTTTTCCGGAGCGCTCTATTGGATGCTCGCTCAAGGGAAGAAGGTGAAGCTTGGATCTGAGAATCCCCGTCCCTTCAAATAGACGGTTTGCCTGCAGGACCGGGGTGGAGAATGCAAAAATGCCCCGGCTCCTCGCATTCGTTCGACACGTGGAGATGGTCATTATTGAAGCACAAAAGCCGAGGAGTACAACATTGATGGGAAGCCGGACACTGTTTGTTGCAATAGGTACATTGGAGTATTCGGAGATGGAACCCGCCTTGCAATGCCGAAGACAAACTGCATGCCGGACTCATCGTCATTGAAGCCTGGTTCAGGGGCTACTGAGGGAGTCCTGGATTACGGGGTATCCGGACAACCGAAGTATATACTTTGGCCGGACTGTTGGACCGTGAAGATACAAGACTCAAGACTTCGTCCCATGTCCGGATGGGACTCTCCTTTGCGTGGAAGACAAGCTTGGCGATCCGGATATTATATGTCCTTCTCTGTAACCGACTCTATGTAAACCCTAGCCCTCTCCGATGTCTATATAAACCGGAGGGTTTAGTCCTTAGAGGGAGAATCATAATCATCATAGGCTAGCTTCTAGAGTTTAGCCTCTACGATCTCGTGGTAGATCAACACTTGTAATACCCATATCATCAATATCAATCAAGCAGGAAGTAGGGTTTTACGTCCATCGAGAGGGCCCAAACCTGGGTAAAACATCGTGTCCCTTGCCTCCTGTTACCATTAGCCTTAGACGCACAGATCGGCACCCCCTACCCGAGATCCGCCAGTTTTGACGTCGACACCCGTCAACTGGACGCTATGCTTTTGGGCCCACTTGCTAAAGGCCCATTTAGTAATTCAACCTGATATTAGTTTCGGCCTGTTAAGGGCCCGTTTAACATTTCGGCCCTATATTAATTTCGTCCTGTTAAAAGCCCGTCATATAGTTGGGCCTAACTACGACCCGGTTTGCATCCGGCCTGCTCGCATCCGATATCTAATTGGGCCAAACAAGGACCGAGACAATTTTGGCCTGTTAAAAGCCCGTGATTTGATTCGCACAATCATGGGCCGGGGTCCATTTCGGGCTGCTGCCGGCCCGTGAGCTGTTCGGCACGTTTCAGGCCCAACCTACATCGTGATTGCATGACGGCCCGATTATGTACCGTAATTTTATGGTTTGGCCGGTTTACTGCGAAGACATGATATATATATATATATATAGTAAAATAACTGCAGCATCGTGAATAAGAAAATACCTAGACTATACAATAAAGAAATTACAACATATTACATCCACTGGGCATCAAAGTTTGCCACTATGATAATAAAGCACAAGCAGACAGCAGATTACATACATGGGGCATCAAAGATCGCCACTAGTGCAAATAAACACGCCGACAAAATAATATACAAAATCGACATCACTTGAATAGAGTTCAAGAAAGGTTAGCCCTACTGGGGAACTGAAGCGCAAGCAGTTGAGCAAGATGATGAGACCGCGCTTGTTCGACACTTATATCTTCCTCACTCTGAAAGATAGACAAGCAGACAGATGACAGGTTTTTCACATAAAAGTATCAGTGCTGACAATTCATCACATTTCTTACTGACGAATAAAGTGACACAGTTTAAAATTGCATTAACACAATATGATATTGTTCAGGTCAAGACATGGCAGGAAATGACATTGTGAAGGAGTTGGCAGCTTCACGACACCACTGGATTACAGATCAAGAACTCATAAGTATCAATGGTTAGTGTGCTGTCAATTTATCCCATTTTGCGGATGTCGTCGATGATCACAAGATCAAGATGGATGCAATGTGGTTGAAGATTAAAAAGATTAGAAAATATGCCATTCATATCGAGGCTTGGTATCATTATGCAGTTGGATCAGTTGTTACCTTGGTTGCGATGATGATCGCATTTGTTGTTGCATTGAAATGTTATACATAATTTCAATGTATGGTTTAATTAGATGCTCTGGAGAGCTATATGTTGTTCAATGAGAACTATGTATGTACTTTGGTTTTAATGTGACGATGAACTTCTATTAATGATGACATGTGGGTGAAATGCTGATACCATGCCAACTTGGAACGTTTTCAGAGTTCATTTCAAATGCTTTTCAATTTCATGGTCTTATAGCTCAAAATAATCAGTAAATGCATGAAAAATAACAAATGAAGTCAGAAAGGGTTGTAAATTGATGATGTGGCTTTGAATGGTGCATTTTGAACACAAAAAACTATGGAGTTCAAATAAGTTGAAAAAATGAAATCCCTTTGTAACAGACGAGTTTCCGTATGAAACCCTGATACTTCGAAAGAGATTGTCCGTTTTGTACACGAAGTGCATCCAGTTTTTGCCGTAACCCTGTCTACTTCCTTGCACATGCTATGTGGGTGAAATGCTGTTACCATGCCAACTTGGAACCTTTTCAGAATTCATTTCAAATGCTTTTCAATTTAATGGTCCTATAGCTCAAAATAATCAGTAAAATGCATGAAAAATAACAAATGAAGTCAGAAAGGGTTGTAAATTGATGATGTGGCTTTGAATGGTGCATTTTGAACACAAAAAAACTGTGGAGTTCAAATAAGTTCAAAAAAATGAAATCCCTTTGTAATAGACGAGTTTCCGTATGAAACCCTTATACTTCGAAAGAGATTGTCCGTTTTGTACACGAAGTGCATCCAGTTTTTGCCGTAACCCTCTCTACTTTCTCGCACATGCTATGTGGGTGAAATGCTGATACCATGCCAACTTGGAACCTTTTCAGAGTTCATTTCAAATGCTTTTCAATTTCATGGTCTTATAGCTCAAAATAATCAGTAAATGCATGAAAAATAACAAATGAAGTCAGAAAGGGTTGTAAATTGATGATGTGGCTTTGAATGGTGCATTTTGAACACAAAAAAACTGTGGAGTTCAAATAAGTTAAAAAAATGAAATCCCTTTGTAATAGACGAGTTTCCGTATGAAACCCTTATACTTCGAAAGAGATTGTCCGTTTTGTACACGAAGTGCATCCAGTTTTTGCCGTAACCCTCTCTACTTTCTCGCACATGCTATGTGGGTGAAATGCTGATACCATGCCAACTTGGAACCTTTTCAGAGTTCATTTCAAATGCTTTTCAATTTCATGGTCTTATAGCTCAAAATAATCAGTAAATGCATGAAAAATAACAAATGAAGTCAGAAAGGGTTGTAAATTGATGATGTGGCTTTGAATGGTGCATTTTGAACACAGAAAAACTATGGAGTTCAAATAAGTTCAAAAAAATGAAATCCCTTTGTAACCCAAATTTACCAAGTTAAAAGAGCGTTGTTGTCGAGGCCACCCCAAACCCTTGAAGCGTTGTCGAGGCCACCCCAAACCCTTGAAGCGTTGCCGAGGCCACCCCAAACCCTAGAGAAGCAGCGTCGAGGCCACTAATATGATTCATTATTGTGATTATATTAGCTAGCTAGTTCTATGTTTGCCACTAATATATCCATCTGTCATGTTTGAATAATAATTGCCATGTTGTAAATATTTGCAGAAACTATGGAGCACCCCCGAGACAAAGCAATAGAAGAGATGTTGGGGGACATAATCGCGAAAGGAAGTAATGTCGTTGTTGCGTCGTTTCTCAACGACACCTATGGTCTGGAAGGACAGGGTAGTGAAGAAGAAGGTTATGATTATGATGGTTCCGATGACCCAATGCCGGTACAAGAAGTAGACCGTGATGACGGCTCTGGTGACCGAACCGAGTCCGGCCAGGTATATATATTAGTTAATCCTGTGCTAACTAGCTAGCTAATTGATGCATTCATTGTTTTCGTATGTACACATATTAATTAACTCTCGTCTTTCTTCTTTTCTCTAGCCCTCCGGATCGAGCACAAGTTCGATAAAGAAACGAGGCCCGAAGAAAAAGTTGCGCTCGGATGAAAGGTTTGAGATCACAGCAATCGTGCGTGATGGCAAGCCGATTGAACCCATCTGGACAAGGGATGCATTTCATGCTCAGTGCGGGGTTCTTGTTAGGGACAAGATCCCGATCAGTATCCAGCAATGGTTAAAGGCTAAGAATGAAGGACCTGAGGTGTCTTATGTCTCCAATATACAGAAAGAAGATCTTTGGACATCTCTTCAGGCAAATTTCACCCTACCGCCAGAGGAGGATCCGGAGAAGCCAGTTAAAGAGCAATTGATCAAGTATCATGCTCTTAAGAAGATGGCAGAACTATTCAGGAGGTGGAAGAATGAGCTGAAAACAGAGTTTGTCAACGAAGATTTGACACCAGAATTCACCGGAAAGTATGAGAAGATCAGAGATCACTGGCCTGCATTTGTGGCCCACAAGATATCGGAAAAGAGTAAGAAGATGTCATTGATAAACAAGAAAAATGCTGCGAAGAAGAAGCATCACCATCGCACGGGGTCAGGTGGCTACCCAAAAGCCCGACCTTTGTGGGACAAGGCTGAGAATGACCTGATTGCTAAAGGGGTCGAACCAGAGACATTGAACTGGCCAGACCGTTGCCGGACTTGGTTCTTCGGGGTTCGCGAAACCTTGGACCCTGTAAAAGGGAAGTGCGTTTGGACGGAAGAGCAACTGCGAATACCCGTCACAAGGCTTCAGGAGTTATTATAATTGGCACATTGGCACATTGCTAGTAGTTATTATAATTTTTTGGACACCAAACAAATGGTGGAGTACATATACGAAGAGAAGAGGCGCACGCACACAGTCGGCCTCTCGCTGTCTCACACACATGAGTGTTATGTAAAGGCGACATTAACAAATAAACCCTAAAACCCTAGGTGCACGATTGCTGCATTCGCGAGTACCGGGTACGTGGTGGAGCACCTTTGTAGGAATAGTCAGCTCGTGTGATAATTTGATCCGTAGGACTTGATGGTCGGGACCACAGGTGAACGACTTGGAGCGCGGTGGCTCGCCAGTTGCCACAGATCGAGTAGCCACGTTTAAAATATTGTTTTTTAGCGGGGTTAAGAGTTCTGATTTTCAATGGTGCGTTATAAGTAGTAAGTAGTTTTTAGAACGATTGGTATGGAGCGAAAATGGAATTCATAGTACTACGTACCTCCTTGGCGTATAGTTATATGGGTTTATGTTGCGAGATGTTGAACCTGGTAGTTCTAGGGCAAATACTATAGTTTAGATTTAGATGTTGGTTTTCAGTAATGAAAATCGGAAGGGGAAACCCTTCCTTGATTAAAAAAACTACTACCTCCATTCTGGTTTACTAGTCCCCATCGTACTTTGGGTCAAAGTTTGTCCATGAATTTTACTTGTAAAATGTGAATGGAAAACTAGATTTTGTTATACCCAAACAAAAGAAGGACTGGAGGGAGTGATTCCTCTGACAAGGACGCGACCTCTCATAGCGCAGGCATTGAACCGGCGCGCCGGCCAAGAGGGCCGCACTCGCTGCAGGCCCGGCTGAGCACACCTCCTCGCCACGTGCAACCAGCTTAAGACTGCCCCGCCTGCCTTCATTGAATCCGCGCGTGTGATAGCAACACGTCCTTCGGCGAGCCGACAGGCATTTTAGAACACAAAAAATGACTAAAATATAATTAATTTACGCATGGTCTTGACTTGTTGTGCTCGCACTGGTAGCAGGAACTACTTGAAGATTTTCTTTATTTATAACTCTCCTCACAATTTTTTTTGCTTTGAAGTGAATCATGGTTGTGGACATTATGTCTGAATGTGCAGATATCTGTGAACATGAGTTTGATGTGGAAGTTGAATTTGGAATGTCGGGCTTGTGCGTGAACTATACCATGTCCAATGCTTCGTCTGTTATTGTTTGGAAAGTAATTGCTGTTATTACATGACCCAAAAAACATTTTGTGCCACATGAGTACATGCACGGACATCACAACAGGCATGCTGACTGGATAAACATTTGAACCTAGCTATTATGAAGGAAATTTTGTACTGACAACAGTTTTAGATAGCAGGAGATGCCTATCCTGCTCTGCCTCTGCTAGCTTATTTCTGGCTTCTTCCATCTCTTATTTGTCTTGGATGAAGAGAGCATCTGATTGCTCTTTTCGCTTCTTCAGGAACTCAGCTACATTCTCAAGGGCTGCTGCACGCTTTCTTTCAGCCTTTACTAATGCCACGAGGACACGAACAGCTGACGACTCCACCTGGCTTGTGTGTAATCCAGCATCATCTGGGAATTTGCACCTTGTGTCTAATCTAATATCATTACGGAGCTGGCACCTTGTGTGTAATCCAGCCTCATTTTGGAAACATGATCTCGAGGTTGACCATACTTCCCTCCTCGTAGGAACTGCATCCTGACATGAAGTTACTTATTTTTTAGATCAATACTCAGAGCAACCTAGATCCATTTAGTAGAAGCCAGATAAACAAAACTCGGAGAAGTGAATTCAAAAGGAAAAAAAAAAAACTAAAAACAGACTACAAGGTGAGAACACCCAGTTCCTACATCAAGCCAAAAACGAAAGCATTAGGATGGTTAAGACCCTTCTTATTACACATTGAAGAACACCACGCTTAAGAGAAACAGAAACTACAACATATACATATCGAAGAACACGAGGCTAAACGAAAGTAATTGAAAGGGTGTTACTTTCCAAAGCTTGTTTTACAGGTTCGGTGCAGCTCCTCTTTAACTTGCCACGCTCCTTGAAGATGTCCCCAATATCCCGTGTTTGGTCTTTATTGCTCCTCTGCATGTTCGCACTCGTGGTTTTAAAATCTCATTATGGCAAGAAAAATATACTACTAGTAATACTCGCGCATCTTGTGGGTAACATTAAAGCACTCGTCTGCCATGTTAGAGCATCTCCAACAGAATCGCAATGCGCGACACTTTAAAAAAGAGTTTAGAGTGCTGAGATCGAGAATTAGAGACTAGAGAGTATAGGATTGTTCTTAGCATAGATAGATAAAAAAAGATAATTCAACTACTCCTCGTCATCCGACTCCTCCTCGGTGATGTCCTCCTCCGACATCTGATTATAGGCGTGAAGATACCAATGTCATCGGATTCCCAGGGCGATGCTGCTCCTAGCCTCATGTTGAATTGAGCGTCTTCTTTTGCCTATGCTTGTCCTCGCGATAGGCGGCTCACTCCGCCCTCCTCTTTTCCCTCTTCGCCCTCCTTTGCACGCAGAACTCGCGCTCGTTGATGATGTCCTACGGGAAGTGTTGGCGCCATAGCGCCATGGCTTACTCGTCCATCTCGGCGATGCCGAGGCGGTGCTCCCGCCTCCGGTTGTCGCGACGATCCTCGTCGGTGCTAAGCCGCGACAGAGGCGCGAGCTCCTGCGCCCGCTCCCGCGTCGGCATGTTGGGGAAGTTCAATGTTCTATGAGGCCATCAGAGGCACCAAGCCACCGCTTCGTACGCGCGGGCGGCTTCGTTGGTGGTGTCGAAATTGCCGAGGCCGAGGCACATCCCACGAAACCGGATCTCGGCGGAGAAGCCGCCAGAGGGGCCCGCGCGGACGCCGCGGTATCCCCACGTTTCCCGGCGACGCGGCGGCATGGTGGCCCGGTGACGGCGAGGTGAGAAAGAGCAAGGAGAGAGCGGTGGAGAGGCACAGAGCAGGGAGAGAGCGGTGGCAAGGCACAGAGAGGTGGGAGGGCGTTGGACTTTATAAAGCACGTCGGATGCCGCGCGCCAAAACTAGCACACGCCCGGCCGCTTTTTCCCGCGCGCGCGCGATCCTTTCCCGACGTCTCTGCTATCTCTACTGTTATATTTATTTTATATTTAATATTTAATATTTATCTCTACTTCTCTATTGTCTACTTTTTTTCTCTATACTTTTTTTTCTTGCAATATAGGCCGTCCGATTTATATCTGACAGATAGGAAGGTAACAAATGGGAATTTTGCAAAAAGATACCCATACCTCTCTCTAGATTTGCAAATAAGGCCTTCCCTCGTTAATCCTTTTCTCCCACAAGATAAACTACTCATACAAATGCATCTTGATGCGTGCAGCGCATGGGCATCTTGCTAGTTCTAAAAACTTTCAATCATTTGCCACACTACTGGTTGCAGATGAAAAACCTACCCAAGCACAGCGCGATACAGGAGCGACGCACAACTACAAGCTGATATTTTGTTGGACAATGGAGTCTATAACCAATTACTTTTACGGGGACAATAGCACCCAGGAAATTTGAAGGGTAGGTATGAACAAAATTTGAACTGCACATGTACTGCTAAGTGATTCAATACACACATTACCAATCGAGGAGGAGAAACGATGGTCGCGGCGGCCTCTGTGAGTCATGGTCGGCAACGGGAGTTAGTTCATTGTCCACGACGGTGGTACTTCTGCGCTTGGCGTCGGCTTCCGGGAAGCAGATCCGAGACCGTGGAAGACGATGTCGGGGAAGAGGCTTCGTGTGCGACGTCGACGGTGGACCGGCTCTAGTGCGGCATACGAGGTCGTTGATGAGGCAGATGCACTGCGGTGGACGAGTGCGCCGATGTGAAGGGGAGGAGCACAAAGGCTGCGGTGCCGTGGAGAAGTCTATTTTGCGGTGGGGATAGAAAATGGGGAGTATTCAGGTGTACTACTCTGGGTGCCGGGGTGGGGTTGGCTTGGTAGGGTGAACCTGAAGTTACGAAAACAACCCCCTACCAAGCGTCATCCGTAGGCCTATTCCGAAGGCTATGATGGTAACTTCCCACTGCTCGAATCAGGGTCGCGGGAGATTTTTCCCGCCGACCTCAAAATTTTGTGACACTGAACTCCCCGTGTGGCATGTTGAGTGATTCGGCTAAGCAACAAGCGAGTAGTAGTAGTAAACTCTGCATATTAGGTTTGACCGAAGTCAAACTTCCTAAAGTTTGACCAAGTTTATAGAAAAATATAAACATTTACCATAACAAATATTTATGATGTGAAAGTACATTCAATAATGAATCTAATGGTATTTATTTGTTATTGTATATGTTAGTATTTTTTTATAAGCTTTCTGAGAGTTTACAAAACTTGACTTTGACCAATGCTAATACGCAGACTTAAATAAAAATGGAGGGAGTACACATTTGTTTTCTTAGTTTGTAGTGAACTAATCATTTGTTGAAATTGTGAAATAAATATATTAGGCTATTGACTTCGAACGTAATGGTCTATACAATTCAATAGTTACAATCATTTCCCAAGATGTATACAAGGTCTATAGTACTTCACAACATGCTCAAACTCACATAATCCCAGTCAAATGAGAATCTAAATGCATTTCATAGTTATTACCATGTAGGATGCAACAAAACCAACCATAATTCTACATTAGCCATTATAGAAGCAACATTTTGACATATCCCAATGTGTGAATGAAACGTGCAGAGAGAGCTTTTGAAGATGGAGCGGATAGGGTAGGAAAGATTGTATGTATGTGGACGAGAGAGTTGGAGACAAACCTAATGAGAGAGAGAGAGAGAGAGAGAGAGAGAGAGAGAGAGAGAGAGAGAGAGAGAAAGAGAGAGGAAGATAGAGGAAGAAGTTAGGTCTGTGAGAAACATGGATACATGTAATATACGTGAGATGTGTGTGCATCCGGATTCTGTATACGTGGAAGGAGAAGAGACAACATGTTTGATGAGAGAGCTGGAAAAACATGGACGAGAGGGGAAGGATCTCGTGGGTTGAGGGACTGATAATTTTGTGCGGGGGAGAGAGGGATTGGTAATTTTGTGTGTGTGTGTGTGTGAGAGAGAGAGAGAGAGAGAAGGTGGGGGGAGGAGTCAGTCAGCCGTCGTCACATCACCCTGCTTCCAAATGGCCCCACATTCTCTAGCGTGGTGTGGTCACCGTCTTCGATCTGCTCGATGCCCTCTTTTAAGATTGAGGTGTTGTGCATGTTGGGGTGCAAAGAAGCACAATCGAGAGTGGTCGCCGTATAACCTTGGATGGGGATGAATTGTGTGCTCGGGGGAGGGTGTGTGTGTGTGTGTTGTGCTGTGTGTGTGTGTGTCTCTGTGTGTGTGTGTGTGTGTGTGTGTGTGTGTTAGATATTGAGAGAAACAAACCTAAGGAGAGAAATGGGTATTCACAAAGAGATTGTGCGGGCCTTGAGGTGGGCAGGGGTCGGTGAGGGTGTCAAAATGTGCGCGTTGATGCACGTGTTGCATGCGATCGTGCGAGGGACGGACGAATTGAGAGAGATGGTTGTTGTGTTATGGATGCTCCTCTCTCTCTCTCTGTCTCTCTCTCTCTATCTCTCTCTCTCTCACACACACACACACACAAGTAAACTAGAAGACCCTTCTCTCATGTATACACAACGTATCGGCATCTGTCTATGTCTCACTCATGCATGATCATTTGCACATTCACACCTCTCTATGTCCGTATCACGCGCACACCGTCTCCACATTGCCCTTCCGCCACAACACACATGTGGACACATACACACGTTCTCACTCAGTCACACACACAAAATCAGTATTAAAAAAACTAGGGCGCACCTAAAACGTCCAAATCCAAATAAACACGAGCTGGAGCTAAATTCAAATATATGGACATATTGCAGCGTCAAGAACTTTCCCAGGAGAAAAAGTTGAGTAATATTCAGGGATTGTTTTCACACACACACAAAAAGGTTCGGTGGATGTCCTTCGAGCGCGACACGGTGACGCACCATTCGATCGACCGCGCGGCCGCGGTTCACGCGCTTGCACAGGATTCCATATCGTGGCTGTGGTACTAACTAATAAAAGCGCTGCCTAAGTTTAATGTTTACGTGTACTAGTACGGTTTTCTTTTAAGTTTGACCAACCTTATATAAAACCAAAGTAAGCTCCCACACGCGCACTCATCAATATGCCGCCGCCGCCGTTGCGCATGCCGGCGCCCACCTGCTCCGGCCAACCATTTCTCGCCCATCTTCACCGCCGTGTCGCCGCCATCCCTGTGCCATGAAGCCAAAGGCTCGCCCGCTCACGTCGTCTGTAGTCCCTCCTCGTGATGCCGCCGCGCTGCCAAGCACGTGAGCAGCTGGTGGAGCCGCGTCTATGCACATATCATACGAAGAGGAGGACGAGCACGTGCTCCAGCACGCCGGCGAGGAGGAACTAGCGTGTCATTGTCGTCTCCGCCCGTGTGGAGGAGGCGCGCATGGTGTCTGTCGCGGCGGAAGCCGGTCGCGCGTGCGTTGAGCCTGCACACCGGGTGTGGACGTGGAATCTACCTTCGAGACCTTGAATGCCACGTGGATCCTGCAATCTGAAGGAGCAATTTGGGTCAGTCGACTCTTGTGAGTCGTTTGATGCAACATGGATGGCTAGAAGGGCTTCTTCCACCTCTTCCGCCGTCTTCTTCCTTTGCTCCGTCGAACTTCTTTCACAAATCGACTGACCCAAATTATACTACTAGTTTGAACGTATTAAGTACAGTAGGAACACGAAGATACGAGCAGTAGTACCAACTGCAAGAAGAACAGTAGTAAGACATAGCACTAGTACTACTGTACATACTAAAGAGTTCAAATAATGAGAAAGAACATAAACATAGTTCTGCTGGGGCCTCAGCACAACACACCCTTGAAAATAAACTAAGCAACTAGTCCGCTTGACACTACAGTAGAACCAGCATGAGCGACGACACTGCCACCTATTCGGAGTCCGAGTCCACGTCCTCGACTTCGTCCTCGTCCCTCTTCCTCTTCCTCTTCGCTGACGCTTCTTTGCTTGAACCGGACACTGGGCTCTGCTTCTTCATCCAACCCTTGTAGATATTTAAACAAAGGTAGGCATACATTGCTGCGTACAGGATGTGATCTTCATCTAATGTCTTCGACTTCCATGCATTATGAAACTCGTGATGAGGTTTCTCCAGTCTAGCGTACGAAGGATCAATCATGGTTGCTGCCAGGGTCAGCATTGAAGGTTGAGAGGAGGACAACAGGCTTGCCTTCTGGAGATCGAAGGGCTGGCCTACAACGAGACCTACCCAACGCAGGACATCCCTGTCATTCTTAAAGTCTACAGTAACGAATTTCACTCTTTTGTCCTTGAGGAAGTTCTTAAAATCCTGGCACTCAACATCGGAATGGCATATGTGGTAGACCAAGCAAACATTATGTACGCAAACCTGGATCACGACGGGCTTCTTCCTCTATTCGTCCTTTAGATCCTTCTCTCGTCCCAGGACTGTGGTGTACTCAACATCTAGCCCAGCGACCCACTCATCCGTTGAACTGTTGAACATGCGTAGGAAGCGAGCAAGCCATTCTTTCACCGTCACGGATCCACGTGTGTAGATGATGATGAACTGATCATCGATGATAGCTCTAACCTGGTACTCAGCGGATACCAAGGAGATTTGGGAGGCCATGGATTTTGGAGGAGGTTTAGGAGAAGTTGAACTGTTGTACCCCGCAAAAAAAACTAGGAGCGAACTAATGCGAAAGGACGGGACGACTGGGAGCGAACTGTTGTAAGGTAGAAGACGGGGATGAGTAGGGCGTGCGAACGGCGTGGGGTTGCTGGCTTGCCCGGCGGATAAACGGCTGCAATCCCCCAAAGAGTTCTCGAGAACTATGCGGGACCCATGAGATGTCATGTCTACTAGACCCATATCGCAGGCTTGACGGTATAGCTTCTGCCTGTTTGCACGCCATGCCGGCGCGTGGATGTAACTTCACTTAATTCCGTCAACCGTCGCGCCTCCCACGACCTTCGCCTCCCTTGCGCGGTCGCGCCCTTTGAGACTTTGACTGGCTATAAATGAGCAATATTTTTACCTACTCCGCATGCATGATACTCCCTCTGTTCCTTTTTACTCCCGTCAACCGTTTGCAAAGTGTTTGACCAAATTTATACTAAAAATATCAATATCTACAATACTGATTATAATGAGTATAAGAGTTACATTTTATAATGAGTGTAAAAATATTGATTTGACATTGTGAATGTTGATACATTTTTCCGTAAGTTTGGTGAAAGTAGAGGTACATTGACTTCAGACAAAACTTAAATGCACAATGCAGACTAGTTCCTCCATCCAGGTGCGTGCCATGTCCTATCTTGTCATCACAACAAGGTTAGCTATTAGAGTACTACTACCTCCCTTCTAGTTTAAAGGGCTCGATTCAAAAATTTCACCTACTCTTAGCAAGATAGTAGAGGCGGTGGAATAGTTTTTGAAGTCTGCAAAAGTACTCAACTAATGTTGTCGTTCTTCACAAAAAATTGTGTTTACCAATGCATGCATTGACACTAGTTACTCTAACCCCCCTCTATTCTTTAATTCTTTGCCACATCAGCATGTTTGCTATTCCCGTGTGCATGATACCAGCTAAGATACCACCATTATGGCTAGCCTTAATCATCGCATGCAATAATTCAGTGCACCTTGAAATTTGAACATGTGTGGGGCGTGTATGTTTTTAATGACTTGAGACTATACCTAGACCGGCATGCAAGATGACTTATTATGCACCGTTCCCCATACCTGCAGGAAGCCCGTTCCTCTCCAAATCTTTTCCTGTCCATGTGTGGAAACAATATGCCTGCCAAACTCTCCTTCTCCCTCTGGCGGTCCCACAACTCCACCCCGTGTGAAAAAATCTGCATGCATGACTCTCCTCCCCCACGCTCATCCAATCCGTTGTGACCAGCAATATTTCCACCCCTTCCCTCCCCCGTAATTAACTTCAACAAATATGCCCACGTAGTTGTTACTTAACTGCAGGTGCATTGTGTCACTGACATATGGGCCCAACTGGGGTATGGCCCACATGTCAGTGACGCAACTGGACTTGCAGTTAAGTTAGTGCAGCTCAGTCCATATCTTACGTAGGTGTGCCATTGCTCCCTATAAATGTTGTGCCTCCCACGACATCGCTATCTCCTCCCCCTAACGTTCACGTTCATCGCTATCTCCCCCCTCCCTCTCACGTCGACCACCATGGCATTGCCCCTCCCAAGCCCTAGGAGCACCTCGCTGCACCGCGCGGACGGTTAGGCGTCGCCGTTCCGTTCCTCGCCGCCTCTAGTTGAGGAGGATGCGTCGGTGTTCCGCTCCTCGCCGCTACGCGAGGCGTCACCGTTCCGTTCCTCGCCGCCACTAATCGAGGAGGATGCGTAGGTGTTCCGCTCCTCGCAGCGACGTAACACGTCGCCGTTCCGTTCCTCGCCTCCACTAGTCAAGGAGGATGGGTCGGAGTTCCGCTCCTCACCGCGACGCGTCGAGGTGGACGCGTCGGCATTCCGAATCTCTCCAGCACGCGCGTTGGAGGATGCGTCGTCTCTCCTCTACGAGGAGAACGCCGCGCCGCCCGCCGAGCCCCCCCAGCCTTGAGGAGCTTTGGAAAGAAATGGATGTTGCCTTGTGGGAGGCTTTGCCTCCAGCAGAGTGCGCCAAAATAGAGGTGGAGAAGAAGGCTGAGGAAGAGAAGCGCACCGCGGAACAAGCTGCCTGGTAGGCCTATGTCACGTCCGAGAGAGTCAGGCAATTGGCTCTTTGGTAGAAGGCTCGTGCGAGGGCCGTGAGGGTGGCGGAGGACGCCTGTGCCAACACCCTGAGTGTAGTTGGGCCCAAGCGCCTCATCTACACTTGGCGGTACGTGGACTGGGTGCACGCTTCCATCGAGGAGGAGTACCTGTTGGTGCCGGATCACCACACCGGTGAGATCGCGCTTGCCCGCCAACATGCCGCCAATCAGCACCTCGTGAGCTGCGAGGCTGAGGAAGAAGCGTTGTGTCGGCGCGCTGGGAAACGGCCGCGCACCAGGGCACTCGTGGCGTGCCGCAAGTGCTCCTGCGAGCGCCGTGGCTTTTAGGAGGAGTATAATTTTTGTTTCATAAGGCGATCTCATTAGTTTTGGGACGCAAATGATTAATCCCAAATGTTCAGGATTTTTTAGCGTCCTTAATTAAGTATGTAAAAGGGAAAGTTTGGAAACCTTGTGTATTCGTACGCATTTTGCAAGTACGTCCATATAGCACAAACTTTACTATATACTATCACACTACATGTCTCGATATATGCTTGCAGACTGTGCTACTCCCTCCGTCCAGGTCAATAAGTCATCTTTGGTTATGCACCGTGACCAAGAAGGAGGGAAGACTTATACACCTAGACGGGGGGATTACTACTATTACTTATGTACGTGCAAAAGCACGTTTTAACATTACGATGCGGTTTTTGTAAACGTAGAAAAACAGCACTAGTCAAGCTTGTGAAACGATTCAATGCAAAAAAATGCAAAAATGCTCGTTTGATTGTTTACTTTTAGCTTCCTTGTCTATGGTTATTTCTCTATCGTACTTTGTACGGAGTATCTCACTGGTTGGAAAGGCATGCAAATTCCCAAACCGCTTCTTACACCCTACATCGAATTTTTTGCCTAACAAGTTGTGCCGTGCAATTGGAATTCCATCTTGAGTACTACTACTAGTAGCAGTACCAGGGGCCAGTTCCTTTAGGCTTCTAGATTAGTAATCCCATAACTACTACCTCCGTCCTGGTTTATTGGTCCCCATTGTAATCTGTGTCAAATTTTGATCATAAATTTAACTAATGAAATGTTAGTGCATGTCACATGCACTACTCCCTCCATCTAGGTGAGTAAGTCATCTTAGGTTGTGCACCGTGACCAAGGAGGAGGGGAAAACGAGAAACGTTAATGTTTATTTGCTAATTAATAGTATTGCATGCAATGAACTAACCACTGCATGTCGTGTTTGATAGTCTCAAGTCATTAAAAGCATCCACACTCTTTATCTCTTATTGGTTGATATGTCAAGAAACAAGAAACGAGGTAGAAGTTAATGCACCACGCCTAAGTGTTTTGGGACTATTTGGTTTTCGTAAGATGACTTACACACCTAGACGGAGGGAGTAACATTTTATCAGTTAATTCTTTGGTCAAAATTTAGCACAAATTACAATGGTGAGGAATAAACCAGGACAGAGTAGTAGTTTAGAAGCCCAAATAAATGAGTGAGGCGCCTTATTGTTACTGTCCACTCTGACTAGTCTTATGGGAAAACCTAGGGAAGCCGGCAAAAGAACTGGCCCTAGGAGTAGTAGCTATGGATCGAGTGTGCTAGATGAACCGGAGAAAGTAAATGCAGAGAGATGAAATGCAAAAAAGACGGAGAGATGGTCCGTTTATTTTACCAGGCCACTTATTACTGGGAGTGGTTGGGTTTTGTGATATGACGGCTTTACTGCCGGACCACGAGCGGCGTGAGAGGTGAGACTCCCATGCAGCGCTACCCTCTACACTAGTACTACTACATCGGTCGTGGTTTATCCCCCATTGAATTTGACTGAAGATTTAACTGACAAAATGTTAGTGCATGTCAACAAAAACTATATCATTGGATTCGTATTTGAACATAGTTTTGAATGATATAATTTTAGGTGACATGCGCCAGCATTTATCGTACTATATATAATGTTAGTTCAATTTTTGGTCGTACTAATCTATAGTAGTAAGGTGCCCGTGCGTTGCACCGAAGAGTGAAATGCATTGATCGGGGAGTTGTTTATTTTGACAAAGGATGTGGGGGTCATCTCATGTGTAACGGGTATCGATAGGTTTCTTCGGATATTATTTCATCTGAAGAGCTCACAAACATCCGGGTGAAAGATAAAAAGGTATCTTTTGCAAACAAAAGCGTTCAACTGTTCAACCTGCATCCAAAACTTGTGAAGAAATAACACTTATTGTGCTTTGCAAGAAATGATCTTTAAGAATTAGTTTTTGAGTATCGATTGTTATACATGTTGGCTATAGATGACATGGCACTTTCTTATAGTCAACAGTTGGCTATACTATTAAGTAATATTAACCATGCCCTTATACACCTAGACGGAGGGATTAAATCAGGATGACTTGCAATGGGTCAGAGGAGATGTAAGAAATGGTTCATCGTAAGTCTTTCACCAGTACGGTAGTAAAAATTCATACATGGAAGATTCTAGAGTAAACCATAAACGGATACACTTTTATTCATGCGCGATACTCCAATAGAGCAAGATCATGCATGGAAGTCTCCACATGCTTAGACAACGGATTACATTGAGCGAAGACTAATGATCAACATTTAACTTGATAATGCGTATGTCCAGGTGAACCTCCTTGGAGTCCCCGTGCACCGCGTCGGCGGGTAAAGGATGCCATGGATTTTCGAGGTCCACATCGGCGGGATAGTCCTAGCTCCCCAGAGTCCAAGTCCGTTTGATGAGGCCGGTGTCGCCGCCCACGTGACCCGGAGGGGTAGTAATACTGACCACGCACCCGTACATCAGCGTCGTGTCAGTGTCAGCGTCAGCGGCGTCGCCCCTGACACACACTACAGAGACGGGGCGGCGGCCTGCGCGGACCTCGCCGGTGCCCACGATCAAGAGGAAGACGCTGTCGTCCTCCTCCGAGACTAGCAGGCGGCGGTGATCCTCCAGCGACTCCGGCATGGTGAACGGGTAGCACGTCTCGTACTTGATGTTCTCTGCCAAGGGCCAGTAGTGAACGATGCACGCATCCGTGAGGTGATGCACCATGTCCGCCTGCGAGCCCCAAAACGGCATCGGGCACTCATAGCAGTAGACGAAGGGTTCCTTGGAGGCATCGCCCGGGCCGTCCATGAAACGGGAGTGGCTGTAGGGGACATTGCGCCAGTTGAATATATGAGCAAGTTACTACGAGATTTAATCCGAATAAGCACAAAATAAATCATGAAGGCTATACCAAAGATGAAACTAATCATGTGGACTAGCATAGTAGTACAATACAGAGTAGAAACATGAATTCTACCACGATTTCAAACAGGAAGGACAAAAACACATACGGTGCAACAAAAACAAAATACAGAGGTTGTCACCCATGTCGTTGAGGAAGAGGTTGACGACGTCGGGGAAGAAGTCGTCGTCGATGAAGTCGTTGCTGCCAGCAGTCGCGAGAGTGCGCTCCCCAAATTTCAACAGCACCCACCGAATGGAGCGCAGGAGGGAGTGGCTGTAGGGGACGTTGCGGCCGCCGAATGGAGCACAGGAGTAGCACACGGAGCAGTAGATGGTGTCCTTACTAGTACTCCCTAGTCTCTATCTATCTATATCTACTCTTATAGAAAACCGAGTTGGTGATGATGGTATGCCTGCCATCTTGTAATATAGACCGTCCGATCTATATCTGACGGATAGAAAGCCAAGTATGACAATTTTACAAAAGATACCCGCACCTCTCTCCACATTTACAGGCCTTGCCTCGTTCATCCTTATATCCCACAACCTCGTGCTCCTCCCTAAGTTTCTATCTCAACTACTCTTCTTTGTTTTTATAACAAATCGAATAGTACTACGCCGTCCGCTGCACGCCCGGCTGAATACGCCTCCTCTCCTCCATCATCACCAACTGAGTCTTTTATAGGAGTAGGAGTAGAGAAAAAACCGAGTTGGTGATGATGCTGTGCCATGCAATGCACGAACATCTTGCTATTTTTTTGCATATAATTCCAAACACCACGTAGACACGGTCTTTGAGCATGGTTCGTAGTAATTCCACGCTCGGGCATTGAAGTTTGTAACTATTTTAGACTAGAATATACTACTCCTCCGGTGATAGTAGTAGAGCAGAGTCCTAATCTACCACTCTACTCAAGCAAGTTAGGGCATAGTACTGTAGTAGGTACTGTAGGGAGTACTAGTACTGTGATCACTCAAGCAAGTTGTCTGGTATTGGTATGACCCTACGCTGCTGGTATGTGTCTCGTAAGTCAAGCGGCGTGCTGTAGTCATCATCACCTGTCCACTTCCCGCAGAACATATTCGCTTCTGCATATTTGTCCGCACATAATATCGTCCAATCTTCCATAACCCAAGCACTAACAGTGGCAGAACCGAGCAGCGTCCGCCAAAAGAGTGGCTGGAATTTGCTCCCCACAGAGGTAATCAAGCTCATTGTTTCGTGTGTGGACAATCTCAGTACCATGCCGCTCACCGCGTGCTCGTCGGGGATATACCGTTTACTCAAAGCCCTCAGGACGGAGCTTTTTAAGCCAGCTCCTTGCTTGATGATGCCGCCTGATCTTCAGAAATGGCATGTCACGCAGAATAACGATCGTAGGGTGGCGAGCATCAACCCCCTTGACTGCGATCCGATCCCCGTCACCCTCAACTACATTAACGATATGTACTGGGTCGGCATGAAAACGTCTTGGATGGTGCTCGTCGACGGTCGCAACAGCTGGATGCTCGTGGAGGTCTACACCTGGCGACTGATCCCCCTTCCTTCGATTAACACTGCACTGCTTTGGCACCGCGCCCCAGTATACTCGGAATCTTACAGTAGCCAACATGATACAAAGTTTGATTTTCTCAAGGTTGTAATCTGCCAAGTGCCCACAATATCTGCGAATTATAAAGACTTCAGGCTAATTGCGTTCTTCAACCGCGGTCTCGCCTATCTGGCAGGCCATTGTGGTAAGTGGATAAATCTGCACGTCCATCGCAAGATCATACATCCTCCATGGTTCTCTGATGCCATTGAATACAAGGGCTTCATTTACGCTATCGACTCCTTATATGGCTGGACGTATTGCTGGCCTACTCCAGTCATCACTACAATCGGCTATTACAACAGCATGTTACTTTCCTATGATATCATGATGGCTTGCTTATATTACTGTCAACATTTACTGAAAAAATATTCATGCTCATAACATGTTGTTTTTAAGATTGACTAAATCAAGAGACCTTTTTTATTTGACTCCAACTTGATATGATGTCGTAGGCCGCCTGGTGTCCCTACCCTTCCTAATCCCAGAACCTTTCAAAGAAAAGCGTCATGGCAATTGCAGGTGGTTCCTGGCTCGATCAGACGACAGTGAACGATTGATGATCATTCGCACATACCGGACGTGTTGTTTCGCGGAATACAATCACAGTCACTGCAAGGTCTTTGAGCAGGATCCCAGCTTCTCCGGGCCTTCAGGAATTTTGGACTAGAGGCTGGTAAGTAGCCTTGGCACACGCTCTCTGTTTGTCAGACTGAATTATCCGATTAACCAGGAGATAACTGACGGCAAGGATCATGATGGCAGCACGGTTTTGTTCATCAGGCAAAACTGTGTGTACACAGCATACCATGCGTCTCTGCATGCACCATACCCTGATATGTGCCGCCACACTCTGCAACCCAAAGTAGGAGAGAGGGTCGCAAGTATCAGACTTCGACCTGCTAGTTGGAGTTTCCCCCGTCAGGCACCCATCTAGTTCAAGCCGTCATCCAATCTCCACAGCTTAATAAATAGTAACATCTAACTGAGCCAGTTAGTTTGATGCGTACACTTGGTGTAGTAGGATCTTTAGTTAGTTTGATGCATCCACTTGTTCTTTCTTGGTAGCCCTTTTGTAATAATGGCTGATGTTTGGTTTGTTAGAGAGAGCTGCATCTTCACTCTTCTGGCCTGCTTACTTCTTCTGTTGCACCCCCAACCCTGGTTGCTGCTGCTGCTATTTTCAATGTACAATCAGTAGTATATTTCGTCTGGTGGTTGAATAAATGTGTTGTGAGAACGACAAACACAATATTTTGGAAGTCGTTGCACGGTTCGATCCTTAGTGCCCCGTACCATATGTAACGCATAATATTTTTCGTATGGAACACATTTTCCACTTGTTGATAACATGCAGCCCACTGATGGAGGCCCAATAGAGGAGCCCATAATTAACTGGAAAGGAGGCTCTTACATGAATCCGGCCCAGGTACATGCTCATGGTCCCCTAAACATAATAAGTAAATAAATAAATAAAGCTAAATGCTCATGCACCAGTTCTTTAAATTCATGATTGAACAGGAGGATATTATTTCCTATTATAGTGTCGTTACATTCAGTCGATATTATTCTTAGGCAAAGATAGCGACCAGTCTTCTTTCTCCCAACATTTTCTTCCTGCAACCAGCGGACCCATGAAAATCATAGTCAACGTGTAAATAGTTCCGGTCCATTTTTATTTTTCAATAAGAATGTCCAACCCAGGCCAGCACATTGGCGACAACACTTTATCCTCCCTGCCTTGGTGCGCTCGCTGCGGCGCCGCCGTCCGGCCCTGTCAACATAGTTTTTTTTGAAACGGTCCCTGTCAACATAGTGAATCGGGAGAGAACTATAGTTGTGAGTATGACAGTACGGATCCACCAGGTCCACTCCCGAACACAAGCAAGCGCCTCTTTTCCTACTGAGATGCACCTCTCATTTTTTTACTCTAATCCACCCTGCTAATATCCGGGACCCACATCATTTTTAACGTATAGTCAATTAACGATAGAATTGCACAACTTTTTTTTGAGTAGTAATTCAGAGGAGCAGGATATAAACTGGGTTGTGCGGTCTCTGTGGCCCGTCTAACAACATGATTAGCCCAACAGGTTTTTCTTTGGGAAAATAGGTAGCCCAGTATTTATTTTTGAAGAATACCCAAGCTAGGCCAATTTGTTTTCTTCGACTTACTGGGCTGCAAATCTTTCAAGACGAGGAGGGATACATACCGGCCTGGCCAAAGAGTATGGTCAGTGTCTGTTAAAAGTAATATCAAAGGGGTTGAAAATTCCAAAAAAATTATAGCAAATGGGATATTAGTTTCTTTTTTTGTTTTTGTTCTTCATTGACATTTTATAGTATTTCATTGGATTTAACATGACATAGTACTAATTTATTTGCAAATTTGTTTTAGTATGGCTACTAATATTTGGATTAAGAATATTTTGTTCCCCAGCCAAAATTTGCGAATTTTCAAAATTTCGCACATATTTAGTTAATTTTTTTAACACTCGTACTGACCAGAAAATGGGCAGCAATTCTAAAAATGGAAAACAGGCTGCAATAATTTCCATATGAATTAGAAAATGAGTAAAATTATAAAAATAATAGCAAATGGGCAATACACGACACATATTTCGAGGCTGACTTGTTTACGCAAGGCTTTGTCAGTCAACACACGATTCTAGCAGCAGTGACTGTTGGATGTCCATCCAACGACCGACGTGCTTCTTCAATCTCTGATCTTCCTGCTCCAGCCGCCTAAACTAGCGCCGTTATTCCTAGATAGTCAAGCTTTTGGTTGGGGCATAATTTCACCTCAAGTTTTGAGTTGTTTTTGATAAGTCCACAACAAGCTTATTCTTTCGTTGTTGATTTTCTCAACAACTCCATTCAATCCTTCTTTCTAAGTTCTTTTCATTCCATTCTTTAAATTCTTTCGGAGGCATTGTGTTGGTCATCTCGTCAAGTGTCCGTTCTTTTGATTCTCATCAAGTGCCATCCCATCTTGTGAAGTTCTTGTTCTATTCCTTCCATTTTCAGCCGGAGTGCTGCCTAAATCCTTTCACTCTTATTCTATTCTTATCTCTTTCTAACTGGAGTGGTTTCGTAGTATATCTGATTTCGTGAGCTTTTGATTCTCGACATTCTCGTCGTTCCTCTCTTCTTCTCGAGTGCTCTCGATTCTTTGCTTCTTCTCTTGAGTTCTTGTTTCACCTCATCCTTTTCCCTTCCGTCTCGGTCCTAAGATCTCGGGACGAGATCTCTTGTTAGTGGAGGAGTGTTGTAACGCCCTGGATTCTATGCGCCAGGTGTCCGCCAGTTAATCGCTTTCATTGCCATGTCGTTTGCTTGCGTGTTGCATTTTGCCATGTCATTATGTGCATTTCATTTTGCATATGTGTTCGTCTCATGCATCCGAGCATTTTCCCCGTTGTCCAGTTTGCAATCCGACACTCCTATGTCCTCCGGCGAAACCCCGACCATCCTCGAAATCCGTGCAATCCAGCAGGTTGACCTCGATTTTTCTTCCAAGTCCCGAAATCCCCTTACATTTTCATGCCCTGTTCATCGCATCATCACTCCATACATACTGCTCCGTTTTGCATGCATAATATATCGAAATGTTCATCAGGATGTAATCTTCATTTTGTTCCATTGTGCCATGCTTGTTTGAGTCCATCTTGATGCCCTAATCATTGTTGCAAGAGTGATATATGATGTTAACCTGTTGAAACTGTTATAACTTGATGATTTGTCATTTTGGTTGCATTTGATGTGTGCATCCTATGAGCTTGATGCCTAAATGAGTTTTGAAGTACATCATGCCATAATTACAGTGGTGCAATACATGTATTTTTGTGTGTCTTATAATGAGTGCATCGAGCTTGTTAAGTAGGGTACATGTTGTTACTGTTTTGCTAGGCTGAATCTGCTATATCATGATGCTATGTAAATCTGCTGCTACAAGTCATTCTATGCATAATATGGAGATGTTCACTAAGGATGTTTTGTTATACATGTCATGGTATATCCATCCATGCTTTTGGTTGCATTTATAGCCTTCTACAGATTGTTGTTATCATGCTCCAAAGATGCTAAATAATGTTGCTGTCAGCCTGTTAACATGATGTCAAGTTTTGCCATGTGATTTGCTAGTGATCCATGTACCCTATGAACTTGCTCTTGCCATGTTTAGCTTCATAGACATGTATTATTACTTTTGGTCACCTTGTCATGCCATGTATTGCTCTGTGGTGAGTTTTACAAGCTCACCAACGTGCCTACTTATCGTTGTTCCTGCCATGTCTGAATCTGTCATATCACTTGCCATGTTTGCATGGATGCCACCATCTTTTATGTTGATCTTTGGAAGTAGTTCAGTAAGGGAGATTTGTTTTTTTGTCTTTAGTAATAGCATGCCATGACTTTGTTTGCCATGATAAGTTCCTGTAGCATGTTGTTTGATAGCTCTAAACATTCCAACCTGATGTTATTTCTGCTAAGTCTGTAAACTGTTATTGTTTGCAATCTTGCCATGTGTTTTTGAGCATGTTCTAGTGATTTATGGAGATAGCTCAGTGTTCATGTTTTGTTATGCTTTACCTGTACATCATTTCCATGTCTTTTTTTTCATGTTAATGTGCGGTAGCATGTTGTTTAGATGTTTGCAAGATGCCTAGTTGCTGTTTTGGACAGCTTGTCCTTTAAACTTGTTTCATGTGTGTGTGTTGAACCGTTGCATCGTTTTGAGTGTGCTCTATATGAAACTTGCTTGATTTTGCATGTAGTTTCATCTTATCATGTTTCATCCTTGTTTTGAGGTGTTTGCTTGATGTTTGTATGCATTTTGCATCAATGCCATGTTTAGCTTGTTTTACTCGTATCTTCTAGGCCGTAGCTCCGAATTAAACGAACTCTATATGTAACTTGACTAGAATCTCGTGTAGATCATCTTGGTGCATCTTAACTTGCTATTTAACAACTTGAACATAAGGTTTATTCAGATCTGGATCTATTTCGAAATTTGCATATGAGGACTTATCGGAATTATTATATGTTGTTTCCGGCCTCATTTAACCTTGCTTTGATGTGTTGTTCTTGTATGCATCATCTCTTGCCATGAGTAGCATCATATAGCCTTTGTAATGCATCATACTTGGTTGAGCATCATGCCATGTCTATGTGTTGTGTGTTTACCTTGTTGTTTGTTTCTTTCCGGTTGTGCTCCTTCTCATTAGTTCCTGTTTCGTTGCGATCGTGAGGATTCGTTCGTCTACGCTTGGTTCGTCTTTTCATGGATTCGTTCTTCTTCCTTGCAGGATTTCAGGCAAGATGACCGTCACCTTGGATCTCATTACTATCATTGCTATGCTAGTTGATTCGTTCTATCGCTTTGCTGCGCTACCTATCACTTGTTCTTCAAGCCTCCCAATTTGCCATGTTAGCCTCTAACCTTTTTCACCCTTCCTAGCAAACCATTGCTTGGCTATGTTACCGCTTTGCTCAGCCCCTCTTATAGCGTTGTTAGTTGCAGGTGAAGTTGAAGATTGCTCCATGGTGGACAGGATTATGTTGGGATGTCACAGTATCCCTTATTTAATTAATGCATCTATATACTTGGTAAAGGGTGGAAGACTCGGCCTTATGCCTGGTTTTTTGTTCCACTCTTGCCGCCCTAGTTTCCGTCATACCGGTGTTATGTTCCCGGATTTTGCATTCCTTAGGCGGTTGGGTGATTTATGGGACCCCCTTGACAGTTCGCTTTGAATAAAACTCCTCCACCAAGGCCGAACCTTGGTTTTACCATTTCCCTCACCACCACCTATACCTTTCCCTTAGGTTGGCCAACCCGAGGGTCACCTTTATTTTAGCCCCCCCGGTCCAGTGCTTCTCTAAGTGCTGGTCCGAACCGAGCTGCCCGCGGGGTCACCTTGCGAAACTTGAGGGCTGGTTTTACTCGTAGCTAGTCTCATCTGGTGTTGCCCTGAAAACGAGATATGTGTAGCTCTTATCCGGATTGTCGGCACATCGGGCGGCTTGCTGGAATTGTTTTACCATTGTCGAAATGTCTTGTAAACCGGGATTCCGAGACTGATCGGGTCTTCCTGGGAGAAGGAATATCCTTCGTTGATCGTGAGAGCTTATAATGGGCTAAGTTGGGACACCCCTGTAGGGTATAAACTTTTGAGAGCCGTGCCCGCGGTTACGTGGCAGATGGGAATTTGTTAATGTCCGGTTGTTGATAACTTGACACCAGATTCGAATTAAAAACGCATCAACCGTGTGTGTAGCCGTGATGGTCTCTTTTCGGCGGAGTCCGGGAAGTGAACACGGTTTTGGGTTATGTTTGACGTAAGTAGGAGTTCAGGATCACTTCTTGATCATTGCTAGCTTCACGACCGTTCCGTTTGCTCTCTTCTCGCTCTTATTTGCGTATGTTAGCCACCGTATATGCTTAGTCGCTGCTGCAACCTCACCACTTTACCCCTTCCTTACCCTTTAAGCTTTGCTAGTCTTGATACCCATGGTAATGGGATTGCTGAGTCCTCGTGGCTCACAGATTACTACAACACCAGTTGCAGGTACAGGTTATGCGATGATCATGACACGATAGTGATGTTTGCTTGTTTTGGAGTTCTTCTTCTGCTTCTTCTTCGATCAGGGGATAGGTTCCAGGTCGGCAGCCTGGGCTAGCAGGGTGGATGTCGTTTGAGTTTCTGTTTGTGTTTCATCCGTAGTCGGATGGTGCTCTTATGTAAGATGATGTTGTATTCGTGTGGCATTGTATGCCTTTTGTATGTATCCCCATCTATTATGTAATGTTGATGTAATGATATCCACCTTGCAAAAGCGTATCAATATGCGGTTCTATCCTTGGTGGGACCTTCGAGTCTCTTTAGGATAGTATCGCATATTGGGCGTGACATGTCTTATCATGTAGGGCTGCTCCCTAGGCTATAAATAGCCGCCCCATACAACCACTAGCTGGTTGGCCGCTCCGAGAGAAACTGACACTTGTCATTTGAGAGCAACCCATCCTCCGAGGACTTTGAGCGAAAATCATCAAGTGAGGAAAACCCAAACCCAAAACACCTTCAAACGCAAAGTGATTGAGCGTCACTGAAGAGATTGATCCTGCGTGGATCCGATGCTTGTTACCTTTGAAGATTGTGCTTCTTCCAGACGGTTAGGCGTCATGGTCTAGAGCATCCAAGAGGAGTTGTGGATCGCCGAGTGACCGAGTCTATGAAGGTTTGGAAGTCACCTGAAGACTTACCACGAGTGATTAGGCGAGGTCTGTGTGACCTTAGCTCAAGGAGAATACGGTGAGGACTGTGTGTCCGGGACTGTGTGTCCTCAGGTTTAAATACGTAGCCGCTCCAAGCAGACGTACAACTGAGACACCAGTTGGAACTGGTCTACCAAATCATTGTCTTCACTAAGCTTACTGGTTCTATTTCCTCAACTCTTTCATTTCCTCATTTCAGTTGTTGTGTGCCTATTCATATCTGTTTGAAGACATTGACTGAAGACTTTCTCAATCTCCTCAGTTCAATTTCTTCAGTCTGTCCGTCTTCATCCCGTGTTATCATGTGTTTACGCTTTCTGTACTCTGTGCTTGTCTTCATTTCATCATGATGACTATGCTTGCATTCTGTTATGTCTACTTTTGAGTACTTATTCCGCAGCAAATAGTTCTTCGCTAAGGAATTTCCTCACCAGCAAATTCCACAGTGAAGAATTCATAAAAATCGCCTATTCACTAGCAGGAACAAACCAAGTGGTTATCACCGCATTGGTGGCACAGAGAGAGGTCGATGAGGAGACACTAGCAGCGGCAGAGTCAACGGTTGGCGGGCCAGAACCCTCCTCGGCAGGGCTCGGTCCCGGCAAGACTGAGTCCCCGGCAGGGCTCGGTCCCGGCAAGACTGGCGCCAGTACGACAGGACTCGCATGGCCAGGTGAGGTGGCGCAAAGGAAGAAGATGGTGGAGCACCCGGTTTACTTCGTCAGCTCCCTCTTGCAGGGAGCTAGGTCGAGGTATTCAGGTGTGCAAAAATTGCTCTTCGGCCTCCTTATGGCCTCGAGGAAGCCGCGCCACTACTTCCAAGCGCACGAGATCACCGTGGTTACCCGCCTTTCATTGCAACGGATACTGCATAACCCAGATGCAACATGAAGGATCGTGGAATGGGCCCTGGAGCTGTCAAGTTCTGGTCTAAAGTTTGAAAGTACCTCGACGATCCAGAGCAGAGTCTTGGCGGAGTTTGTTCCAGAATGGACCTCGACGCCTGATGAAGAGGTACAGGAGACTAATCCCCCCGGCGAGGAAACAAGCGGCAACTGGATCATGTACTTTGATGGGGCCTTTTCGCTGCAAGGCACCGGTGTCCGTGTGCTGCTTGTCGCACCCACCGGAGAGCACCTCAAGTACGTCATCCAAATGCAGTTTCCCCGGGAGATGTCAACCAACGACACCGCCGAGTACGAGGGTTTGCTTGCTGGTCTCAGGATCGCGGTGGACCTCGGAGTTAAAAAGATCATCGTCAGGGGCGACTCGCAACTCGTCGTCAGACAGTTCAACAAAGATTATCAAAGTCGACTCGCAAATCATCGTCAGGCAGTTCAACAAAGATTATCAAAGCCCGTTGATGGAAGCTTACATAGATGAGGTGAGGAAACTGGAGGAGCGCTTTGACGATATACAAGCGGAGCATGTCCCTTGGACAGAGAACGACATCGCTGAATACCTGTCAAAGCGCGGTGCCCTCAAGCTACCTGTGGAACCAGGTACTTTTGTGCTTCAGTTTACTCAACCATCCGTTGAGCCGTCGACCGGGCAGAACAACCGGAGGAAGCTAGGCTCCGGCAAGTATTTCCCCACCGAGTTCCTCGGAGCCGCCGGCGAAGATGTTGCCGTGGATGCCGATCCTGCCGCGGGACAACAGATTCCGGCAGGACATCAGGTCCTGGCCGTGGAGGCGGCCGCTCCCGTGGCAGAAGAGATGCCTTTGGTCCTTGTTGTCGAGCCACAGGCTCCGGCATGGGCGCAGCACACCGTCCGGTTCCTTCAAAAAGGAGAGCTTCCTGAGGAGCAGGAAGAGGCAGAAAGAGTAGCCCGCCTGTCTGCTTTGTACCAATTCGTTGATAACGTATTGTATAGAAAAAGACCGAATGGGGTGAAATTGAAGTGCATCTCCCGGGAGGAAGGACTAAAGCTGTTGGCGGAGATACATGGATGCATATGTGGCTCCCACATAGGGTCGAGGGCCCTTGCCGGCAAGGCTTTCCAGCAAGGTTTCTTCTGGCCCACCGCCCTCCAGGATGCGACGACACTAGTGACCAAGTGTGAAGCGTGCCGGTTCCATTCAAAGAAGCTCCATCAACCAGCTCAAGCCCTTCAAACTATCCCTCTCTCCTGGCCCTTCTCGGTCTAGGGGCTCGACATATTGTGCCCTTTCCCCCGTGCTGTCGGGGGCTTTGAGTACTTGTATGTTGCAATCGACAAGTTCACAAAGTGGCCAGAGGTGGAAGCAGTGAGGAAGGTGACAACGCAGTCAGCTATCAAGTTCTTCAAGGGACTAGTGTGCCGTTTTGAGGTGCCCAACAGGATCATCACCGACAACGGCACACAGTTCACAAGCCATGCCTTCAAGCAATACATTGAGGATCTCGGCAGCAGGGTCTGTTTTGCTTCCGTGGCACATCCACGGAGCAACGGCCAAGCGGAGAGAGCAAATGCTGAAGTCCTGCGAGGCTTAAGAACGAAGACTTTTGATAGGCTGCACAAGAGTGGAAGGCGCTGGATAGATGAGTTGCCGGTGGTTCTTTGGTCGATCAGAACGACGCCAAATCGAGCCACCAGCCAGTCACCATTTGCCCTGGTTTACGGGGCAGAAGCAGTTATCCCCACAGAAGTCATATACGAGTCACCTCGAGTGCTCGCTTATGATGAGATTGAGCAAGAGCGATTGCGGCAAGATGACGCGACGCTCCTTGAGGAAGATCGTCTCCGGGCGGCTGTGAGAGAAGCACGCTACCAGCAAGCCTTGCGCCGCTACCATAGCCGCAAGGTTCGTGCCCAGAGCTTTGAGGAAGGCAACCTTGTTCTTCGGCACGTTCAGTCGGCCAAGAATTCCAACAAGTTGACGCCAAAGTGGGAAGGCCCTTATTGGGTAACACGAGTCACCAGGCCCGGTGCAGTCTTGCTGGAGACCGAAGATGTCGTTCCAGTGAGCAACTCCTGGAACATCGATCATCTCCGCATGTTTTACCCATATGGCGCGGCTGCCGGTCCTCCCGGCAAGCCACCCTTTTGTACAAGCCTTGCCGGCAAGGCATGTAACCCTTTGTACAAAGCCAGGCGCACACCCTGAGCATAAATAAATGAAGCGCTGACACCCTAAGTTATAGCATGCATGCTAGGTCGAGTCTCCTCCTCGGTTAGGGTTGATAGTGCTTGGCAGCGGCAAACCCCTAGCTTAGAGGTCGAGTATGCGTCTCTCTGTTCTTCTATGTCTTCTTTGGTTCGCTGGACACATGAGTATTCCTGTCGAACTACTTTGGAAGAAAGGAGCCGGACCGCCGTCCGTGCCCCGTCAAGCCAAAGTTGCCGGGGGCTACAAGAGCAAGGATCCATCCACGGCAAGCCAAGGTTGCCGGGGGCTGTAGATCCAGATAAGTCTTCTATCCTCTATCATGCGTTTCGTTATGGACTGAGGTATGTGAAACCTCGCTTTATCCTTAGGCTACCGTGCTCCCCTCATTCCGTACCCTAGGACTCATCTCATGGGGCGGAGTTTGGTCGTAGTCGCGGCAGCAAAGAAATGAAGCGAGGAGCCTAAGTCCACCTCATCCCTGCCTCCGCCAAGGGCATGAGAAAGGTCGAGCGAAGTGGGGGGACGACAAGGACTGTTGCCGGGCAAAAAACGTTTATCTTAAAGGTAACAAGGATTCACTCCATGTCGTGGGTTCCACCTGCGAACGGAAAACCCGGCAAACATCCCTTTTTCATTTAAAAAACATCTCGTACAGGTACAGTTCATACGAAATGGAAAACATGAGCAAGGGGATTACAAGTTATAAAGTTAACAAAGTCCCGAAGGCTTACAAGATTAAAAGAGATAAGGTGCCGTAATCCCTTTCTTGTCCCTCTCCTCAGGAAATGGAACAAGAAAGCAGAAGGGCAAAAGGGGCGCCTAGGCGAGCTACGAGTGGCAGAAGACACCAAGAGAACATCTCGGTGGTCGTCCGAGGGCTGGATGGTGATGGCAGTGCCGAAGGAAGAGCTCGAAGGACGTCAATACACGACGAAGGCGTTGGTGCACGCGTACTCTAAATTGACAGCCTTGCCGCCCGCCCTCTTCCTCTTCCGCAGCCTCCCAACACCAGCCGCCCAAGGAGATGACCCCGAGAAGTTCAAGGAGCCCGCAACACAGATGATGGGGTCGCTGGTGCCGCTCAGAGCGGCGCCCGACGCCTAGCCGGACCCGTCATCCTAGCGCCCACTAGCCTCGTCGTCGCTGCCGTTGTCTTCCTCGCCACTCTCGCTCGAGGAGGAATCTTCATCATCAGAAGAGATCTCCATGCAACACCTTACGCGAGTCCCGAAGTGCCCGAAGATCTTGACGGAGAGGAGGCCACTCTCCATTAGTTTAAAATGGAGAGTGAGCCCCTCCGTCAAGCTGTGGAGGCGACTGAAGGTCTTCCACCCTCGGTGGAGATACATGACGTGAGTGTGGGGACCGATTCTCCGGGTATTAATTTCCAGAAAATGGCCCTTGTGCTCACCAGCCCCAGGATAACTGTTAGTTGATGAGGGACCAACTTGATACAAAAATTCCAAGCAAAGGTACAAATATGTAGTACAAGACCATTCTGGCCTGTGAGTACAACAAATGGTTTCTAAAGATTGATGGCGGAAGCGGTTTGTGGATCATCGGTATCTATGGAACTCCATTTCCCACAGGAACAGCTGACCAGGCTAACTCCTATCTTCGCGAGGCTGCTATCACCGTTGCTTAGGTTCCGGGGCTGTCGGCATGGTCGCTCCTCTCCGCGCAAGAAAATATGGCCAAGACAATAGCAAGGGACAAGCCAGTGAGTACTTTGAATGTACTCGCAAACATTAAGAACACAAGTATAATATAACAATGATGTGCTGAAAATACTTTATGCTCGTGACGTCAGTCACAAAAGATAAATAAAACTCTGATGCGTGCATGCATGTTATTTATGAATATGCAACAACATAGTAGTGTTGAAATTATGAAATAAATAACAAGCATGCCACAGTCGGGCGTCTTAGCGACACCACGTAAAGGGCTTTAAAAGAAATGCCACAGTCGGGCATCTTAACGACACCACATAAAGGGCTCTAAAAGAAATGCCACAGTCGGGCATCTTAGCGACACCACATAAAGGGCTTTAAAAGAAATGCCACAGTCGGGCGTCTTAGCGACACCACATAAAGGGCTTTAAATGAAATGCCACAGTCGGGCGTCTTAGCGACACCGCATAAAGGGCTTTAAAAGAAATGCCACACTCGAGCGTCTTAGCGACACCACATAAAGGTCTTTAAATGAAATGCCACAGTCGGGCGTCTTAGCGACACCGCATAAAGGGCTTTAAAAGAAATACCACAAGCGGTCGTCTTAGCGACAGCATATAAAGGGCTTTAAAAGAAACAATCATAGTGAATATCCCGGAGGTAGAACCATCCCAGGGATATTCGATAATACCAATAATATCACGGGTTAGTCCACAACAAATATAATAATCATGATTATCGCAAGTCACAAATCGTGATACCAGTTCTGATTTAACAGTTTCACCTCCGAAGACCGACACTAAGACCGACACTTGACCCATCCCAGACTGTAATCCTTAACAGGGACACGGCTATTCGAATAGGTTTAAACTCTGCAGAGGGTGTAGTCTTTACCCACGAGTAACGGATTCCTTTAGTCCATCAAGACTAATTCCGTCCACGGTCTTTTAGTTGGAAACACACATATCTTGCACACACCAGCTTAACTCACATGTGTCTGGAATCACCCATGACACCTGTCAAGAGAAACTCTAAGTGGGGAGGCTACAACCTCGACGTAACATGGGATCACAAAAATTTATACCACGCGCAAATTGGGGAGCTACCCCCTTGGGCTACAACCGAAACACCCATGCTCCCGGACTAGGTGGCATGTCTACCGGATGCCTCCAGTATCTTCCACCATGGCCTCTCTGTATGGTGTGTGCTAGGAATGGGGTTGACAACTTACTGAACCGTACCCCACCTATGGCAGGGACAAGTGGCAGCACGAAACAAGTTTGGGGGTTACCGGAACAAGACTCGATCTACGGTCGACTCAGGAGGTTCAAATATTTTCTGCAAGATTAGTATAACAATGCATATACTTCAACCAACAGATAGAAACACCACGCGACATACCCCTCATGTTATACCGGACCCGACCGTCTCGACGGAGGACTAGGAACAAGACCGTGTCTACCCAAGACAGAGGCCTTCTCGGCTTTCCTCCCGGTATGCATGAAAGGCATATGACAGTGATTTCCATCACAACCATATCAACTCCATTTGCATGAAATTCATTAACATGCACTCATGAGTATGATCACTTCCTCACATAAAATGACGTATGCTCGTGTCGGGGTGGTGTTGTCACCGAGTCAAACAACACACACAAAAATTTCACCAGGGTTCAGAATGCTTGCCTTCAGGTCATGGGAAGGCATGGTGCATTCCAAAACATCTTGAAATCTTTCCCCTCTCTTGAAAATCCTATTTTTGAAAATATAAAAGAATTAACTCACAAAATCAAAACAGCACAAAAAGTTGTTTTGAAAAAATTCCAAATAAATCTTTAAATAAACAAGACAATACTAGAGAGAGGTAGGAAAAAGAATTAATTTATTTGGAGTTGTAGTTAAAAAGATATAGCCGGTCAAAGTTTGGTCAAAATCTGATATTTAAAACAAATAAAACAGAAAAGAAAACGCTTCGAATACGTACACGTCGAAGGCGCATTTTGGAAACGCGCTTCCACTTAACCCACGTGGATCGGGGGGGTCACCGACAGGTCCAGGGGCCCACTGGTCAGGTTTGACCAGTCCATTTCTCCCTCCTCTTTCTCTGCCCGAACGGTGGCGAGGCAACGGCGATCAACGCCGGCGAATGGCGGCTCCTCGCGGGCTCCAGATGGTCGGGATGGATCCGCAAGAACGGGGCGGTCCTCCCGGTGGTCGTTGGGTCGGCGGGGACGGAGTGAGCTGCCGGCAGCGAGCTTCGCGGCGGAGGAGGCCTAGGGGGAAAAGTGCTTTTGGGGCTGTGGTGGTTCCCGATCAAAATCGAGTAGCGAGAAGGGTTCACGGGAGGAAGAGGGGGCTAGTGGTGGAGAGAATGGAGAGGGGGAGGCACTGGTGGCGCTGGAGTGGCTGGGGCAGTGGCGGCGGCAGGGGTTGCCGGAGACGGGGAAGAAAGCCTTCCCGGGTCGATTGCGAGCTAGGGAAGCGCCATAGAGGTGGCCTGAGGTTGCCTGCGTGCAGGGACGGGCTCGGGGCCTCTTTAAATAGGCGAGTCGAGGCGGTTCAGCAGCGGCCACAGATAAGATCACCGGCGACCGTCTTTCTGTAGCTAGGGCGACGTGGCGGCGACGAGCGCTAGGGGACACGCTTGTGGATGAGCTCGCACTGCTCCAGGAGGCAGGTGGCAAGCGCTGGCGGCTTGGGTGGCACCGACACGGCCGGGGCCTGCATGCGACCGTCAGCTAGCCCCCATGGCCGTCCTGACAGTGGCGCTGTGGGGTGCCAGGGTGGTCGGGGGTGGCGTGGCGGTGCAAGGGGACACGGCGTGCTGGCTGTGGTCGGTCACAGGACGGAATGAGTGCGGGGCGAGACACGGCGGCTCGGGCGCACGTGCGTGCCAAGTGCATGCTATGGGCACGCCCAGAGCACGCCCGGGACGTGTTCGACGAAATGCGAGGGTAGCCTAGAGGTCGCAGTTGAGGCTAGCAAGAACCAGGACTAGTCTAGGTTTAGCAAGGGAATCAAGGGACATGGTGGATAGGTCAGGGGCTCAAGTTCACCATGTAAACTTGAAATCATGCCAAATCTGGCTATGCACTCAGGGTGTTTGACAAAATGCCAAAGGCTCCTAGGCAGTTCTTGGAGTGGCCAAAACTCCCAGGTCAGTGTCTCTGTGGGTGAAAGAGAGGGTGGTGAATTTAGTTTGCCAAAAGGGGAAACTTGCTAATGCAAGTTTTGCAAAACTACAATTCTGGTCAGAGAGTAAATGGCATCATTACATGGACCAAAAGTGTTCCAAAGAGTGCATGCTCCTGGACTTAGGGGTTTTGCATGAGAAAGCACAAGGTCACTAGAGCAAGAAGGAATAGTGTTGCAGTAGAAAATACAAGTCTGGTCCAGAATGAAAAGGAGGTTGATACACTTAATTTCTCCAAAGGACATCACTATGTTTTTGCGTAAAGTTGGATGGCATGCTATCACTAACATCCCATAATTTTGGTGGACGCTCCAAGGAAATATTTAAATAGGCTATAGTGCAAAATTGTCCACTGGACCAGAGAAGGAAAACATGTGTAGCACTCAAAATATGCAATGAAATAAATATATTATTGCATAAAAGTGATCTAGAGGTATCACACGACATCTCCAAATTTTGGTTGGAATTTTAGTTAAATTAATCAAATGGTTGCAGTTCAAAAAGAGCTCCAAAAATTTAAAACAAGTCATATTAATGAATAAGGCTCTGGGTGAAATAATTTAATAAATAAATTTACTGATTTAGAATTGTTTTTAATGAGAGAGCATATAAGTCCTAAACATTTTGGAAGGATCCACTTTGGGAAAAACTCCTAAATATTAAAAGAAAGGTTCTGAAATCAACAGAAATATTCCAGAGGGCAAAAATTTAAAACTCCTGGCAAAATTTTAATATTTAAAACTTGGTTAAATTTTTGGGGTGTTACAATTACTACCCCCCTTAAGAAAAATCTCGTCCTCGAGATTTGCTAAGGGTTGCCTTACAAAGAATTTACTTTTGCTCGGTCAAAAGATCATTTTACTTAAGCGGAAAAAGGCGGCTACAGCGAGAGGACAATAAGTGGTGAACAACTACAGTGTGGGCACTGACGTTGTGTGGAGAAATTCCACGCTTAGGAAAAATGAGCGATTTCTACGCTGGACGCAGTAAATCTAGAATAACTTCTAAATTCGAAAATACGCTGGTCGTACCCGAGAGCACAGTGCTCCCTCTGGCTGATAGGTGGGCCCAGGGCCCATTGTCAGTCTCTCCTTCTTCCTCCGGTTCTCTCTTCTTCCTCTCTCCCGCGCGCTTTCCCGGCTTTCTCCACCGGCGATGTCTAGCGCGTAGGGCATCTAGGCCGTACTGCGGTAGTGCGTGGCATGCTTGCTGCCGGTGCAGTGTGCACTCACCTCGCGGGCCAGTGCGCTGTCGGCACTGCTCGTGGATTCGCCTCCGAACACCGGCGATCGGGCGATGAGCGGCGCTGGTGGACTTCGCCCACCGTACACCGATCTCGAGCTATAAAACGACCGTGGTGCTCCTTCTTCTTCTTCGCATCTGGCCTCGTTTCTCCTCCTCCTTCTCCTCCATTATTGCTTACCAGAGCTCGAGACAAGCTTTAATGGCGGAGGCGGTGCCGGACTGGTATGTTATCCTGGTGTGTGGAGGGCTGGCGGCAGTGCTGGGGCTCTCTGTGCTCCTGTGCGCGATGATCCTTGATGATCGCCGTGATGCTGCCGCTCGGTTGCTGGCTCTCCGCGGTGGCGGTGATCACGAGGACTAGGCGTAAATGCCAGGCGCTAACTGTTGTCGGTGTGTCGGAGGTGAGTAGTATCTGGATGATTATCCACTAATCTCTCCTTTGGAGGCTGTGGTGCGCTTAGGGAGGTGGTCGGTGTGATGCAATACGGTTATGTGCATTTGTAAGAGTCTGAGTGGTTGTGGGTCTGCTGCCGTGGTGCTGCGCGAAATAAAAATAATCCATGAAGTGAGAGGATAAATGATGCAGCAAATCAGGAAAGGAAATCTCATTCCAGGATTTTTCGCGGTTACACAGGTTACTCATGAAGAAAACTACTCATATAAGCAGAAACTAAATAATCGACTCGCCGAACAAATTCGAGGTACCAAGCAGAAGTTACAACGCAAAAATAAATGCTGAAATAGCAAACACAACAGTGACGTCTAAAATGAGAATGGTAACTGGACGGGGTCTCGAGAAAATGTCTCTGGCAACGGAATACACTCCTCTTCTATCGGAGGCAGTGGATTGACCAGTCGATGTATGTGTCTCTCCGGTTCGGGCCTCAGTGGTCTGCCGATGGCAATCTGAGGATTTAAATTAGCGAGACTCTGGAGATAATCCATTACTCGCTGGTTCAAATGTTCCTGAGCGATGATGTACTAGATAAGGTTGGCCAGTACTGGGTCTCTCTCAATCCACCCACCGGGAAAAGACGTCACTCCTCCGGGTGCTGCACGGCTCGGAAAATAATAATATCCTCGTTCGCGGGCATAGGGTACTGCGGATCGAAGACGAGCAATCGCTTCCTTCGCAGCAGCTTCTATGGCCAGGCATGGGGTTGGCATGGATTCCCCCACGAAGGAGACTTCCGTTGGGTGTTGGTTGAAGTCTACGGGAGGGATGTGTACTGCTGCCCAATATTCCGAGGTGGAAGAGGTGATTCTCGATTTGAAAAGCTCGTACTAGGGTGGCTGGGTAGAACCCATGGTACTGCAGGTAAAGTCCCACAATATTTTGACAAAGCTACCTGGGGTTGCATCTGGGGTTCTCCGATAAATACTAGGGCTCGGCATGGCAAGAAATGGTTGTGAGAGTGGTGCACGAGGTGAGGGGTGCTGGGTAAGGTCACAAGGTGGCCTTCTTATATAGCATCTGGGCTGATTTATTTACCGTGGTGAAAGGTAATAAATATGCCAGATCACCTTCAAGAATCGGGGTCAGTGTCGGAGATACACATATCTCATAAAGAGACGTGTTACTGTGAGAGTCGTCAGGGTTGGTTTTGGTAGCTGTGCCCGGAAAATGTGCAACTATGCGCTGACAAAACCCGCAAGGCTACTATTAGAACAGAGGCACAACGACAGGCTGCGTTTATACACAAGGTTACACGATTACAAAGCGAGGATACATTTAGACTCGGTACTACTCGTATGGCTTAGTCTACCTCGTTTATGTCCAAACGGGCGTGCCTGGTGGATGTCCAGGCTTCTCCACATGTCTCACTGCCGGGATTAGTCGGAGATGGTGGAGGAGCTGCAGGGTCGGGGTAGCGATGATGACCATCGTGGGGATTGTTGGCCACAATTCCGTTGGAGTGTGCTCCCAAAAGGTTACGAAGCACTTCTGGGGTCATCAAGGCACCTTGGACGTTGGCTGAGGCTGACCTCAGGGTCTCGATCGGGTGTCCGAATAGCACGACTGGGTTGTCGGCGTCGGGCTCGATTTCCCTGCTTATCGGGGCTCGGCGAACCAGCTCTCCTCGAGCTGCGATTAGATCAAAAGTGATCTGGTCGAACAGTGCCTCTAGTGCACTTACATAGCGCACTAGGTGCAACAATGCGGGATCCGTCTCGTGATCTCCGTTGGCAACTTGGGGTGGTCTACCATACCCTTCACGCCTGGGGTAGTAGTAGAACGAGCGACAGTTAACTCTGGGCGACAACTGTCGGAGTTGAACTATAGCCTCTCGAGCGGCCAGCTGGATGGCTTGTGGCTCGAAGGAAGTTGTTCTTCCGGTGAATCTGTATGGGAATTCTGGCGACAGACTCCTACCGTAGATGTGCACAGTGGCCCAGAATTGGCGGTCCTCACCGCTCATGGGTCCTTGGTACACAACATATTCTGGGGGCTCTTCTAACGCATAGGCACGACGGGTGAGGTTTGCGAGTATAGTCACAAAACCTCCAAGGTTGGTTGCTGTGGTCTCATTGTGCACTATGGGACCAGGCATTGTGGCTAGGTTGGGGGAAGAGGCTGTGCTGTGCTGGGTTGAGGCTAGCGTGCCCTTTTTATAGAAAAGGGGACGGAGTCTTCCTTCGCACGCTTGCGGATGAGACATTATAGCCATCGGTCACTGGCGTGTGATCGACAGGCTAATTTGATAGGTTGGGCACCGACTGTCAAGAGAGTCGGGGTCACTGTGTGGCTATCTTGCACGGGAAGCTTGGCTGGGGTTTTGGTTAGGGTCTGGTAGGTTGGTTTGCCTAAGGTTTTTCGACCTGGCTAAGATAGGATTAGCCAACGGTCAGCCTGGCTCTGGTAACAAGTTTGTGGGGACCGATTCTCCGGGTATTAATTTCCAGAAAATGGCCCTTGTGCTCACCAGCCCCAGGATAACTGTTAGCTGATGAGGCACCAACTTGATACAGAAATTCCAAGCAAAGGTACAAATATGTAGTATAAGACCATTCTGGCCTGTGAGTACAACAAATGGTTTCTAAAGACTGATGGCGGAAGCGGTTTGTGGATCATCGGTATCTATGGAACTCCATTTCCCACAGGAATAGCTGACCAGGCTAACTCCTATCTTCACGAGGCTGCTATCACCGTTGCTTAGGTTCCGGGGCTGTCGGCACGGTCGCTCCTCTCCGCGCAAGAAAATCTGGCCAAGACAATAGCGAGGGACAAGCCAGTGAGTACTTTGAATGTACTCGCAAACATTAAGAACACAGGTATAATATAACAATGATGTGCTAAAAATATTTTATGCTCGTGTCGTCAGTCACAAAAGATAAATAAAACTCTGATGTGTGCATGCATGTTATTTATGAATATGCAACAACATAGTAGTGTTGAAATTATGAAATAAATAACAAGCATGCCACAGTCGGGCGTCTTAGTGACACCACATAAAGGGCTTTAAAAGAAATGCCACAGTCGGGCGTCTTAGCGACACCGCATAAAGGGCTCTAAAAGAAATGCCACAGTCGGCCGTCTTAGCGACACCCCATAAAGGGCTTTAAAAGAAATGCCACAGTCGGGCGTCTTAGCGACACCACATAAAGGACTTTAAATGAAATGCCACAGTCGGGCGTCTTAGCGACACCGCATAAAGGGCTTTAAAATAAATGCCACAGTCGGGCGTCTTAGCGACACCACATAAAGGGCTTTAAATGAAATGCCACAGTCGGGCGTCTTAGCGACACCGCATAAAGGGCTTTAAAAGAAATGCCACAATCGGGCGTCTTAGCAACACCACATAAAGGGCTTTAAAAGAAACAATCATAGTGAATATCCCGGAGGTAGAACCATCCCAGGGATATTCGATAATACCAATAATATCACAGGTTAGTCCACAACAAAAATAATAATCATGATTATCGCAAGTCACAAATCGTGATACCAGTTCTGATTTAACAGTTTCACCTCCGAAGATCGACACTAAGACCGACACTTGACCCATCCCAGACTGTAATCCTTAACCAGGGACACGGCTATTCGAATAGGTTTAAACTCTGCAGAGGGTGTACTCTTTACCCATGAGTAACGGATTCCTTTAGTCCATCAAGACTAATTCCGTCCACGGTCTTTTAGTTGGAAACACACCTATCTTGCACACACCAGCTTAACTCACATGTGTCTGGAATCACCCACGACACCTGTCAAGCGAAACTCTAAGTGGGTAGGCTACAACCTCGACGTAACATGGGATCACAATAATTTATACCGCGCGCAAATTGGGGAGCTACCCCCTTCGGCTACAACCGAAACACCCATGCTCCCGGACCAGGTGGCATGTCTACCGGATGCCTCCAGTATCTTCCACCATGGCCTCTCTATATGGTGTGTGCTAGGAAAGGGGTTGACAACTTACTGAATCGTACCCTACCTATGGCAGGGACAAGTGGCAGCACTAAACAAGTATGGGGGTTACCGGAACAAGACTCGATCTACGGTCGACTCAGGAGGTTCAAATATTTTCTGCAAGATTAGTCTAACAATGCATATACTTCAACCAACAGATAGAAACACCACGCGACGTACCCCCTCATGCTATACCGGACCCGACCGTCTCGACGGAGGACTAGGAACAAGACCGTGTCTACCCAAGACAGAGACCTTCTCGACTTTCCTCCCGGTATGCATGAAAGGCATATGACAGTGATTTCCATCACAACCATATCAACTCCATTTGCATGAAATTCATTAACATGCACTCATGAGTATGATCACTTCCTCACATAAAATGACGTATGCTCGTGTCGGGGTGGTATTGTCACCGAGTCAAACAACACACACAAAAATTTCACCAAGGTTCAGAATGCTTGCCTTCAGGTCATGGGAAGGCATGGTGCATTCCAAAACATCTTGAAATCTTTCCCCTCTCTTCAAAATCCTATTTTTGAAAATATAAAAGAATTAACTCACAATATCAAAACAGCACAAAAAGCTGTTTTGAAAAAATTCCAAATAAATCTTAAAATAAACTAGACAATATTTGAGAGAGGTAGGAAAAAAATTAATTTATTTGGAGTTGTAGTTAAAAAGATATAGCCGGTCAAAGTTTGGTCAAAATCTGCTATTTAAAACAAATAAAACAGAAAAGAAAACGCTTTGAATACGTACACGTCGAAGGCGCATTTTGGAAACGCGCTTCCACTTAACCCACGTGGACTGGGGCAGGGGTCACTGACAGTGGGTCCAGGGGGCCCACTGGTCAGGTTTGACCAGTCCATTTCTCCCTCCTCTTTCTCTGCCCGAACGGCGGCGAGGCAACGGCGATCAACGCCAGCGAATGGCGGCTCCTCGCGGGCTCCAGATGGTCGGGATGGATCCGCAAGAACGGGGCGGTCCTCCCGGTGGTCGTTGGGTCGGCGGGGACGGAGTGAGCTGCCGGCAGCGAGCTTCGCGGCGGAGGAGGCCTTGGGGGCAAAGTGCTTTTGGGGCTGTGGTGGTTCCCGATCAAAATCGAGTAGCGGGAAGGGTTCATGGGAGGAAGAGGGGGCTACTGGTGGAGAGAATGGAGAGGGGGAGGCACTGGTGGCGCTGGAGTGGCTGGGGCAGTGGCGGCGGCAGGGGTTGCCGGAGACGGGGAAGAAAGCCTTCCCGGGTCGATTGCGAGCTAGGGAAGCGCCATAGAGGTGGCCTGAGGTTGCCTGCATGCAGGGACGGGCTCGGGGCCTCCTTAAATAGGCGAGTCGAGGCGGTTCAGCAGCGGCCGCAGATAAGATCACCGGCAACCGTCTTTCTGTAGCTAGGGCGACGTGGCGGCGACGAGCGCTAGGGGACACGCTTGTGGATGAGCTCGCACTGCTCCAGGAGGCAGGTGGCAAGCGCTGGCGGCTTGGGTGGCACCGACACGGCTGGGGCCTGCATGCAGCCGTCAGCTAGCCGCCACGGCCGTCCTGACGGTGGCGCTGTGGGGTGCCAGGGTGGTCGGGGGTGGCGTGGCGGTGCAAGGGGACACGACGTGCTGGCTGCGGTCGGTCACGGGCCGGAATGAGTGCGGGGCGAGACGCGGCGGCTCGGGCGCACGTGTGTGCCAAACGCATGCTCTGGGCGCGCCCAGAGCACGCCCGGGACGTGTTCGACGAAATGCCAGGGTAGCCTAGAGGTCGCGGTTGAGGCTGGCAAGAACCAGGACTAGTCTAGGTTTAGCAAGGGAATCAAGGGACATGGTGGATAGGTCAGGGGCTCAAGTTCACCATGTAAACTTGAAATCATGCCAAATCTGGCTATGCACTCAGGGTGTTTGACAAAATGCCAAAGGCTCCTAGGCAGTTCTTGGAGTGGCCAAAACTCCCAGGTCAGTGTCTCTGTGGGTGCAAGAGAGGGTGGTGAATTTAGTTTGCCAAAAGGGGAAACTTGCTAATGCAAGTTTTGCAAAACTACAATTCTGGTCAGAGAGTAAATGGCATCATTACATGGACCAAAAGTGTTCCAAAGAGTGCATTCTCCTGGACTTAGGGGTTTTGCAGGGTTGACTATAAGCATGAGAAAGCACAAGGTCACTAGAGCAAGAAGGAATAGAGTTGCAGTAGAAAATACAAGTCTGGTCCAGAATGAAAAGGAGGTTGATACACTTAATTTATCCAAAGGACATCACTATGTTTTTGCATAAAGTTGGATGGCATGCTATCACTGACATCCCATAATTTTGGTGGAGGCTCCAAGGAAATATTTAAATAGGCTATAGTGCAAAATTGTCCACTGGACCAGAGAGGTAAAACATGTGTAGCACTCAAAATATGCAATGAAATAAATATATTATTGCATAAAAGTGATCTAGAGGTATCACACGATATCTCCAAATTTTGGTTGGAATTTTAGTTAAATTAATCAAATGGTTGCAGTTCAAAAAGAGCTCCTAAAATTTAAAACAAGTCATATTAATGAATATGGCTCAGGGTTAAATAATTTAATAAATAAATTTACTGATTTAGAATTGTTTTTAATGAGAGAGCATATAAGTCCTAAACATTTTGGAAGGATCCACTTTGGGAAAAACTCCTAAATATTTAAAGAAAGGTTCTGAAATCAATAGAAATATTCCAGAGGGCAAAAATTTAAAACTCCTGGCAAAATTTTAATATTTAAAACTTGGTTAAATTTTTGGGGTGTTACAGTGAGGGGCGGGGAACTTGACGTCGGCCCATGTGCCACTGTTCCCACAACTCCTCATATGCAGCCGCAAAGCCTGCGGCGGATCCAGCTCCATCTCCCGCGCAAATGGAGTCGGGAGGCGAAGGCGACGGCACGGTGGCTGGCGCAGCCTGACGAAGAATTCACAAGGGTTGTCCCCGGCATGGCCCTTCGTCGGAGGAGGGGCTGCTGGCAGAGGCGAGGCTGATCTGCCGCCCCATCCTCCTCTCCCTCGAGCACCACAATGGTCTCGACCTCGCCACCTCCCCCTTCCTCTAGCGGCCGGCTCCGCCGCAGCGAGCTCTTGGGGAGGAGCGATGCGCTGTCTGGCCGAAACCCTCACCACCACCGATGAAGCGTCGCCACGCCCCCTCGCCATGGTAGAAGAAAGGAAGAAGCGGGAATGGGGAAGGGCAGATGATGAAGGATTGAGGGGCGCCGTTCCTACCGCTCCCCTATTTATAAAGGGGCGGGGCGAGGCTCGGCCGCCCCCTCTCGGCCAATCCGGCCCATTGAAGTGACATCAAGCGGGGCCGTCGACCGCCCTCCTCGCTCCATTGAAGGCGCGTGGGAATCGACCCACGCATGCATGACTTCCCACATCCCGCGCGCCTGTCATTCGCTCTGCATTATGCATGCAGCAAACGTGGCGCAAGGGACAGGCGCAGTGGGATGCGTGGAGCGACAGTTCCCAAGCGAGGGCAGTAAATGGGAGGCGGCCCCGCGGTCTCAAAGAGACACGCAAGCCGCCTCTTTCCTGTCCACCACAAGGTAACGCCAACATGCTTCCGTCATGCGCGCGCGCGACCCCCGCGCCGCGTGTTCAACGCGGGTCGTGGGGAAGCGCAGTGGACGGAACAGTTACCGCCGTAAAAATCCGCCCCAACTGCCCGCGCACCGTTCTGGGCATGGCCCAACAACGTGTTGCGATTATGTATGGCCTAGGCCCGGGGGCTCCTGTCGGTGTACAAAAGTAGGGGCTCTTCTTTTGACCCCTTTACTTGTGCACGTGCAGTCAAGAGCCACCCGCCATGGCCACGCATAACAGGGCAGGGAAGGGAAGCCGGAGAGAAGCTGAAGGCACAAGACAAACAAAGCAACGACAAGGACCAAGGCCACAAAGATCAGATGGACGAAGCAGTTTTCCCCGGCAAGGACCCTTGCCGGGGCAGCCTCAGCGGCCCCGGCAAAACCCTTGCCGGGGAAGCTCGCCCACACCAGCTGAGCGAGCTACCTTTGTGCCCAAGAACGCTAGACAGACGCATTGGGACAGGGCTCGGGAGGCGCCTCCGTGGTGGCATGCAGATCTTTGTGAAGACAAAGAATAGTAAAGATCAAATGAGGATAGGAGGGCAAGCATCCTCGGCAGGGTTCTTGCCGAGTAAGCCCACGAGACCCCCGACAAGGTCCTTGCCGGGGATGATGGTGTGCCGTGGCAAGACCCTTGCCGGGCCACTACGCAAGGCCCTCGCCAAGCGCGCTAGCAGGGCCACTGCCAGGCCCGCGCAAGCCAAGTCTCCGCTGCCGTTCATATGCAGCTGCCGACCCAACCAGCTGGGCAGGCACCTGCTTGGCAACATGCAGCCCTTCGTGGAGGCTCCACCACCTCTCCACCTCAGCTGCCTGCCTGCCTACATGGCACCGCATGCATCGCTAGCCAGGGCACGTGCCAAAGCAAGGAGGAGCGGCGAAAGACGGGACGGGCCTCACTCCCGTCCCCGATAAAGTCAAGGGACACCTAAGCCTCGCATTAAATGCACTTTGTCCTGTAATACCATCTATAAGCTCACAGCGCTGTAGCACTTTACACCTCCTGTGTGCCACTGTGGCAGCCCCTTTCGCCTATAAAAGGAGGCGCATGGCGCACTGGAGAAGGATTAGGCTCTTTTGAACCTAGCAGCACCTAGAGCTAGTTCAAGAGCTCAAGAACACTAAACACATCAACCAAAGCAGGATCGTAGGGTTTTACGCATCTTTGCGGCTGGAACCTGGGTAAATCCCCTTTATGCTGTCTACTAGTCCTGCTCTTCTCACGATCCTCGCGCCCCGTAACCGTAGTAGGGATTCCAGTGATCCCATAGGTGTCGTTTCCCACCGACAGTCGAAGAACTTCATTTTTAGGGGTCGACTTTCTCTGTAATTATCAAACTCCTCATAGACTTATAGACCTGTGTACACTCAGAAACTCATCAGTCCCTTAACCTATAAGTCTTCAATACACCAAAATCACTAAGGGGCACTAGATGCACTTACACTTCTCCCTTGAATTGAATGCTTGCAAATTCCAGCTTAGTCTAATGCACGTGCACTATTATTATTATATAGATCGTTCGGTCATGCAAGTGAAAGGAAATAATGAAGATATATGATGGACTGATTGAGATAAGAGAAGCTGGTATGAACTCGACCTCTCTTGTTTTTGGAAATTTGATGAGTCCATCGTTCCTGATTCAGCCTACTACGAATAAACATGTTTGCAATGACAATTAGAGATTATAGTTGCTTATGCCATGCTTAATTAGCTAGGAGCTTATGATGGTTTACCTTGCGTGCCAACATGCTATTAAAATGGTTGTGATGTGGTATGATAAGGTGGTATCTTCCTTTAAATGATTTGGGTGACTTGACTTGGCACGTGTTCATGCATGTAGTTGAAAGAAATCAACATAGCCTTCACGGTATTTATGTTCATGGTGGATTATATCCTACTCATGCTTGCACTCAGTGTTGATTAATTTTAATGCATGTTCATGACTGTTGTTTCTCTCTCAGTTGGTCACTTCCCAGTCTTTTGCTAGCCTTCACGTGTACTAAGCGGGAATACTGCTTGTGCATCCAAACTCCATAAACCCCAATGTTATTCCATATGAGTCCACCATACCTTCCTATAAGCTGTATTTAGCTGCCGTTCCAAGTAAATTCGTATGTGCCAAACTCCAAACCTTCAAATGAAATTCTATTTTGTATGCTCGAGCAGCTCATGTTTCAACTAGGGTTGTCTGTATCTTCCATGCTAGGTGGGTTATTCTCAAGGGGAGTGGACTCCACCCCACATTCACGAGAAAATGGCTGGTAACTGGGATGCCCAGTCCCATGATCAAAAAGATCAAAGCAAATCAAAATAATAAAATAAAACTCCCCCAGGGTTGTTGCTAGTTGGAGGCAGTCGTTGTTTCGAGCAAGCCATGGATTGATGCTTATTGGTGGTGGGGGAGTATAAACTTTACCATTCTATTAGGGAACTGCCTATAATGTATGTAGAATGGAAGATATCGAGATATCATAGTTGTTGCGTTGACAGTGAAAGTATACCGCTGTGGCACCTCTATTTTAAAATCGAGCTCTGGCACCTCTACAAATCCCTGCTTCCCTCTGGGAAGGGCCTATCTATTTACTTTTATGTTGAGTCATCACTCTCTTATTTAAAAGCACCCGCATGAGAGCACTGCTGTCATTTGCATGCATTACTATTAGTTTATATTGAGTATGACTTGACTGGATCTCTTTTACCATGAATGACAATGTTTAGTCAGTCCTTGATCTTTAAAGGTGCTCTGCATTTATGTTTTGCGGTCTCAGAAAGGGCTAGCGAGATACCATCTTGTTATATCATATTATGATTGTTTTGAGAAAGTGTTTTCATCCGAGATTTATTATTATTGCTCGCTAGTTGATTATGCCATTGATATGAGTAAACATGAGACCTAAGTGTTATTGTGAATATGGTTAGTTTATAATCTTTGCTGAAAATTTGAATGCTGGCTTTACATATTTAGAACAACAAGAGCAAACAGAGTTTGTAAAAGTTTTTCTTTATCGCTTTCAGTTTGTCAACGGAATTGCTTGAGGACAAGCAAAGGTTTAAGCTTGGGGGAGTTGATACGTCTCCAACGTATCTACTTTTGCAAACCCTTTTGCCCTTGTTTTGGACTCTAACTTGCATGATTTGAATGAAACTAACCCGGACTGACGTTGTTTTCAGCAGAACTGCCATCATGTTGTTTATTGTGCAGAAAACAAAAGTTCTAGGAATGACCTGAAAATCCATGGAGATAACTTTTGGAAAATATAAAAAATACTGGTGAAAGAATCAAGGCTAGGGGGACCACACTCTGTCGACGAGGGTGGGGGGCGCGCCCCTCCCTCTGGGCACGCCCCCTGCCTCGTGGGCCCCCTGGAGCTCCACCGACCTCAAATCCAACTCTATATAATCCGTTTCATGGAGAAAAAAAATCAGAGAGAAAGTTTCATCGTGTTTTCCGATATGGAGCCGCCACCAAGCCTTAATCTCTCTCGGGAGGGCTGATCTGGAGTCCGTTCGGGCCTCCCGAGAGGGGGATTCGTTGCCGTCGTCATCATCAACCATTCTCCGCCACCAATTTCACGATGCTCACCGCCGTGCGTGAGTAATTCCATCGTAGGCTTGCTGGATGGTGATGGGTTGGATGAGATTTACCATGTAATCAAGTTAGTTTTGTTAGGGTCTGATCCCTAGTATCCACCATGTTCTGAGATTGATGTTGCTATGACTTTGCTATGCTTAATGCTTGTCACTAGGGCCCGAGTGCCATGATTTCATATCTGAACCTATTATGTTTTTATGAATATATGTGAGTTCTTGATCCTATCTTGCAAGTCTATAGTCACCTATTATGTGTTATCATCCGACAACCCCGAAGTGACAATAATCGGGATACTTCTCGGTGATGACCGTAGTTTGAGGAGTTCATGTATTCACTAAGTGCTAATGCTTTGGTCCGGTACTCTATTAAAAGGAGGCCTTAATATCCCTTAGTTTCTATTAGGACCCCGCTGCTACGGGAGGGTAGGACAAAAGATGACATGCAAGTTATTTTCCATAAGCATGTATTACTATATTCGGAATACATGCCTACATTACATTGATGAACTGGAGATAGTTCTGTGTCACCCAATGTTATTACTATTACATGAGGAATCACATCCGACATAATTATCCATCACTGATCCAATGCCTACGAGCTTTTCACATATTGTGCTTTGCTTATTTACTTTACCGTTGCTACTGTTACAACTACTACAAAACTGCTATCGTTACTTTTGCCACTGTTACCATTACTATCATACTACTTTATTGCCCATACTAAGTTATCCAGGTGTGGTTGAATTGACAACTCAACTACTAATACGTACTTGAGAATATTCTTTGGCTCGCCTTGTGTCGAATCAATAAATTTGGGTTAAATACTCTAGCCTCGAAAACTGTTCGATCCCCTATACTTGTGGGTTATCAAGGGGGAAGGGGCCAACGTGTTACCGCCGGAGCTCTCTAGAAGCTGTCCACGCTCGCGGACGAGCACAGGGCACAGGGCGAAGGGCGGACGAGCACATGGCCTACGAGCGCGGGCGTACTGTTGCTTTTGGCCGTGACATGTTCGTGCTCGCTGCGGTGTGTTCAGCATCGGCGAGCGCCAGGGAGGGGTCAAGGGTGAAGAGACGAAGCTGGTGGTGCGGCGCGGCAGTCGTCGATGAGCTCTGGCTCGAGCACGTGCTGAACAGAGGCACTGGCGCGATGCAGAGCGCGTCAAACACATGCCAGGCCTCGTGTCCACATGTGGTCACCACCCTGGCATGGCCAAAATGACGCCCACGCGCGGCCAAACCTTGTCTGGGCTGTTGTCCATGCAGTGTTTAGTCTAGGGAGGGTGAGAACTCACTGCCAGGCCGACCAGATGTGACTCAAGCTTGCTGGCAAGTCTTTGGACAGAAACTTAGTCGCAAGATTTGAGGGCTTCTAGAAGGCCATTAGGGCTAATCTCCTGGGGTTAAGGTTTACTTAGGAGTATAATGAGGCTCAAGAAAAACCAGCTCCAAAGGATCAAGGAAAAATACACTTGCTGTACAAAGTGCATTTTTGGGCCAGAAGAGAAATGATTTTCTGTAGCAAAAATATTACAAAAAGTCATGCAATATTTTTGCTCAGGGAGGTGGGCCAAGGTTCAAAGAATATTCAGGAACTATCTCAATATTTTTGGAGCAATAAAAATAGGGGTTGCTTTGGAGCACTAGTTTCTGAAATGAGTTTTCAAAAGGAAAATGAATATTTTTCTTTTATGAAAAATATTCATTGTGCCATTTTGGTGGTTTTTCAAAGAAATGATGAAAGAGAGGTATATGGGTCACTTGGGTGAAAGTCAAGGGCAACCCCAAGTGATAAGTCCATTTGAGTTGATTCCGAAAACTCAAATCCAAAGCAAAGGCAAATCAAGTCCGGAAAAAGAGAGAAGGCAAAATCCAGGCTGTCACAAACCTCCCCCCACTTAGGATGAATCTCTTCCTCGAGATTGGGTTGCTTCAGAAAACTGTTCTGGATAAGCAGTCCTTAAAAATTCCTCTCTTTCCCAAGTTGCCTCTTCCTCAGTATGATGCTCCTATTAAACCTTGTAAAACCTTATCACTTTGCTGCGAGTGACTCTTTCTATCTCCTCCAGTATTCTAATTGGTCTTTACTCATATGTCAGATCCTTAGCTAGTTCTATCTCTGCCATATCAGTCCTTTTCTCTGGTGGCGAGATACATCTTCTTAGTTGTGAGACATGAAACACATTGTGTACCTCTGACAGTTCTGGTGGCTATTCCAACTGATAAGAAATTGTTCCAACTCTGGTCATGACTGGAAATGGGCCTATATATCTGGGTGCCAACTTGCCTGGGGTCTGAAACCTCTTAACTCCTTTCATTGGGGTGACTCGGAGATACACGTGTTCTGCGGTTTCAAAGCTGACCTATCAGTGTTTTGCATCATAGTAACTCTTCTGTCGTGACTTGGCCAGCTGCAGTCTATCTTGAATCCCCTTGACTTGCTTCTCAGCTTCCATCATTAGATCAACCCCGAAAATATGGCTTTCTCCGGTTTGAGACCAGTTTAGTGGAGTGCGGCACTTATGGCCATACAGAGCGTCATAGGGTGACATCTTCAAGCTGGTCTGGAAACTGTTGTTGTAGGAAAAGTCGACGTACGATAGACAGTCTTCCCACTTAGATCCTTGGACCAATGCACATGCTCGGGGCATATCTTCGAGTATTTGATTTACTTGCTCGGTCTGTCCATCTATCTGGGGATGATAAGTTGTGTTGTATTTCAGGGCAGTCCCAAAGGTTTGATGTAGACGGGACCAAAAGGTTGAAGGGAAGAGAGATCCTCTATCTGAGCTAATGGTTTTTGGCACTACATGCAGACTGATGATCCTGGACACATATAACTGTGCAAGCTGATCGGCATGGTAAGTGGTCCGGATCAGAAGAAAGTGAGCTACCTTCGTTTAAGTGTCAACTATGACCCATATTGCGTTATTTCCTCGGTGTGTCTTTGGAAAACCAGTGATGAAATTTATGCAAACATCGTCCCATTTCCATTGCGATACTGGTAAGGGTTGAAGGAGTCCGGCATGCTTTTGGTGTTCCGCCTTTACCTTGTTGCATATATCACAACAAGCCACAAAATAAGGGATGTCTTTCTTTATTCCATCCCACCAGAATACCTGACGAAGATCCTCATACATTTTGGTGCCACTGGGGTGAATTGAGTACGAAGATTCGTGTGCCTCTGCCAATATCTTCTTTTTCAGACTTTCTTGGTTGGGTACGCAAATCCTTCCTTGAAACCTTAGCGTACCTTGTTGATCTTTAGAGAAATATTTTGTCTGCTTGCCATATAATTGAAGTGATTTGTCATCTGCTTGAGCACTGCGAATTTCTTCCTCGAGGGTAGGAGCAATTTCCAATATACTGGCATTCACTATTACCAAATTGAGTTGAGCCATTTCTTCACAAAGAATGGGAGGCAAAGACTCCATTAGAGCATTCAGGCTGGCAGGCTTGCAACTAAGAGCATTGGCCACCACATTAGCTTTAACCGGGTGATAATTTATCGCGAGCTCATAGTCCTTAACCAACTCGAGCCATCTTCGCTGATGGAGGTTTAAATCTAGTTGAGTGAATATATACTTGAGACTCTTGTGGTCTGTAAATATTTGGCACCTCTTTCCAATAAGATAGTGTCTCCAAATCTTCAAAGCATGCACCACCGCGGCCAATTCCAAGTCATGAGTGGGCTAATTTCCTTCGTGCGGCCGCAGTTGTCGGAATGCATCGGCTACAACCTTTCCATCTTGCATGAGTACACATCCAAGTCCTTTTCTAGATGGGTCGCAGTAGACATCAAACCTGCGGTAGTTGTCGGGAAGAGTCAATACTGGGGCTGACGTCAGTCTAGTTTTTGACTCGTTGATGCTCTGTCCATTCAAACTTCTTATTTTAGGAGCTCTGTCATTGGCTTGGCAATCTTAGAGAATCCTTTGACAAAGCAGCGATAATATCCGGCTATTCCAAGGAAACTCCGGATTTCTGAGACTGTCGTGGGTGTGGCCCAATCAAGCACATCTTTCACCTTACTTGGATCCACGACTATCCCTTCTGCTGAGAGACATGCCCTAAGAATCCAACTTGCTTGCGCCAAAATTCACATTTGCTGAACTTTGCATAAAGCTGATGGTGACGGAGCCTTTGCAAAATTGCTCGGAGGTGGTCCTTGTGCTCTTCTTCGACCTTTGAGTAAATGTGGATGTCATCGATGAATACCACCACAAACTTGTCCAAGAAATCCATAAACACCTTATTCATCATATGCATGAAAAAGGCTGGGGCGTTGGTGAGACCAAATGACATAACGGTATATTCATAAAGACTGTATCGAGTGGTGAATGCAGTCTTGGCAATGTCTTCCTTCTTGATTTTGAGTTGATGGTATCTGGTCCTCAAATCAGTCTTGGAGAATACTTTGGCCCCACTGAGTTGGTCAAACAAATCATCAATCCCCAGTAGTGGATACTTGTTCTTGATGGTGATGTCATTCAACTATCGGTAGTCCACACACATCCGAAGACTCCCCAAGGTGAAGAGCTTAGGTGGATGTATCCTTTCTGTAGCCTCTCATCGAGCTGTTTCTTTAACTCCACCAATTCCGATGAAGGCATTCAATAATATTTCTTGTATATCGGTGTGGTCCGGGGAATCAAGTCAATTGCAAACTCTAGTTCTCTGTCTGGTGGCATTCCTGGCAATTCCTCAGGAAATACATCTGGATACTCACTTACCACATGAATTGATTCCACTTCTTCAGCCACATCAATGAAAACCATATCCTTCTTGGGTATACTTCTGCGGGCATAAAAACGTGTGGTGTGACCTTCCTGATTTGCCATGGTGACTACTCGGGTCGCGCAGTTGATGCATACTTGGTATTGGGTTAACCAGTTCATTCCCGGTATAATGTCCAATTTATCAGACTCAATGACTATCAAGGCTGTTGGAAACTTGACTCCCTTGATCTCAATTTCCAAATTAAGGCAGACCAGATTGCTTCGGAGCACCGATCCCGGGGATTGTACCATCATACTCTTTCCCATAATTGAGCAAGGAAATTTGTTTTGGGGACAAAACTCCGCAAAATAAAAGAGGGGAAGCCCCAGAGTCAAATAAAATTACTGTAGGTATGCTATTAACAGGGAACATACCAATGAGGACTTCCGGGTCTTCTTGGGCTTTGTCGGCGGAGATACGATGGATTTGACCTTGGATGGCCCTCGGGACAGAATATGGCTCTAGATGGTTGACTTGTGGATGGAATGGAGTTGTTGGCTTGCTATTCTTGGGACACTGTCTGGTGTAATGTCCAGTTTGTCCACAACTGAAGCAGGAATTGTTGCATTGATAATCTTCACGTACCGGACTGGTCACAACATTCTTGACTTGAGTGGTGGTCTTGTTGACATTTTGCTACCAGTTGGGTTTTTAATCATGAGTTTGTTGCCACGTACGAGACTTCTGCATTGGTTGCATATCCTTCTTAGGCTCGAATTTGCGCTTGTGGTCATTATTTGCGGGCCTGTTGTCGTGCATGAGCTTGTGCTCCCTTTCTGCGATGAGGGCCTTGTTCAGCAGAGTTTGGAAGTCCGGAAAATCAAACATACTGATTGTGCATCTGAGGTGCTGGTTCAGTCTGCCAAGAAATCTCTCGGCCTTCCTTTCTTCGGTGGCCACATCATAGAGAGAATAATGGGCCAAATGGTTGAATTAATTTAGGTACTAACTTAATGTCATGCTTCCGTGATTCAGAGCAAGAAATTTGCGCTGCTTGATCTTCGTAGTCCCGGTGGGAATATGATACTTGCGGAAATGATCCTTGAATTTGTCCATGTATTTTCCTCGTTCGCGGGCCACATAGCCTTAGCATTATCCCACCAAATAGCGGCAGCTCCTTCGAGATAATGTGTTGCGAACAAAACATTGTCTCCTTCTTCAGTGCGAGCAATTTCTAGCGTCCTCTCAATGGTCCTCAACCAATCATTGGCTTCCAACGGATCAATAGCTTGACTGAAACTGGGAGACTTGGTCCTCTGAAAATCTGACAGCTTGGAGTAATGACCATTCTGATTTCCATTCTGTCCAACCATAACTTGCAAATTTTTTAATAGCTCTAGCAGATCGTTGTTCCTTCTTTCTTTATACATTCGCATGATTTTCTCAATGGAGGACAGATGTGGCGATGGAGGCGGTGGTGGCTGGTACGGCTCGGGGGAATTTCCTGCTTGTCTTGCGGAGCGACGAACAGGGACATCCTCACAAGCTTGACTGCTAATGCTTCCCCGCATCATCCTATTATTTATTTTCCCAACGCAAAGCAACCGTGATGAGAAATATCCAAGAATGGGAGGAAAAGCCAGTGACAATCCCAGAAAAACACAGCGAAAATAAACCAAGGCGAATAAAAAGATTCCAACATAATTATACACAGACTCAACATAAAAGATAACATGATGACGGGTTCACTACCCACATACATGAAACTAAACATCATGACACGCACGACTACATCCATACATCATCCACATGACGAAAGGTGATACTCTAGCGATCTACTGCTCAGCTGGCGCTGTTGCGGGCTCCTCTTCTGAGCCGGACTTAGACCCTAAACTGATAGTGGAGACCTCCGGGTTAAAAGAAATGCGACGACGCTGCCTCGAGGAATCTCCCTCAGGGGCAGGTGCGGGATGGGATCTAAGCATAGGAGCTGTAGGAGTAGTGACAAGGGAAGCCCACACAGCAGGAGCACTGCGAGGGGTCACTGCCAAAGGGTTGGTGATACCCTGAGTGGTCACCGGGGTAAGAGAGGCGGGAGGAACGTACGGAGTGAAACCAACAGAAGGTGGAGGGTTCTTACTCCGAGCGGCGGCAAGGGCTATCCGGGCTCGGGTTAGCTCTCGGGCTAAGTCATAGATCAAAAGATAACTGGCAGTGATATAGCGAGAAAGGTGGATAGAAGGACAATCGCATGCCGGATCATTAGAGGGAAGAGAATATGCCCATTCTCGTGCAGAGATGGGTAGTAGTAAAAAATTGGGTGGGTGTGCATGGGAACCTCATTGTAGCGCAAGTCTACAAGAGCCTAGATAGCAGCAAACTGGACCACCTGAGATGGCGGAGAAGCGAAACCACCTTAGAGGAACGAGTGTAAGCGCCAGAAGGGGAACTGTGGTGTAGAGTGAGCTTAGCATAATGCTCATATAGTGAACCAGCCTGATGCTCCCGATACCCCTGATACACTGGATCAGCACCCTCCAGGTAGAGTCGTCACCACACGTTCTGAAGCAGGTGCGACGATGTGTCCGGAGCTGGCTCAGGATGGTACAAGACCGGAACTGGAGCCATCTACACTCAGAATCATTATATGGTTAGTAATAACAACAGATAAACATGCATGCAATGCACCAATCAATTTCTATGACTATCGGCACTTAGACGAAACTATCTACCGTTCCACTAACGCACTAACGGTCTAGCGTGTCCTACAATCAGCGCGGCTCTGATACCAAGCGTTGTGGCACCCCAGCTCAGAGCAAACGGTTTACCTTGCATTGCCAGCCCAGAGATCAAGTCTTCTGGCTACACACGACAACATGGTACAGAAACAACCGCTTTATTGATGCTAGTGGAAACATAAGTTTAATATTACATCAATATAAGAGGCCAAGCGGCACACACGGTGTGGCTGAACAGTATGTACATTATTTAATGAACATGAAGGGACCTCGATCACATAAACTACGCGATAGCGGAATAACGACGAAGTGGAACTCCATAGCACAGGGACACCGGCGTGGACACGGTCCAGACGTGGGAAGCTCTTCGATCCGATACAACTTTCCTGAAAGCTGGCATGACACGCCAGGTCAATACATTGAATGTATTTGCAAGCTCACAAGAAACATAAGCACAACGGAAAACAATATCATGACAATTAATCTGGTTAATGGAATGCTAGTAATACTACTGATGCGGTGAAACCAACATGTGCACCGAGTCTCTCGGAATCGCTTACCAGACGGGTTACCTCATAACCGAGCGGTGATCATACCCAGATCAAAACTGAACCCAATCACTTACTGATCATCACATGATCCCTCAAATCATCATAAAACCAGTGCCAACAATAGTACTTAGTGTGCAAGATTAATTATAATTGTTGATCGATGGTGTGACCTACTTCCGAGTTGTGTCCATGACCGAGGACGCGGCTATCGATAGATTGAATACACTCTGCAGAGGTAGCACACTTTACCCACACCACAGAACCCATGGCCTCACACTCCCATTCGGGTGGACCAACGGAGTTCCGACGCAACCCTTCCCTTGCCATGACACTCTCCTGGCCACTCCGACCAACTCCCTCTCAGGGCTAAGTCAAGGGTGGCCCTGTGCCTACCAAAGGCACCAACGGCCACCGTCGTGGCAAAACGGTCCCAACGGGACAAGGTACCATAAAAACAAACAGGCACACAAGGTTATGTCTGCTTACCGGGCGAGGGTACCACACGCCCATAAGCTGCCCTCGTTGGAGGCACCGGCAAGAGGCATGACAAAGGACCGAATCAAGACCCCCATAAGGTAAATGTGGTCGCACTGAGAAAACCTGATTCAGTGGCACCATGACTTGATCAACGTTTTATTCAAGTTGGATTATTATCAGGTTTAACTTGAAAATAAACTCACTCCAAGTCATACAATGCCATGATCATGCAACTATTTGATATGCAAGACATGCAACTCACAAGAACGGATCAACCTTATCATAATGACTATCTTGCACTCCTCCTCATTAAACCTTACTGATTTTACTACACTGATTATTATCATGCATCATTTTGGTTAACTTGTCACTTATATGAAAATCCAATTATCAAAAATAAACTATCATTAGTTATCCAAGCACTTTCATTAAGCTGAAAACTTTACTCTACTTGACCAAACTAGCTCATGCATTCAACCAGTAACTTAAACAAGCATTTCAAGCATGAAAAAGTAACTAGCATTAAACCATAATTATTTAACTAATTTAAATGCATGAAAAATAGCTCATATTCAAGTAGGAAAAATCATAGATATTGAAATGACACCATCCAAATGTTGGTGTGGCTTGCCTTAGTGCAGAGGAGGTTCACACTCCTCCTGGATAGCTTCAAGAAAAGTCTCTCCCGCTGAAAATATTTAAAAACCACAAAACAAAATAGCAAGAACTATTCTGAAAATCACCAGAAATTATAGGCTGCAAGGAAAAATCCACACTTTGTTGTGCAGCTAGAGCTCTTCCAAACAAACACAATGCAAAAAGAATCAACTCATTTGGACTTATATGCTAGGAGATATCACTGGTCAAAGTTCTGGTCAAAATATTTTAATAAAAATGAATAAAACTGAAAACCCGGGGTGACGTCGATGGTGTAAAGCCGGAAGACGCCTCCACTCGTACCTCTTCGGGCGCGAGTGGAGAGGATAACACTGGGACCCACCAGTCAGGTGAGAGAAGGGGAGGGGAAAGAAACAGAGTGCGGCGGCGCTTCGCCGGAGCTCACGCCTATACCCGTGGCACGTGGGATAGCCAGAGCTGCTCGCAATCAACCTCGCAAGCGGCAGCGGCGGTCAGGACTTGCCGGCGAGGAAGAAGGCGACGGCGAGGGGCGACTCCATGGGTTCTTCTGCTTCCAGGCGTCACCATATGACCTCCATGGATGCGCCTGAGGTGTTGGTTGGGCTCCAAGAGCTGGATAATGCGGTGGCTAGGATGCGGGGGTCGCCGGCGAGCTCTGGTCGGGCACGGCGGCCAGAGGCCTGCCCAACCGGGTTGCGGCTGTGCTACGTGGTTGTGGTGGTGGAGAGGTGCGGTGTGTGGCTTCGGGATGGAGGGGAAGGCTCTATTTATAGCCGGAGAGGGAAGGGGCAACATGTCACCGCCGGAGCTCTCTAGAAGCCAGCGCGTGACAACGAGAGGCATAGGGGGTGAGGGGCTCAAAGATCATGCGAAGGCTGTCCATGCTCGCGGACGAGCACAGGGCGAAGGGGGATAAGAACACAGGGGCACGTGCGCACTGCGGCTTTTGGTAGCGACGTGCCCGTGCTCGCTGCGGCGTTTGCGGCGTCGTCGAGCGCCAGGGAGGGGCCACGGGTGAAGAGACGAAGCTGGTGGCGCGGTGTGGCAGTCGTCGGCGAGCTCTGGCTCGAGCACGCGCTGAACAGAGGCATTGGTGCGACGCAGAGCGCGTCAAACACATGCCAGACCTCGTGTCACCACCTTGGAATGGTCAAAAAGACACCCACACGCGGCCAAACCTTGTCTGGGCTGTTGTCCATGCAGTGTTTAGTCTAGGGAGGGTGAGAACTCACTGCCAGGCCGACCAGATGTGACTCAAGCTTGCTGGATAGTTTCTGGACAAAAACTTGGTCGCCAAGTTTGCAGGCCTACTAGAAGGCCATTAGGGCGGATCTCCTGGGGTTAAGGTTTACTTAGGAGGGTAATGAGGCTCAAGAAAAATCAGCTCCAAAGGATCAAGGAAAAATACACTTGTTGTACAAAGTGCATTTTTGGAATAGAAAAGAAATGATTTTCTGTAGCAAAAAATATTACAAAAAGTCATGCAATATTTTTGCTCAGGGAGGTGGGCCAAGGTTCAACGAATATTCAGGAATTATCTCAAGATTTTTGGAGCAATAAAAATAGGGGTTGCTTTGGAGCACTAGTTTCTGAAATGAGTTTTTAGAAGTAAAATGAATGTTTTTCATATGAAAAATATTCATTGGGCCATTTTGGATGTTTTTCAGAGAAATGAGGTTGAAAGAGAGGTGGATGGGTCACTTGGGTGAAAGTCAAGGGCATGCCCCAGTGATAAGTCCATTTGAATTGATTCCAAAAACACAAATCCAAAGCAAAGGCAAATCAAGTCCGGAAAAAGAGAGAAGGGAAAATCTAGGCTGTCACAGGTTCCTTGGGCGTCCCCAAGCTTGAGCTTTTGTGTCTCCTTAATTCCTTCTATACCACGGTTTTCCTAAATCTCAAAAGCTTCATCCACACGAAACTCAACAAGAACTCGTGAGATAAGTTAGTATAAACCAATGCAAAACCTTCTCATTCTCTATTGTAGTAAATTATTAAAATTATTATTCAACATTTCATAATAAATTCCTCTGCATATTTCATACTCCTATCCTCAAATAGAATCATTAAATAAGCAAACATATGCAAACAATGCAAACATAACAGCAATCTGCCAAACCAGTACAGTCTATAAAGAATGCAAGAGTATCAATACTTCTTAAACTAAAAAAATTATGAAATAAATACCACACTGTAGAAAATTTATAAGATCTTATTTTGCAAAGACTTTCAACTTTTTATCATATTTTTAATTTTCTAGGGAATTTTTGCAACATCGATAAACTTTCTGTTTTGAAACAGCAACATGTAGAGTTGCAAAATAGGCATAGTAAAGGCTATAATTGAAATTTTTATTGAAATAAAAGATGCAAAACATTATTCTAAATGACAGAAAGCAAATTCTAACAAAATAAATTGATGCTCCAAGAATAGGTTTATGGTCGGGTTTCTTTTATTTTTCTGTCCTATAAAAGTTCGAAATGTAATGAAAATCTGCCGTGTTTGCATTAATCTTGGCTGGTGTATATGAACTTTCACAATAATATAGTATATTGTAGGAGTACTAGCAAGATGCCCGTGCGTTGCACGAAAGATCAAGATTTTGTGGGAGAAAAGGATGAACGAGGGAAGGTCTTATCTGCAAATGTGGAGAGGAGTGCGGGTAAATTGTCATAGTTTCCTTCCTATCTGTTAGATATAGATCGGTCGGCCTATATTGCAGGATGACAGGCACACCATCATCACCAACTCTGCTTATAAATGGACCGAGACAAAGTTATCTTAGGCACTCCAATAGTGCGTGCACTACACATTCACGCACTTCACATATTTCTACATCTACGGGAACCTACGAAAGGGTTAACTTCAATTGCCTCTCTCTCTCCTCCCTTGATTTTCATGGTGGTGGGCCCCTCCCTCCCCCCAATCTACAATCAACAGCTCACACGTTTCACATTACGTTAATTACGTAACTGGTTTTATGTAGGTGTAGCATTACTCGTCCTAAAAAACCCAACTAAGCCAACCGCCCAACATATCGCGCGGGAAAAGACCCGGCCGTGCCATTTTAGTCGGGATTACCGGATTACTAGTAGTATCGATGGATAGCGTGAAGCAACAAGTTTTTTTAAGGGGGCGAAGCACCTAGTTTAAAAGGAAAAAAAGCAGTACACTCACAGCACCCCTATCGCGGTCGCATTGCACCCCGCACACGTTCGGTCCTGCACACGGCTCACGCAAACGGAACGCGCTTCGGCTTGCCTCTTCACTGACACTTGGGACTACAGTTGGAGAAACCGACCATGCGTCAAACTCCCCTCGCCCACCGCACGAAAATCCTCCCCCCCACCCAAAAATTCCCCCCAAATCCCAGATTCAACCGCCCTTCGTCCAACTAGCCAATAATATTCCCCAAACCCCCCTGTCGGTGTCAAAACCGGCGGATCTCGGGTAGGGGGTCCCGAACTTTGCGTCTAGGCGGATGGTAACAGGAGACAAGGGACACGATGTTTTTACCCAGGTTCGGGCCCTCTCGATGGAGGTAAAACCCTACTCCTGCTTGATTAATATTGATGATATGGGTAGTACAAGAGTTGATCTACCACGAGATCAGAGAGGCTAAACCCTAGAAGCTAGCCTGTGGTATGATTGTTGTTCGTCCTACGGACTAAAACTCTTCGGTTTATATAGACACCAGAGAGGGCTAGGGTTACACAGAGTCCGTTACAATGGGAGGAGATCTGCATATCGTATCGCCAAGCTTGCCTTCCACGCCAAGGAAAGTCCTATCCGGAAACGGGACGTAGTCTTCAATCTTGTATCTTCATAGTCCGGGAGTCCGGCCAAAGGTCATAGTCCGGCCATCCGGACACCCCCTAATCCAGGACTCCCTCAGTAGCCCCTGAACCAGGCTTCAATGACGACGAGTCCGGCGTGCAAGTTTGTCTTCGGCATTGCAAGACGGGTTCCTCCTCCGAATACTTCATAGAAGATGTTCAACACAAGGATAGTGTCCGGCTCTTTAAAATAAGTTCCACATAACACCGTAGAGAGAATAATATCTGCATAAATCTGATCTGCCGTCGTAGTTCGTAGCGTGACGTCATGCCACAGCCAAGCCTTTATTCGAATCGTTTTATTGTCCCACCTTAGCGTGTTTAGCGAGGCGGTTTCCTTGGCACGTCTTGTCAAAGCAGAGATCGTGTCCCCTTATTCCGGGATTCTCATCAATACGGGCGTGGGTAACCCAACCGCGCCATCAATCGCGGCGCTTGGGAGATAAGCGAGTTTTACTAGGCTAGTGAGGGCACACGGTTTTGGCCACCCATATAAGGGGATAAGAATCCACCCTTTCAATCTACGCCTTCTTCCTCCTTTGCTTATCCATTTTCGTGCACTCGAGCTCCAGCGCCCAAGTCGGCACTTCCCACCTCAACCTTCTCCAATCATGTCCTGAGCGGGAGGCAGATGGATGGCCTCCACCATCATGGAGGGGCACATCAAAAAGTTGAGGAAGGCCGGATACTTGTCCGACGACATCGCGCACCGGCTTCCAGATGAGGGGCAACTCATCCCCACCCCTCGGCCCCATGAGTGGGTGGTGTTCCTCACCCATTTCCTCCGCGAACTGGGCTTCCCACTTCACCCATTTGTCCGGGGGCTCATGTTCTACTACGACCTGGATTTCCATGATCTGGCCCCGAACTTCATCCTCAACATCTCGGCGTTTATTGTCATGTGCGAGGCCTTCCTCCGCGTCAAGCCCCACTTCGGCCTATGGCTGAAGATCTTCAGCATCAAGCCGAAGGTCGTGGGCGGCCGGCAAGCGGAGTGTGGAGGCGCCATGGTGGCAAGATGCCCAACGTCACATGGCTCGAGGGCTCCTTCGTGGAAACCATCAAAGGGTGGCAATCGGGGTAGTTCTACATCACCGAGCCGCGTGACCCTGAGTGGGCAGCGGACCCCGAATTCCAATCTAGCATCCCCACACGGCTCACATCTTGGAAAGATACGGGCCTGTTGTGGGGCAATCCAGAAGAGGTGACCGGAATCCAAACCTGCGTCCAAGACCTGGTGAACAAGAAGGTCAAACTTGTCAACATAGTCTAGGTCATGCTCTTCCGCCGGATCCTCCCGTGTCAACGACGGGCCTTCAACTTGTGGGAGTTCGACCCGGCCCAGCATCAGACTTTGTCCAGGCTCTTCGACACCAAGCACGAGGACGCCTGGAAGGTGCTATTCAAGAGCTCCGAGGTCTCCCCTCCCGTCACCGAGGATCACGGATTCTGCGCCAAGCGCCAAGCCACCGAAGTAAGCTTGTTTTTGTGCTTTACGGGACACTTGATTTTCATAGATTGACTCAATGTAGGATCTAAACTCCTGCTCCTTTGACAGCACTGGAAGAGGACGTCCGAACAGTTTGACTGTCCGGCCCCTTTTCCCGAAGGCCCGGCAGATGCACGCTTGACGAAGTTGCTGGTTCCGGCACCTCACATGGTGCCGGAGAAGAAGGCCAAGAAGAAGGCCACGGGGACTCGAAAGAGTTCCTTGCGCTTGGTGGTGTCGGATTCATCGCCCGACGACCCTGAAGCGCTCTCGGCCTTCGAAGACGAGGAGGAGGAAGAAGAAGCCTCTCCCCCTCCAGCGGGGGGAGGAAAGAAAAGGAAGGCCGCCCCAACTGGGGAGGCCGGAGGGTCCAAGAAGGGGAAGACCCTTCTTCCGAACTATGCCTCCGATGCCGACGACTGCGGAGAGGAATGGCCATCCAGGGCCAAGCCCCTGGCAAAATTGTAAGCATCCGGATACTAGAATAACTCATGGCGTACCTCTATTGTACAGTACCTTCTGACGCCGAATTCAATCTTGCAGTCCGCCCAAAGCTCAGCTCGGCGATTCGTCGAGTGGCTCCCTGGATTCTTCGGATGTGAATAGCGCTTCACTTCCGACTGCTACCTGTGACACCCCAAAAAATTTTAACCTTGTTTTATTAATTAAAATTTTGCCAGGAAACTTAAACTTTTGTTTTCTGGATTTTTTTTGATTTTAGAACCTTTCTGTTCTTTATTTTTATGGAGTTTTTACACCAAGTGAAAGCTTCCCAGTTTCATTTTTGGACTTGTTTACCCTCTAAAGAAAAACACATCTATTATCAGTGGATTTATTTGCATAAATTTTTTGCTCTCTGAGCTTTATTCCTTAAAATGGTTTTTCATTAGTTTTGAAGCCCTTTTTGAACTACAACCATTCGATAAATTTATTTAAAATTCCAACCAAAATTTTGGGATGTTAATAGGATTATATTATTCAACTTTATGCAAAAACCCAGTTTTATTCTTTGAGAAATTTGAGTGAATCAACCTCATTTTCATTCTGGTCCATCTTGATGATTTGTAGTGCAAACACATTTTTACTTGCTCCTTTACCCATGATTCTATTTCCTGCTTATAGACCATCCTGCAAAACTCTTAAGTCCAAGAGCATGAACCCATTGGAATAATTTTGGTCCATGAAATGGCAGCCTTTAGGTTCTGTCTAGAATTGGTTTTCTCAAATATTTGCACTAACAAGTTTTTTCTCTTGGCAAACTAACCTGGCCACCATCACCTACACCTAAAGAGACCCCAATCTGGAGATTTTTTGACCACTCCAAGAACTGCCGAGATGCCTTTAGCATTTCGCCAAACACCTTGTGTGCATGGCCAGTTTTGGCATGGTTTTTTGTTAGCATTAGAAGCATGGTCTTCTGGCCTAACCCCCTTGTCCATCAACTTCCTTGCAAACCCTAGCCTAGTCCAGTTAATTGCCAGCCTCACCCAAGCCCTGTGGCATGCATTGTCATTTCGCCGAGCACCTGGTGCGCATGCTCTGGGCGCGCCCAGAGCGCACATTTTGCACGCGCGCGCACAACCGAGCCGCCACGTTCGCTCGCCTGCGCCCCTGGCCTTTGCTCGCCTGCAGAGCCACCCCCGGCCTCAGCCACTCACCAGAACACGCCAGCTCTCCCCTGGGGCCGCACAGCGCCGCCGTCAGGTCGGCAACGGCGTCTAGCGGTCGGCCATAGTGCGCCTCTGCCACAGACGGCGCCGCCCGAGGCACAACTCCTCGCCATCTGGCCTCGTTAGCAGGCCGCCCTTATCTCCGAGCAGTCCGCTAGCGCCGACCCTACCCCGGCCATCGCCACATCGCTCTGCCGCAACAGAAGTGGTCGGCCGACGATCTTATCCCCAGCAAAGGCGGAACCGACCCTGCCCGGCTATATATAGTCCCAGGCCTCGCTCGCGTCCCTTTAGCCAGCCTCGTACCACCCCTCTAGAGCCCCCCGTAGCCAGCAAGCGGCGAATGACGGCCGTCTTCCTCGTCCCCGACAGGTTCGGCCACCGCCACACTCCGGTGAAATCCGGCCAAGACCGAGGCCCCAGACCCCTCCCGTGCTTCCATCCTACTCCCGTCAACCGTGCGGAGCCGCCCACCTTCTCAGCATCGATCGGGAAGCACCATAGCCCGAACCCCCGAACCTCCCGAAGCTGCCGTCCGCCGCAAAGCTCGCCGACGGCGACTCCCTTCATCCCCGCCACCCTCTCGACCACCGGGAGGACCGCCCTGGAGTGGCGGATCCATCCCCGTGCTCTGATCCCCGAGGGATGCCTCTGTTCGCCGGAGAGCCTCGCCGGAGCTCCGCCTCTGTTCGGTCGGAGGAGACGGCGCGCGCGTGGACTAGTCAAACCTGACCAGTGGGCCCGCGGGACCCACTGTCAGTGACCCATGCGTGGTCCACGCTGGATAAGTGGAGACGTAAACGCGGAATACGCCTTCGACGTGGTCAGTTTTCGAAACGTTTTTCCTTTTTTTCTGTTTTATTTTTAAAAACAGATTTTGACCAAAACTTTGACTGACCATAACTTTTTAAATATAACTCCAAATAAGTTCATTCTTTTTCCTACCTCTCTCAAATATTGTCTAGTTTATTTTCAGATTTATTTGAAAAAAATTCAGACAACTTTTTGGTACTGTTTTTGAAGCTATGTATTGATTCAAAAATATTTTAAATAGGATTTTTGGAGAGAGGAGAAAGCTTGCAAAAGTTTTGGAGTGCACCCTGCCTTCCCCACAACTTGAAGGCAAGCATTCTGAACTCGGGCATATTTTTGTGTGTGTTGTCTGACACGGTTACAATACCACCTCGACACGGAGTGTCCGTTATATTATGTGATGATATGTTCAAACTCATGAGTGCATATTAATGATCTCATGCATATTGGAGATTTCCTTGCTGTTGGAAATGGTCATGCTTGTGACAGTAATCATCCTCGTATGCTTTTTGTGCCTGCCGAAAGGAAGCCGGGAAAGTCTCTGTCTTGGGTAGACCTGAGCTTGTCCCTAGTTCCTCGTCGAGACGAGTGTGTCCCATATGGCATGAGAGGGTATGATGAGTGGTGATTCTGTCTGTTGGATGAAATATATATTCGTTATGCTAATCATGCAGGGAATACGTAGACCTCCTGAGTCGACCATAGATCGACTCTTGTTCCGGTAACCCCCACACTTGTTTCGTACTACCACTTGTCCCTGCCATAGGTAGGGTACGGTTCAGTAAGTTGTCAACCCCTTTCTAGCACAGACCGTACAGAGAGGCCATGGTGGAAGATACCGGTTGTAGCTGGTAGGCAGGCCACCTAGTCCGGGGGCATGCGTGTTTCTGGTTGGGACCGAGAGGGGAGGCCACCCCTTACAGCGCGCGATATAAATTTGATCCCATGCTATTCGAGGTTGTAGCCTCCCCACTTAGAGTTTTGCTTGACAAGTGTCGTGGGTGATTCCAGACACCGGTAAGTTAAGCTGGTGTGTGCAAGTCAGGTATGTTTTCAATTAAAAGACCGTAGATAGAATTAGTCCCGCTGGACTAAAGGAATCCGTTACTCGTGGGTAAAGAGTACACCCTCTGCAGAGATTAAACATCTATTCGAATAGCCGTGTCCATGGTTAAGGACTACAGTCTGGGTTGGGTCAAGTGTCGGTCTTAGTGTCGGTCTTCGGAGGAGAAACGACTAACCAGAACATGGATCATGACGTGTGACTTATGGTGATTAAGATTATTATTATTATGGACTAACCCTTTATGTTATTTGAAGTATTGGGTATCCCTGGGAAGGTTATACCTCCTGGATATTCATTGTGAATATTTTTCTTACAAGCCCTTTATGTGGCATCGCTCACACGCCCGACTGTGGCATGCTTGTTATTTACTTTATAAGCCCTTTATGTGGTGTCGCTCAGATGCCCGACTGTGGCATGCTTGTTATTTACTTTATAAGCCCTTTATGTGGTGTCACTCAGACGCCCGACTGTGGCATGCTTGTTATTTACTTTATAAGCCCTTTATGTGGTGTAGCTCAGACGCCCGACTGAGGCATGCTCGTTATTTACTATCCTTTCGAGACGCCACTTCAGACATCCGATCGGTGCATTTTACTACTACTCGGTTATTACATATTCATGTTGCATATAATAACCTGCTTGCATGCATCAAAGATTTTTATTTTATGACTGACGTTGTGATCATGGAATATTTTAGAGCATGATTTGTTATGTTATACCCGTGTTCATAATGTTTGCGAGTACATTCAAAGTACTCACTGGCTTGTCCCTGGCTATTGTCTTGGCAAGATTTCTTGCATGGAGAGGAGCATTGCGATGACAGCCCTGGAACCTAAGCAACGGTGATAGCAGCCCCGCGAAGATAGGAGTTAACCTGGTCAGCTGTTCCTGTGGGAAGTGGAGTCCCATACACGCTGATGTACCACAAACCGCTTCCGCCATCAACCACTAGCAACCTTATGTTGTACTCATAGGCCAGAATGGTCTTGTACTACATATTATGTATTTTTGCTTGGAGTTGCTGTATCAAGTTGGAGCCACATCAGCTAACAGTAATCCTGGGGCTGGTGCGCACAAAGGCAATTTTCTGGTAAATTAATACCCGGAAAACCAGTCGTGACAAACTTGGTATCAGAGCCAGGCTGACCATTGGCTAATCCTATCTTAGCCAGGTCGAAAACCTAGGTTGACCAACCCACCAGACCTTAACCTCACCCCAGCCAAGGCTTCTCGTGCAAGATAGCCACCCAGTGACCCCGACACCTTTTCGGCAGTCGGTGCCCAACCTATCAGCCTAGCCTGTCGATCACGCGCCAGTGACCGACACCTATATTGTCTCATTTGCAAGCGTGCGAAGGAAGACTCCGTCCCCTTTTTCTATAAAAAGGGCATGCTAGCCTCAACACAACACAAAACAAACTACTTCCTCAAACCGAGCTATAATGCCTGGCCCCGTCGTACACAATGAGACCACGGCAAACAACCTTGGAGGTTTTGTGACCGTGCTCGCAAACCTCACCCGCCATGCCTTTGCATTAGAAGAGCCTCCAGAATTTTTTGTGTACCAAGGACCCATGAGCGGTGAAAGCCGTCAATTCTAGGCCACTATGCACATCTATGGTAGGGGTCTATCGCCAGAACGCCCCTACAGGTTCACCGGAAGGACAACTTCCTTTGAGCCACAAGCCATGCAACTAGCTTCTCGAGAGGCTATAGTTCAACTCCGGCACTTGTCACCCAGAGTTAACTGCCGCTCCTTCTACTACTAACCCAGCCGTGACGGGTATGGCAGACCACCCCAGGTTGCCAACGGAGATCACGAGAAAGATCCTGCATTATTGCATCTGGTGCGCTATGTTAGTGCACTAGAGGTACTGTTCGATCAGATCACTCTGGATCTGATCGCTGCTCGAGGAGAGCTGGTTGCCGAGCCCCGGCTAGAGAAGAGGATGAGCCCAATGCCGACAATCCAGTCGTGCTCTTTGGACAACCGATCGAGTCCCTGATGTCTGCCCCAGCCATCAACCAAGGTGCTTTGATGACCCCAGAAGTGCTTCGTCGCCTTTTGGGAACACGCTCCAACGGGATTGTGGCCAACAATCCCCGCGATGGTCATCATCGCTACCCCGACCCTGCAGCCCCTCAACCCCCTCCAGCCTATCCCGACAGTGAGACTCGAGGAGAAGCCTCGACTTCCACAAGGCACGCCCGCTTGGATATAAACGAGGTAGACTAAGTCACTCGAGTAGTACCGAGTCTTAGTATACCTCACGCCCTGTAATTATGTGGTCATGTATCACCATGTTGAAATGCTGTCTGTTTGTGCGTCCCTACTTTTAAATTGTAGCCATGCATAAGTGCATTGGTGTACAATTGCAATTTTAATTCCAGGCGTAGCTACCAAAAATAAACCCCGACGACTCCCACAGTAACATGTCACTTTTGTGAGATATGTGTATCTGTGGCTTTGACCCCGACCCCATGAGAGCAGAACCGACAAACTAGTGCCCTTCACCACGGTAAATAACCCAGCCCCAAAGCTATATAAAAGGCCACCCCGTGATCTTACCAAGCACCCCTCACCTTGAGCACCACTCGCACAACTATTTCCACTGCCATGCCGAGCCCTAGTATCTACCTGAGAACTCCAGACGCAACTCCAGGTAGCTTTGTTAAAATTTTGTGGGACTTTACCTCCAGTACCATGAGTGCCACCCATCCCCCCAGTATGAGTTGCTCAAATCGAGGATCACCCCTTCCACCTCGAAATATTGGGCATTGGTGCACGTCCCTCCCGCAAACCCAAACCAAGACCCCACGGAAGCTTCCTTCGTGGGGAAATCTATGCCGACTCCGCATATGGCCATAGAAGGTACTGCATATGAGGCGCTTACTCGTCTTCGATTCACGGTCCCCTATGCCAGTGACCGGGGATATTATTATTTCCCAAGTGGTGCAGCACCCGGAGAAGTAGCATCTTTTCCCAGTGGACGAATTGAAAGAGACCCAGTACTGGCCAATCTTGCCCAGTATGTCATCGCTCAAGAGCGTTTGATCCAGCGAGTAATGGGTTATTTTCAGAGCCTCACTGATGTGAATCCTCAGATCGCCATCGGCAGACCACTGAGGCCCAACCAGGAGAGGCACATTCATCGACTGGTCAATCCACTTCCCCCGATTGAAGAAGAGTGTGTCCCGATTCCAAAGACTTTTTCTCAGGACCCTGTCCATTTACCACAATCGTTGTAGATGTCATTGCTGTGTTTATGGTCCCTACATTTATTTATGTGTTGCAACTCGTGTGTGGTATCCTAAATTTGTGCGATGAATTAAATCGTTAGTTTTAATCAATGTGAGTGATTTTACTACGGTAAAATTTTATTGGCTGTTTTCACTCTCAGTAAATCCTGAAGTGAGATTTTTCTCGGAGTTTTTGCAACATACATTTCTTCACGACATAGATTTTTATTTGGTACAGCACCATAACAACAGTCTCACGACCCCAGCCACACGATCTGGTGCAAATCCACGTGGACTTTTTGCACCAAGCTAATCACCTCCCTAACACCCCACAGTCGCAGAGAGAGATATTTGTGAGTAATTACTCGGGTACAAGTTACCCCGGCGCCCTCACAGCAGTTAGCACCTGACACCGCACCTAATCATCGTGATCACCGCCACCGCGGAGAGCCAACACTCGAGCGGCCGCGTCACGATGATCATCAAGGATCATCACGCACAGGAGCACGGAGAACCCCAGCAATGCCGCCAACCCTCCGCACATCAGGATCACGTACCAGTCCGGCGTCACCTCCGCCATTAGAGCCTCGTCCCGAGCTCCTACAGACAGAAATGAAGCAGAAAGGAGGAGAAGGAGAAGCGAGGTCAGGTGGAGGAAGAAGAAGGAGCACCGCGGTCGTTTTATAGCTCGAGATTGGTGTACGGTGGGCGAAGTCCACCAGCGCCGCTCGTCGCTTGAACGCCGGGTGTTGAGGCGAATCATGAGCAGGCCGACAGCAAGACTCGCCCGCGAGGTGAGTGCACGTTGCGCCAGTAGCTAGCACGCCGCACACTACCGCAGTACGGCCTAGATGCCCTACGAGCTAGACGTCGCCGGTGGAGAAAGCACGGGAAAGCGTGCGGGAGAGAGGAAGAAGAGAGAGCCAGAGGAAGAAGAAGAGACTGACAGTGGGCCCCGGGTCCACCTGTCAGCCAGAGGGAGCACTGTGCTCTCGGGTACGACCAGCGTATTTTAGAATTTAGAATATATTCTAAATTTACTGTGTCAGACGTAGAAATCGCTCGTTTTTCCCCAAAACCGTGGATTTCTCCACACAGCGCCAGTATCCCACACTGTAGTTTTACACCACTTATTGCCCTCTCACTGTAGTCGCATCTTATCGCTTAAGTGAAGTGATTATTTTGATATGGTAAAAATAATATTTTCAAAAAAACAAGCCTTAGCAAATCTCGAGGACGAGATTTTTCTTAAGGGGGGTAGTGTTGTGATACCCCAAAAAAATTTAACCTTGTTTTATTAATTAAAATTTTGCCAGGAAACTTAAACTTTTTTGTTTTCTGGATTTTCTTTTGATTTCAGAACATTTCTGTTCTTTATTTTGATGGAGTTTTTACCCCAAGTGAAAGGTTCCCAATTTTATTTTTGGACTTGTTTACCCTCTCAAGAAAAACACTTCTATTATCAGTGGATTTATTTGCATAAAATTTTTGCTCTCTAAGCTTTATTCCTTAAAATGGTTTTTTATTAGTTTTGAAGCCCTTTTTGAACTACAACCATTGGATAAATTTATTTAAAATTCCAACCAAAATTTTGGGATGTTAATAGGAGTATATTATTCAACTTTATGCAAAAACCCGGTTTTGTTCTTTGAGAAATTTGAGTGAATCAACCTCATTTTCATTCTTGTCCATCTTGATGATTTGTACTGCAAACACATTTTTACTTGCTCCTTTACCCATGATACTATTTCCTGCTTATAGACCATCCTGCAAAACCCTTAATTCCAAGAGCATGAACCCATTGGAATAATTTTGGTCCATGAAATGACGTCCTTTAGGTTCTGTCCAGAATTGGTTTTCTCAAATATTTGCACTAACAAGTTTCTTCTCTTGGCAAACTAACCTGGCCACCATCACCTACATCTAAAGAGACCCCAATCTAGAGATTTTGACCACTCCAAGAACTGCCGAGATGCCTTTAGCATTTCGCCAAACACCTTGTGTGCATGGCTAGTTTTGGCATGGTTTTTGTTAGCATTACAAGCTTGGTCTTCTGGCCTAACCCCCTTGTCAATCAACTTCCTTGCAAACCCTAGCCTAGTCCTGTTAATTGCCAGCCTCACCCAAGCCCTGTGGCATGCATTGGCATTTCGCCGAGCACCTGGTGCGCGTGCTCTAGGCGCGCCCAGAGCGCACGTTTTGCACAGGCGCGCACATCGAGCCGCCGCGTTCGCTCGCTTGCGCCCCTGGCCTTTCCTCGCCTGCAGAGCCACCCCCGGCCTCAGCCACTCACCAGAACGCGCCAGCTCTCCCGTCAGGCCGCACAGCGCCGTCGTCAGGTCGGCAACGGCGGCTAGCGGCCGGCCACAGTGCACCTTTGGCACGGACGGCGCCGCTCGAGCCACAACTCCTCGCCATCTGGCCTCGTGAGCAGGCCGCCCTTATCTCCGAGCCGTCCGCTAGCGCCGACCCTGCTCCGGCAATCGCCACGTCGCTCTGCCGCAACAAAAGCGGTCGGCCGGCGATCTTATCCACGGCGAAGGCGGAACCGACCCTCCCCGGCTATATATAGCCCCAGGCCTCGTTCGCGTCCCCTCAGGCAGCCTCGTACCACCCCTCTAGAGCCCCCCGTAGCCAGCAAGCGGCGAATGACGGCCATCTTCCTAGTCCCCGACAGGTTCGGCCACCGCCACACTCCGGTGAAATCCGGCCAAGACCGAGGCCCCAGACCCCTCCCGTGCTTCCATCCTACTCCCCTCAACCGTGCGGAGCCGCCCACCTTCTCAGCGTCGATCGGGAAGCACCATAGCCCGAACCCTCGAACCTCCCGAAGCTGTCGTCCGCCGCAAAGCTCGCCGTCGGTGACTCCCTTCATCCCCGCCACCCTCTCGACCACCGGGAGGACCGCCCTGGAGTGGCGGATCCATCCCCGTGCTCAGATCCCCGAGGGATGCCTCCGTTCGCCGGCGAGCCTCACCTGAGCTCCGCCTCTGTTCGATCGGAGGAGACGGTGTGCGTGTGGAAGAGTCAAACCTGACCAGTGGGCCCGCGAGACCCACTGTCAGTGACCCACGCGTGGTCCACGCTGGATAAGTGGAGACATAAACGTGGAATACGCTTTCGACGTGGTCAGTTTTCGAAACGTTTTTCCTTTTTTTCTGTTTTATTTTTAAAAACAGATTTTGACCAAAACTTTGACTGACCATAACTTTTTAAATATAACTCCAAATAAATTGATTCTTTTTCTTCCCTCTCTCAAATATTGTCTAGTTTATTTTCAGATTTATTTGAAAAAATTTCAGACAACTTTTTGGTACTGTTTTTGAAGCTATGTATTGATTCAAAAATATTTTAAATAGGATTTTTGGAGAGAGGAGAAAGCTTGCAAAAGTTTTGGAGTGCACCCTGCCTTCCCCACAACTTGAAGGCAAGCATTCTGAACTCGGGCATAATTTTGTGTGTGTCGTCTGACACGGTTACAATACCACCTCGACACGGAGTGTCCGTTATTTTATGTGATGATATGTTCAAACTCAGGAGTGCATATTAATGATCTCATGCATATTGGAGATTTCCTTGCTGTTGGAAATGGTCATGCTTGTGACAGTAATCATCACGTATGCATTTCGTGCCTGCCGGAAGGAAGCCGGGAAAGTCTCTGTCTTGGGTAGACCTGAGCTTGTCCCTAGTTCCTCGTCGAGACGAGTGTGTCCGGTATGGCATGATAGGGTATGATGAGTGGTGATTCTGTCTGTTGGATGAAATATTTATTCGTTATGCTAATTATGCAGGGAATACTTAAACCTCCTGAGTGGACCATAGATCGAGTCTTCTTCCGGTAACCCCCACACTTGTTTCGTACTACCACTTGTCCCTGCCATAGGTAGGGTACGGTTCAGTAAGTTGTCAACCCCTTTCTAGCACACACCGTACAGAGAGGCCATGGTGGAAGATACCGGTTGTAGATGGTAGGCAGGCCACCTGGTCCGGGGGCATGGGTGTTTCCGGTTGGGACCGAGAGGGGAGGCCACCCCTTAGAGCGCGCGATATAAATTTTATCCCATGCTATTCGAGGTTGTAGCATGTGTGCAAGTCAGGTGTGTTTTCAATTAAAAGACCGTAGACGGAATTAGTCCCGTTGGACTAAAGGAATCCGTTACTCATGGGTAAAGAGTACACCCTCTGCAGAGATTAAACATCTATTCAAATAGCCGTGTCCATGGTTAAGGACTACAGTCTGGGATGGGTCAAGTGTCGGTCTTAGTGTCGGTCTCCGGAGGAGAAACGACTAAACTAGAACATGGATCATGACGTGTGACTTATGATGATTAAGATTATTATTATTATGGACTAATCCTTTATATTATTTGAAGTATTGGGTATCCCAGGGAAGGTTCTACCTCCTGGATATTCACTATGATTATTTTTCTTACAAGCTCTTTATATGGCGTCGCTCAGACGCCCGACTGTGGCATGCTTGTTATTTGCTTTATAAGCCCTTTATGTGGTGTTGCTCAGACGCCCGACTGGGTCATGCTTGTTATTTACTTTATAAGCCCGTTATGTGGTGTCGCCGCATACCGATCGTGGCATGCTTGTTATTTACTTTATAAGCCCTTTATGTGGTGTCGCCGACGCCTTGAATCGAGGCATGCTCGTTATTTACTATCCTTTCGAGACGCCACTTCGTATATTCGATCGGTGCATTTTACTACTACTCGTTATTACATATTCATGTTGCATATAATAACCTGCTTGCATGCATCTGAGATTTTTATTTTATGACTGGCGTTGTGATCATGGAATATTTTAGAGCATGATTTGTTATGTTATACCCGTGTTCATAATGTTTGCGAGTACATTCAAAGTACTCACTGGCTTGTCCCTGGCTATTGTCTTGGCCAGATTTCTTGCATGGAGAGGAGCGTTGCGATGACAGCCCCGGAACCTAAGCAATGGTGATAGCAGCCCCACGAAGATCGGAGTTAACCTGGTCAGCTGTTCCTGTGGGTAGTGGAGTCCCATAGACGCTGATGTACCACAAACTGCTTCCGCCATCAACCACTAGCAACCTTATGTTGTACTCATAGGCCAGAATGGTCTTGTAATACATATTATGTATTTTTGCTTGGAGTTTCTGTATCAAGTTGGAGCCTTATCAGCTAACAGTAATCCTGGGGCTGGTGAGCACAAAGGCCGTTTTCTGGGAAATTAATACCCGGAAAACCGGTCGTGACACTACCTCCCCTCGCCCTACGGATGATGCTGAGGTGGACTCCCAAAAGGGGCTAAACCAGGAGGAGGTGATCCTGGTGGCGCCGCAAGGCGACCTCCCAGACCGCAGGCCCAAAGGGGATGAAGCCTAGAGGGATCTAAGTTCGGCCCTGGGTCGGACACCTCTCCGGAACCTTCAGTGGTTCCGGAGTCCGGCAGGCGGCCCCTTTGCAAGAAGGGCAAGCCTACGACGCCGGCAGCCTCCGTACAACCGGAGGCGCCGGACAATTTGCTGGAGGTGCTTAACGGCGCCTCCATCAATGAGGAGCACCGCACTATTATGGGTGCGGTGATCCAGAAGGTTCAGTCCGCCAAGAGCGGGCTGACAGAAGCCTGTACCAGCCTTCTAACTAGTTTCGAGGTATGTATTTAAAACATGTAAAAATGTTACGGCATAGACAGTAGTCCCTGATGCTCAGTCTGGCGTTCGGAAAGAAAAGCCGGACTGAGGATCTAAAAAGATATACGCAGGAGTCTAACATAAATATGTCAATATGGGAATGCAGGCTGCGCTGCTGACCTCTGCCGCACTGACTGCAGAGGTCGATGCATTGAAGCAGAGCCTCGAGCGGTCCGAGAACGAGCTCGGCCTTGCCAAGAAGCAGCTCGAGGACAGAGAAGGTATGTAGTACCTTATGTAAGTGTATATATAAATACCTGGTTGCAAATAATGACAGGACCAACATGAATGTTACAGGGGCCACAACCGAGGTGGCGACCCTAAAGGAAGCGCTTTCCAGGACCGAAGACAATGCGGCCATTGAGCGCTCCGAGCGAGAGAAACAAGAGGCACAGGTGGCGGAGGTGCGGCAAGAGCTCAATGCTCTTGTGAAAAACATGAGAGTTTAGAGCTTGACTCAAGACTCGAGAGTCCGAAGCTTGCCTCGCACTTGAAAGCGCCTAAATCTGCCAAGGCCAAGCCCAAAAAGCCCTCCAGGAAATTGAGGCGATGAATAGGATTGCGGCGGGTAAGGCATTCTTTATGCAAAGCAAGCACGTGAAAGTAAATTACCTGTTACTTACCCGAATCCGGAGCTCTCCAGGAGCATTCGCAGATCTGCCCCGCAGTGTATCCGACGCCGCCGCGTTCTACCCGGCCGAGGAAGGGAGCTCTACGGAGAAGATGTTCTGGTCCCAGTATGCTGAGGCCGGACACCCAGTGCCCCTGAGCGACCAGCTGAGGCAGCTAGTCGAGCTTCATAAGGCAGCCGAACAGGCCATGAAGGGCCTGATAGGTAGGCCGTGGCCTGGGGAGGTCATTCCTTTGAGCTACTTTGGGCTGGTGCGGCGGCTGGTGGATGCCTGTCCCCGGCTTGAAGTCATCAAGCGCTCCGTATGCATCGAAGTCGCCCGTAGGGCTTTTGCCCGTGCTAAAGTGCACTGGGGCAAGCTGGATGCTCAGAAGTTGGTGACAGAGGGTCCACCGGAGGGGAAGGAGCATCGCAGGCCCGAGATATATTATGAGGGCATCCTGAAGGGTGCCCGTCGTGTGGCGGATGAATGTACCAGGGATGTAATTTTTGAGTAAACTCGCTCGTGTTTATCCTGTGCGCTGAAACTTGTTCATATGCGCGAAGCAACGCTTGTTGAATTTAAAATATTACCTTCTGTGCGGCCGTTTATGAGACCTGAGAGATGCAAGTCGTCGGCTTCTACCCCCATGCCACGAGTGCTGGGGTGTTCGGATAAACCTGAGCGCTCTTGTTCCCACTCTTGGGTCCATCGAGGGAGGCGCTTAGCACAACGAACAAGGCAATAGGACTTATAATGTTTTATCACTCTCACTTAGCCATAGAATTCTATAATTTTAAATTTTGGCGAAGCCCCTAGTATTCAGAAGACCGAGTTCGGGGCGCTATCCACGCCTAGGCCGGACAAAGCCAGCTCCTCGCTCTAAGCGGCATAAGTCTTTAAGGACTCGAAAAACCTCTCGAACAACGACTGGTCTCTCGCCCTATCATGACGGTCAGTTTTAGCTTTCTCTAGTGAGGTGTTAACCCAGCTCAATTGGGGCACAATCGCAGTAGTTCTCCCAGCGCTACCTTAGCCGACATAGCGGAACGTAAGGTACCAAAACATGGGAGCCAGGCAAACCCAACTATTGACCCAAGACATGATTCAGAGCCGATGCATATAATGCTATAAGTTCGGGGTGCCGCACTCATGAGAGAGTTCGGTCTTCTCACACCGTATTATGGGGTACTTAAGCCCCTGGTGTATTGGCCGTGCCAAAGTGTACGGTTGCATAATGTCATAACTGAACATATTTTAAAAAAATGAATGCATTAATAGACAAGAGCTATGTATTGTTTAGTAAAAGGGCTGCTATGAGAGCAGAGCGATACAAATAGTGCGATACACAAGAGATGGGATTATTTGACATGTCCCCCTCCAGGGGCAAGCTGCGAGACTTTAAGTAAGACAGGTATTTAGCTCGTTATAGAGACCACCTGGACATTTGACGTGGCTTGTTGTCTCCCTGGCTGTTGTATCGTGTGTTCGGCGATTGTACTGCCCGACAGGCCTTCCGAATAGTGGAGTCCTGAAAGTATATATAAAAAAGGAAGAAATGGCAAAATAGGGAGCCCCTAGTGCGGTTGAGCCGCATTCTGGGCGTGCCGTGGTTGTGCCCCTCCCCTTATGCCCATGGTATTTCCAGAGCGTAATTATGTACGTGTGGTACTGGTATCGCAATCTCGCGAGGGCTGGGGTTGGGGCCGCACTGCTATGCTTGCTCGGAACGTGCCAGACGGTCTTGTTGTAGGTTACATCGGGCGCGCTTGACGTTGCCTGGACGTTTGACAGCCGGACTGGAGAATTGCCTTGAGAGGCTACTTTGTACTTCCGCCGCCAGGGCCGCCGTGTGCTCCTCTGTTCGGAGGGATCGTTCGGTGTTTCCATTGACCATAATGACTCCGCGAGGGCCTGGCATCTTGAGCTTGAGGTATGCATAGTGCGGTACCGCATTGAATTTTGCAAATGCGGTTCGTCCGAGCAGGGTGTGATAGCTGCTGCGGAACGGGACTATGTCGAAGATTAACTCCTCGCTTCGGAAATTATCTGGGGATCCGAAGACCACCTCGAGTGTAACTGAGCCTGTACAGCTGGCTTCTACACCTGGTATGACGCCTTTAAAGGTCGTCTTTGTGGGTTTAATCCTTTAGGGATCTATACCCATTTTTCGCACTGTATCCTGATAAAGCAGGTTCAGGCTGCTGCCGCCGTCCATGAGGACTCTAGTGAGGTGAAATCCGTCAATGATTGGGTCTAGAACCAATGTGGCGAATCCGCCGTGACGAATGCTAGTGTGGTGGTCCCTTCGATCAAAAGTGATCGGGCAGGAGGACCATCGGTTGAACTTTGGGGCAACTGGCTCCAACGCATAGACGTCCCTGAGCGCGCGCTTCCTTTCCCTTTTGGGGATATGGGTTGCGTATATCATGTTCACCGTCCGCACTTGTGGGGGAAAACCCTTCTGTCCTCTGTTGTTCGGCGGCCGGGGCTCCTCCTCGTCATCGCTATGCAGCCCCTTGCCTCTGGTTCGGCACTTAACTTGCCTGCCTGCTTGAACACCCAACAATCCCTGTTGGTGTGATTGGCTGGTTGTTCGGGGGTGCCGTGTATCTGGCACGAGCGGTCGAGTATCCGGTCTAAACTGGACGGGCCTTGAGTATTTCTTTTGAATGGCTTTTTCCGCTGACCGGGTTTAGAGCCTCTGAATCCGGCATTAACTGCCGTATTCTCAGTATTATCGCCGTTAATGCTTGTTACGACGCGACCTGCCGTTGTTGTCCTTGGTATCTGAATTACCAGGGCTCTTGGTCATGTTATTGCTACGAGCTAGCCAGTTGTCTTCTCCCGCGCAAAAGCGGGTCATGAGTGTCGTGAGTGCGGCCATAGATTTCGGCTTTTCCTGTCCTAGGTGCCGGGCAAGCCATTCATCTCGAATGTTATGTTTGAAGGCTGCAAGGGCCTCTGCGTCCGGACAGTTAACTATTTGATTTTTCTTGGTTAGGAACCGCGTCCAGAATTGTCTGGCCGATTCCTCTGGCTGCTCAATTATGTGGCTTAGGTCATCGGCGTCTGGTGGTCGCACATAAGTGCCCTGTAAGTTGTCAAGGAATGCGGATTCCAGGTCCTCCCAGCAACCAATTGACTCTGGTGGCAAGCTGTTAAGCCAATGCCGAGCTGGTCCTTTAAGCTTGTGCGGGAGGTATTTGATGGCGTGTAGATCATCACCACGGGCCATGTGAATATGAAGGAGATAATCCTCGATCAATACCGCAGGATCTGTTGTGCCATCGTATGATTTGATGTTTACGGGTTTAAAACCCTGGGGGATTTGATGATCTATTACTTCATCTATGAAGCATAGTGAGTGTGCGGCGCCTCTGTACTGGGCTATATCACGACGTAGATCATATGAGCGTTCTCTGTTGTGTTTGGCCTGGCCGTATTTGCCATATCCGGCGTGACGGTTATCGTCATGTGTCGTGGGGCGCCCACGCGATCCGTAGATAGATCTTGTTTACCTTGCCTTGTCCTCCAATATGTCTTGCAGGTCTGGCTCATTTCCCCGTGCCTTGGTACTTTTTGAGCGGCGCCGGAGTGCGGCTTGAGTTGAGGGCCGAAAGGCCTCTCTGTCGCGGCCACGGGGTGGCCGATCGGCCGCATCATACGCTGGTGATGTAGGTTTAGTTGCTTCCTCCTCTAGTTGGGGTAGTAGCCTGCGCTTTGGGTAGCTCTTTGAGGGGCGTTCGAGTTTGTACTCTTCGGCCGCTAGGACTTCAGTCCATCTGTCGGCTAGCAAATCTTGGTCAGCTCTAACCTGCTGCTGTTTTTTCTTGAGGCTGCTTGCCGTGGCCATGAGCCTGCGTTTGAAACGCTCTTGTTCGGCGGGATCCTCTGGCACGACGAATTCATCGTCGTTGAGCCTTGCCTCGTCTTCGGAGGGAGGCATATAATTGTCGTCCTCGACCTCTCTGTCTGCCGCTCTCTTATGAGGGCTGGCTTCTCCATCCTCCTGCGCTGAATCCTGCGGGAGGGGGTTGTCTTCGGCACTGTCCGGGGTGTTATTGTCTCCGGTGCCGGAATCTCCGTTTTTGCTGTGGCGTGATTTAGAGCGGTGCCGCTGCCATCGGCGCTTAGGCTGTTTCTTGGAGGGGTCATCCTTCGTTGTTCCATCGCCATTCCCTTCCTTTGGGGTGTCCACCATGTATATGTCATATGACGAGGTGGCTTTACAGTCCCCTATAGGCGCTGGTTCTTGGTCGTCTCCTTCATCGGTGTCCATACCGTCGATGTCTTTGGAGTCGAAGTCGAGCATGTCGGTTAAATCATCAACAGTGGCTATGAAGTGGGTGGTGGGTGGGTTTCGAATTTCTTCGTCGTCCGCATCCCAACCTTGCTGACCGTAGTCCGGCTAGGGCTCTCCTGATAGATAGAGATACTTTAGTGAATTCAGGATGTCACTAGAGGGCGAGTGCTGAAAGATGTCCGTGCTGGTGAACTCCATGATCGGAGCCCGATTGGGTTTGATCGGAAGGGGTGCGGAAGATTCGGAGTTTGGAAAGGAGTCCGGCACCTTGGAGTCACAAGCTTCACAAAGGACAAGGCTGGTATTCGGCTCGATTGCCGTAGAGACTGCAGCCCCCGAGGCGGCGTCCAACCATCCGTCCCCGATTGGCGCGGTCGGCTCCGAGCTAAGGGTCGGAGCGGACACCTGAGCGGCGCTCTGGATGCTGTCCGGCGGCAGAGCTAGATCATGCCCATCGTGACAGTGCGGCGCGCTCTGCTGTGGCTCGAATCCGTCGAAGATCAAGTCCCCGCGGATGTCAGCCGTAGTTCAAATTTCCAAATCTGACCTGATGGCTGGGGCGAGCTTCGATCTGCTCCAGATGGCTGCTTAATTGGCCCGCAGCAAAGCCGCTGAACACGAAAAATCTATCCGGGAGAAAAGTCTCACCCTGGACCGTGGTCGTGGTTGATGATCAAGAAGCCATCGGGCCTAAAGGAGACGCACGAGGAACTCTCAATGAAAGCACCAATGTCGGTGTCAAACCGCGGATCTCGGTAGGGGTCCCGAATTGTGCGTCTAGGTGGATGGTAACAGGAGACAAGGGACACGATGTTTTTACCCAGGTTCGGGCCCTCTCGATGGAGGTAAAACCCTACTCCTGCTTGATTGATATTGATGATATGGGTAGTACAAGAGTTGATCTACCACGAGATCAGAGAAGCTAAAACCTAGAAGCTAGCCTGTGGTATGATTGTTGTTCGTCCTACGGACTAAAACTCTCCGGTTTATGTAGACACCGGAGAGGGATAGGGTTACACAGAGTTGGTTACAATGGGAGGAGATCTGCATATCGTATCGCCAAGCTTGCCTTCCACGCCAAGGAAAGTCCTATCCGGACACGGGACGAAGTCTTCAATCTTGTATCTTCATAGTCCGGGAGTCCGGCCAAAGGTCATAGTCCGGCCATCCGGACACCCCCTAATCCAGACTCCTCACCCCTCCCCCACCCCCTCCACTCCATTCGCTCCGCCAAAGACGCCTCCCCCGCCGCTACTGATACATCGGCGTCATGGTTCGTTGAGGGGACGCACAGCGATCCTCTCGCTCCCACAGTACGCTCTCGTAGACCGCCGTCTTCTAGGTGCGTCGCCACCGCTGGCGACGTTCTTGTGGAGGCGCACGGCGGTCAGCACCGCCACCGCTGGCGACATTCGTGTGGAGACGCACGGTAGTCAGCTTCTCCCACAGTACGTGCATTCTAGACTGAGGCCCCGTGCATGTCAGTGTAGCGCTGAATGTTAGATGTTAGACGCTGTTAATCTCACTGTTTGCCGAAGTAGTTTACATTCAATATGCTCTTCTTAAGAAGCTTCCTTGCCCTGTTGTGCACTCAATCTTCTTAGCTGAGATGGCATGCCAAGGCTGATTAGTTGCTAAAATATCCTACCATATATTTATTGTGACGTAGATTGCCAATGTCTACCAGCCAATCTATTAGGTGAAATAGCCCTACACCATTTTATACTCGATCTTTGTTGCTGCGATGGCCTTCCATAGTTCGATGGCTGTGTGCTCGGCCTCATTGACTGCTGAAACAACCTGCCATAATTTAGCACTCAAATTCGTTTGCTGAATTAGCTTTACATATATTTCGTTACTTAGATCTGCTCGTCCAAATATCTTGCCATAGCTTTAGACATCGACCTAGGTATTTTTTTCTGGACTTCATATAAAAGCATATATGTTTTTCCTGTAACATCTAGTAGAAGAACTAATTTTTATGTCTAAGGGATGGTCAGGACTTGGATAACTTCTGCTTGAAGATTCTCCACTGCATATGTCGAGGGGGTTGAAAACTTCATGAACTTTATCAGAGCTGAGTACCGTGGTCCAAAATCAGATGTGCTCTGCCCGTGTAGCAGTTGTATGAATGCAGTTACAAGCCACCAGTTAACTATGCAAAACCATATACACTTGTATGGGATGTTGGTCACATATACTAGGTGGGTTCATCATGGTGAAGCTGTGAACGTCAATGTTATTGACTACGTGGAAGCAGTAGATCACCATATTGATCTGCCTGATTCTTAGGTGGAAGAGGAGGAGGAGGTGGTGGTGGCGGAGCCAGTCAGTTTGACGAATATTTTAACAATGCTACAAAATGCTCGTGCATTCCGTGAACTTTCAACTGCAGAAGAAAAATGGTGGGCCCACATGTTGGAACAATGCAACATGGTTGTCACCCCAGGAAATAAGCTGTCAGTATTCTCAGCAATGGTCACCTTTCTTAAGGTGAAAACATCTAAGCGGATGACCAACAAATCATTCGATGCGATTATGGCTGCTTTCCGTAAATCTTTCCCCGATGTGTCCGAGCTGCCACACACCTACAGTAAAATGAAGAATTTCCTTTGTGCAGTTGGAATTGGATATGATATGATCCATGGTTGTAAGAAAAATTGTGTTCTGTTCCAGAAGGACTATGCCAACTTAAGTGAATGCCCAAAATGCAAATCATCAAGATGGAAAGATGGCGATGCTGTGAAGAGGATTCCTCATAATGTTCTGAGACATTTTCCAATTATACCAAGATTGCCTAGGTTGTTTCATGATGCTGAAACAAGAGAGGATGTAATTTGGCATTCTAGGAACCATGAGTACAGAGATCAGAATGTAATGAGCCATCCATGTCATGGTAGTGAGTGGAAAAGCGTCAATCATAAACACAAAAAGTTTGCTGCTGACCTGAGAAACATTAGACTTGGCTTAGCTTCAGATGGATTTAACCCATTCAGCCACCAGAGCGCCACATATAGCATGTGGCTAGTGCTTGTTATCCTTACAACATGCCTCCAAATGTCTGCACCAAAGAATCAAACTACATGATGGCCTTGCTCATCCCAGGTCCAAAAAGTCCTGGAAAGGATTTTGATTTGTTCATGGAGCCTCTTGTGGAGGAACTTCAACAACTATGTAGGGGTGTTCTCATGCGAGACCTATATAGCAGCCAACTAGCTAATTTCTTTCTGCGTGCTATTATAATTTGGTGCATCCATGATTATCCGGCTTTGGGCACTATGTCAGGGCGAACGACACATGCTTACAATGCATGTGTTCGCTGTGACAAGAATCTGCTGTCATACGCAATACTTAGCAAGATCTGTTACATTGGACACCGTCGTTTCCTTGCTAAGGACAAGCCGCATCCTAGAAAATACCAAAGACATGTGTTCAATGCAAAGCATGAAAACCGTGATGCGCCAAAGAGGCTCACCGCCGATGAGTTGCAAGTGGAATCAGAGAAGGTCAGGCATATTACACCAGGAAACCATCCTGGTAATGGCAGCATGATCCGGGAAAAAGGATTTGGATCTGCGGCATAATCTTGATGTGATGCACATCGAGAAAAATATATGTGACAGCATTATCGGCACACTTCTTAATATTGAAGGCAAGACGAAAGATACCTTAATATCTAGGATTGATTTGACACACCTGGGTATCGGACAGGATTTGCAGGTGCAAGATGAAGGTAAACCACGGGATATGGCACCAGCTGTGTACGTCTTGGACAAGGTAAAAAGAAAATAATTCTGCGAGGTCCTGTCACGTGTGAGATTCCCACATGGATTTGCTTCCAACCCTGAAAGGAGAGTTAGTGCAGATGGAAACAAGGTACAAGGGTTGAAAACTCATGACTACCACGCCCTACATCAAAGGGTTTTACCTGTTATCCTTAGAGGATTGGGCCGCCCTAACTTATATAGAGCAGTTGCAGAGTTGGGACAATTCTTCAGGGAACTCTGCAGTAGAAATATCAGGATAAATGCTTTGGAGAATCTTAGAGACAAGATACCAACTATCCTATGCGACCTTGAGAAGATATATCCTCCAGCCTTCTTTGATGTGATGGTGCATTTGGCTATTCATCTACCTGATGAGGCACTACTTAGAGGTCCAGTACAGTATGGCTGGATGTTCCCTATTGAAAGGTGGCTAGGCACTTTCAAGGGATATGTTAGGAACAGAGCTAGACCCGAGGTTTCCATTGCAGAGGCCTACATTGCTTCAGAAGCTTTGACATTCTGCTCAAAATACATTAAAACAGCTGATCAGCTTAGCAAAGAGGTGGGCGAAGACCATCCTGGGCTTAATGTTTTTATTATTCTATTCGATTTACAGGGAAGAGTCGACAAGGAGACAAACTTAAAGATTTGGACAAAATGGTTTGGTATGTGTTGAATAACTGTCCTGAGATACTACCTTATATCAAGTAAGTGCTAAGTACTGCAGCTTATACATCGTAATCTACTAAACTTGCAGCACATTCTTATATATTTAGATGTTTGACGCGATCACTATGTTGTGCAGCATCTACAAAAAGGAGTTACTGCTGCAAAATCCAAGAAACATTGACAAACTGGTTATGGCAGGATTTGCGAAATGGTTCAAGAGCCATGTAAGCTTTTGAAGTGCACTGCCAGTTCTTGAGTACATAAGATGATCAGCTTGTCTATTTTCTAACCATAGGTTAAGAAGATGCGGGAGGATGGGCAGGCAGTTGATGATGCCCTTTACTCACTAGCAATTGGTCCTGATACTCGGGTAAGACATTATGAATCTTGCGTTGTTGGAGATGTGCGCTACAACACCCTTGCACGAGATGAAGGCATGAAGACACAAAACAGTGCCATCATGACCATGGATATGTATGACAAAGAGACAACTGAAATGTATGCTAACATAATAGACATTGTTCAATTGCAGTATATCTCCAGTTCCAAGGATAATCGGTGTGTTGTTCTGTTGTGCTGCCGTTGGTATAACCTATTTTCAAGGATCTCAAACCCGAGAGCTAATGATTATTTCAAATCCATCAATGCCAAGGCGGCGTACCAGACCAACGAGCCTTTTATTTTGGCAAATCAAGCAACACAGATATTTTTCTTGGAAGACACATTTTCACGTAGCGATGACTGGAGAGTATTGCAAAGGTTTGAGCAAAGGAATTCGTTTAACGAAGTTGCACAAGAAGATGATGCTTACACTGCTCCTGATGTACAAGATAACACAGATGTTCCTTCGTTGAGAACCATCACGTCAATGATGCCAGCGAAAAGATTGCCTGTTGTGCTATGGACATACAAGAGTTGATCAAGAAGAAGCCAACGTTCGAGGACGTTGAGGACAAACAAGAAGATGACACCATGGGGAATCACGATTGAGACTGATACACATGGCAGATATGTTCACGTTGTTGTTGCGGATGATGATTACATTGCTTTTGTCGCATTTGCCTGTCAGAAGACGTTTTTTATATACTATGTGAAATTGTGTTTGCTATGACAACTGAAACCTGATGAACATGTTGTTTAGTATTTTGTTGTGAGAACATCACTTGTCATGTATGATGATTTGTGTTTGGTGATTGTATGACGACTAAAACATGATGACATTGTTGTTTAGTTGTACTCATATTTGGCTGTGAAACATTAATTTGATGACATAGTTTGATGTTGGACTGCAATTTGCTCAACGCCTTCGAATGAGAACAAAGCTGACCCGACAGGGCCTCTGCTAATTTATTTATTTATTACCAAAAGGGCCTCTGCTATTTATTTATTTATGAGCAAAAGGGGATAACCCCTGATTTCCGTTAGTAGAAATCATTAGATTTTCACAACACTACGCCCAGCATGCTACACAGGTTTCATTCATTACTAGTTTCAGCAAAGTGCTCATGTCATAGCCACTGAATACATCACGAGTGCTACATACACTGCAAATAAAGAGACAATCATCCTATAGAGCACATCGATTTTGCCCATTATCTTCACAAGCTCTTACATCTCCTCATTGTTGTCAAGACCGTTCAGCAGCTGTTGCTCGGCCATGATCAGATGAACTACATCTTTAACCTTCTGCTCTGCATCTTCCTCTTTTGCCGTTCCTTCAGTTACTTGTCCAACACCCCAACCTGCTGGTATTAGGATTTCTCGGCTAACCAAATAATGAGCGTAGTTGCATTCCCCCACACCAGCAACTTCCGAGAAATTCAAATCACACGAATCTTCCCTTTTCTGCACGAATCAAAATGGAAGATCATCAACCAAACTATTAAAAAAATCAACCACTGAAAGCAGCAGAACAACAATTAAACATATTATTACCCCATGATTCAGGCATTTGTAGAAGACTCGGCCAGGGTTGAGGATTGTGGTTGGGACGCGACGGATGACTCTGCGTGATTTGCAGCAGTGGCACCACACCAACGGCAGCGGGTTGCGATGAGCAACCGGCTGCGGTGCGCGTGTCGGCGGGGGTGTGATGAGACCCACACGTGATGGTACAGGTGGCGACTTAGCGCATATCTGGTTGTTGCCTACTGAAGAGCAGGTGGACGAGCAGCCAGCGGACATGGTTGCTGCGGCCAGAGCTTCTGATGCTAGGCAGAGTAAGTACATAAGAGGAGATGCGAATGTTGGATATGTCAGTTTCATTACTTGCAGAGTAGCATAGCACCATATATAGTCATAGTCTAGGTTTGGATTCGAACCAGCTATAGGAGCACGTCTCTCTTTTTTCTAAAACTCAGCAACGTCTCTTTACTAGTACGCTAGCTTGTTCTGTACGCCTTCTCAAGTCTTTGATTTTCTTTCCCTTTTTTGCGAGGAAGGAAGGAGGACAAAATTGAGAGTTCCTGGGACTCGAACCGAAGACCTCTCGGTTGAAAACCAAGGGTGCTAGTCACTTATGTGGCGAACGTTCCCGGGGAAGAGGACGGCAGACGAACGCATTTTCCTCGCAGTTTTAGTTGCAACACAAGATCGAACGGTCGCAGTTTCAGGAATGTTATCTGGCGAATGAGCCCAGTTTTTATTTTCTTCCTATATATGAAAAAGTATGCTACTTGGTGTCGGCTTAGTGAACAAACGATTGTGCCAACCTTGACCATTGGATTGACATTCTACATTTGTCGTGTTTCTTCAGTCTCTTCTTCCTAGAGCCGCCAAAGCCGAACCAGTGCCAGCGGGACCGCATGCTCCTGCCTCCCACGGCTGGCTGTGCTGCCGCGCATGTATCGTGGCCACATCGCGCCCTAAAACTCTGTGCATCTTCCCTGGCTCCTATTTGTTCCCGTCCGAGGCCTCACCATCGTCCTTCGCCTTGGTTCGCTCGCCTCTGCGGCGCCCTTCGGTGTTGTCAACATGGTCAACAACCGAGAGGAATACGGAGATGACTGTACATGGTGACGATGACAGTAGGGACCCTGCAGTGCGTGCAGTAATTTTTTTTCGGGACGGAGAAGGGTATCAACTGGGTTGTGCGGGGCGTGTGGCTCGTCTAGCCCAGGCTTTTATTTCATATGTTAAGCACATGACCAACCCAGTTTGTTTTTTTCCTTTCTGGAAATGGCTAGCCAGCTATTTTGTTTTTTGCAGAATAACCAACGTAGGCCTACTTGCTTTTCTACGCCCTTCTGGGCCGGAAATCTGTCAAGACGAGGAGGGATGCATTTTGCCCAGAAAATGGGCCAGATAATAATAAGAAATGGGCTATAAGTAATAATAAATGGGCTGTAAAATGAAAAAATAGAGCAAATAGGCACTTAGTTCCAAAATACTTTTTTCTTTCAGATTTTGATATTTTAAATTTCATTGTTTTTGTGTGGGTAAAATTTCATTGAATTTAATTTAAGGTATATTTAGTTTTAAAATTAATTTCAATCTGGCTAGAAATTCCGGGTTGTATGCTGTTTGGGACAGATTTGGAGGCTGACTTGTGGGTCTACTAGGTTGACGTGTAAGAAAGGCTTTGTCAACTTAGTCCACAAACGATTCTAGCAGCAGTGACCATTGGATGTTAATCCAACGGCCGTGCTACTTCTTGAATATCCGATCTTCTTGCTCCAATTACCAAACAAGCGCCGGTGGGACTGCCTGCTCCAGCCTCTCGTGGCCGGCTGTGCTGCCGCACAGGCCGCACCACCCCACCCTACTTCATTGCTGGCCAGGCCATTTCTCTACTCACCCACACCTCCTATTATTTTCCGGCGACGGTAGCCGAACCAGTAAACCCTCGTACACCCCACCACGTGGGCAACCATTACCGAGTCTTCCCCGGCTTCGTGTCGTTCCCTTCCTAGGCCTCGCCATCATCCACCGCCATGGTGCTCTCGGCGCGTCCTGGTCAACGTGGTCAATGAACGACATCCATCGGACGTGGACTGTACATGGAGAGGCTGACAGCTGGGTCCATGGCCGCACACAAGGAAATGCCTCCTTATTACGCGCAAAATAACTATTCCTCCACCTGGCATCTGGGACCCACCGGAAGGGCCTCCGTATTTCATGAAAAAAACATGCCCCCTGCTGACAGGTCGAACCCACCAACTATCTTCGCACGCAAGTGCCACATTATTACGCACAAAACAATGAATACTACCCCTGCCAGCTGGAACCCAGCATAGTGGGAGGCTGACTTGTGGGCTTACCAAGTTGACGGGGACGGAGGGCTTTGTCAACTTAGTCAATATGAATGATTCTAGCTCCAGTTACCGTACGATGTTCATCCAACGGCCGTAGTGCTTCTTCAACCTCTAATCTTCTTGCTCCAGCCGCTCAAACCAGCGCCGGTCGTGCGGCGTGCTCCTGCCTCCCGTGGCCGGCTATGATGCCGCGGAGGCCTCACCACCCCCTACTGCTCCCACCGCTGGCCAGGCCATCCCTCTAGTCACCCACACCCCCTGTTATTCTGCAGCGATGGTAGCATCACACCGCAACCGAACCAGTGAACCCTCATACTCCTCTAGGCGTGGGCATCCACTGCGGCGTCTTCCCCGGCTCTGCTTCGTCCCCTTCCCAAGCCTCGCCGACTTCCACCGCCCTGGTGCTCTCGGCGCGGCGTGGTCAACGTGGTCAAGGAACGACTTCCATCGGAAGAGTACTGTACGTTGATAGGCTGACAGCTGGGTCCACGGCAGCCCCAAGGAATTGGCACCTTATTATGCGCAAAATAATTATTCCTCCACCTGACAGCAGGGACCCACCGGACGGGCAACCATATTTCAAGAAAAAAGTTTCCCCCCCTGACTGCTAGGACCCACCAGCTACATATTCGCATGCAAGGAAGTGCGTCCGGGCAAAAAAACGATTCGCCCCCTGACTACCGGGACCCACTAGCTACATCTTCGCACGCAAGGAAATGCCTGACAGTCGGGACCCACCTAGTCGAAGCGTACGTAGCGTTGTCATTCTGGTCACGAACGTACGCGCATATACTTGGTCGGCGTAGAGGCGCCGCACATGTCATAGTAGAGGCGCGCACGTAGCATGTACACGTACGTACAACGGCCAGTGTGCAAGAAATAAAATACGGCCGCATACGTACATACGGGCGGGGTCTCAAGCGCCAACTCGCGCATACGTACGGCCATGGCTCGTGTACATGGCTGGGTGGGAACGGAGAAACTGCGTCGTCGTCGTGTTCATGGGGAGCCAACTGGGTCAGAATGAAATACGTCGTCGTGTTCATCGGGAGGGCTTGGACGGAACAGCCGATGGAAACGAGGCTTGGCATACCGCACAAGGGAGGAAACGGCCTTGTGTTCGACCGACCACGTTCGAAACAGGATCATGTTCATCGGGAGGGGTCTGGCGTACCGCAAAACGGAGGAAACATACTTGTGTTGGACCTCCTACGGTCGAAATGGGGTCCTGTTGATCGGGAGAGGTGTGGTATATATCGTAAAACGGAGGAAGCAGACTTGTGTTGGAGTGCTACGGTCGAAATGGGGGTCCTGTTCATCAGGAGGGGTGTGGCGTACCGCAAAACGGGACTCCACGGGATATTGTTCATATCCACCGTCGACCTCCTCCCGCCTCCACGGGCTACTGTTCATCCACCATCGACCTCCTTAAGCCTCCACTTGTGACTGTTCATCCACGGAATCCTGTTCATCCAGCCTCCATCGCGCGCTACTCCACCGGTTACTATTCAACCAGCCATCTCCACGGGCTCCTATTCAACCACCCCTCCACGGGCTACTGTTCATCCAGCCCTCCACCATCTACTGTTCATCCAGCCCTCCACGAGGTCGTCCTATTCATCCAGCCCTCCATGGGGTCCTGTTCATCCAGCCCCAACCGGCTCGATCGATCGGGGTCCTGTTCATCCAGAGGCAACACCACGGGGTCCTGCTCATCCACCCCCACCGGGAATTGTTCATCCAAACCCCCCAGCAACGCTCACTGTTCATCCAGAGGCAGCATCGATTGGCTTCAGTTAGCAGCAGTAGCGAAGGAATTACTCGGGTTTAGTAACGTAGCTAGGGCAATCGATCAGGTTCAGTTAGAGCCCAACGCCTCACTCGGGTTTAGTGAGATCCCAACGCCTCGCACACACGCATGTACGTGTATGAGAGAAACACGCATCGCTCGGCCCCTAACTACCCACCGTAACCGGGAACTCCCCGAAATTTTCCTCACCCTCGCTTCTACCACGGTTTTTTCCGTCATGGACGGCCCAAAGAATGTCATGCAGCTGCGTCTCCGGGCCGCCCAGGATGAAAATCCCATTTTCTATCATGATTTTTTGTCATAGAAGTAGGACTCGGCTACCCCATTACACAACTGCACCAGTACCAAGTTTCACGTGCAACATCTAGAACCTTTCAAAAATAGCATCATAGACGGTACATAGACATATGCATCTCATCGGGAAAACTGCAGAAGCGGAAGGCAAATATTGAGCATTCATTGATGTTGAAGGTCTTTCCAACTTTAGGCCAATGCCTGTGGATGATTGACCGTCCATCCTTCGTCCTCTTAAGGAACACTTCAATATTGAACCATGGGTGTGGTATGAAAACCTTCCTCACCTCCTGTCCATACGGGTGGTTTGAGAGGTAATCATCAGTGAACTGTTTTGGAAAGGCCTGAAAACAAGGATGTGCATAAATATCTTCTCTATATTGGAAATGGGAAAAAAGAATAAAAAAGACAAGGTATAATAGTATACAATAACAGAATGCAGCCACAACAATTGACCATCGCATTACAGAATTGAACCAAGCAGTTAACTAAACACCACAACAAATGAACCAACCCTTAACTGAGCACCACATTGCACATATATAACTTACTCCTAATAGAAGATCAGACAGTTAACCAAACCAAGCATGCTTAACAACTTGGAAATATAGCAATTGTATTTGTTTCTCATGTATTTAGTATAGCCAAATTCGATTTATTTCTCACATGGTATATAATAACAGAATGCATCCACAACAATTGAAAATCGCATTGTAGAATTGAACCAAGCAGTTAACTAAACACCACAACAAATGAACCAACCGTCAACTGAGCACCACATTACACATATATAACGTACTCCTAATAGAAGATCAGACAGTTAACCAAACCAAGCATGCTTAACAACTTGGAAATATAGCAATTGTATTTGTTTCTCATGTATTTAGTATAGCCAAATTCGATTTATTTCTCACATGGTATACAATAACAGAATGCAGCCACAACAATTGAAAATCGCATTGCAGAATTGAACCAAGCAGTTAACTAAACACCACAACAAATGAACCAACCGTCAACTGAGCACCACATTGCACAAATATAACATACTCCTAAAAGAAGATCAGACAGTTAACTAAACCAAGCATGCTTAACAACTTGGAAATATAGCAATTGTATTTGTTTCTAATGTATTTAGTACAACCAAATTTGATTTATTCTCAAATGGTATACAATAACAGAATGCACACACAACAATTGAACATTGCATCGCAGAATTGAACCAAAAGTTAACTAAACAAGACAACAAATGAACCAAACGTTAACTGAGCACCACATTGCACAATATAACACACTCCTAATAGAAGATCAGACATATAACCAAACCAAGCATGCTTGACAACTTGGAAAATTGCACCCTAAAGAATTGAACGTCACATTTGCATAATTGAACCAAACAGTTAACTGAACACCACATTGCACGACATATAGAACATATACACTAGAGCAAAAGATTGCATGGTAAAAGTGATAGCACAATTCACTATTTTTTTAAGGAAAGGCAGTAGCTAGCTAATAAGACAAGAAACTCATTGTCAGAGATATCAATGATGATTGGCTCCTTGGACATGGAAGAGGGCGAGGCCTCCGCATTGTGGGTGCCCTCGTCGTAGTGCTGAGTTGCCTGAGCCGCTCCGGGCACCAACCTATTGGCTCTCAAGATGAGGTAAGCACGTGCACGTTGAGAAAACACCTCGTAGTCTTCGTCGAAGGCACAAACGGTGCCTCGAGAAACACCACGAACTGTCGTTTAAAGCAGCCAACTGCACCACGACATCGGTGCGCGAGGCGTCGATGATGGCCTCGATGGCGAGGTGCTCCTGCAAGAACTGGGGGTTGACACGAATGGCAGCCATCGCGACCACATCCGCCCTTGCGGCCGTGATTTGCTTCTCCGCTGCCAAATGCTCCTTGAGATCCTGGCTATATTGTGTGCACCATGGCTTAGGACGGTGCTTATTTGGTGGAGGGGCCAGTGATTTGGGTGGAAGGTGTCGCGCTCGCGCTGGTGGTCGGGGCATGTGGGATGTGGAAGGAGAAGGAGGATGGGGTTCGGGTGTGGATTACCTGTCGTGGTTTATATAGAGTGTGCCAGGACCCTAGCCATCCTCAATTACAAGGGGCTTCATGTACATAAAGTAGGGGCGTTACTGATAGCGCCAGCCATAAGTGATATTAATGACCTTAAAGACTACGGAGTGAATGTCTGACCGTTGCAGTGTTGAGTGACTCCTGGTCTTCAGTAGGTCGAGTGATTCCTTATATGGTAGAGTGGCAACGGGTAGGAGGGGTACCCGAGTGATATGATTTGTCGAGTGGATTGCACTCGACACCTTTGACTGGGGGTTCTTTGCTGCCTCTTGGACTTCTTATCTTCTAGGGTAGTGACCTTTGGGTAGGGCGTATAGGTCAGGCCTATGACCCTACCCCGGGTCTGTACCTTCATCAGTAGCCCCCGAATGGATTAAGATTCTAGTGGAAAGTAGGTTGAAGTTGAACTCGTTCTGAGCTTTGCGTCTCACGAGTGTTTTACGTAGGACGGAAGGCTTACGTTGGTACTTCAGCTTCGATTCAGTCGCCTTGAACCATTCAGAGAGTTGCCGAATGAAAGTGTAGCATCATCCGCCAAGTGTTGTCTTGGGGCGTAGAATATTTCGCGTGATTGATTTTAGTGTATCCCGGATTTCACAGGATTGAAATTTCGGGGAAACATGCGAGACGGGGCGTGCCGAAGTTAGCGGGGCGGATAAACAATAGCGCCTTGATCTCCGCACCTCCTTTTTCGCCACGTGCGTCGCGCGCGACTGTTGTGGGATTTGACAGGATCGCCTGGTCCCATGCGTCAGCCACTTGGAAGTGGCCCTTTATAAGGCGACGGAGCCGAGGCGTCTGCACAGCGTGCGTCTGTTTTTCTTTCTTCTTCCTCTGCTTCTCCACTACTTCCGGCTCCTCCACTCTCGATGCCGCCGCTCCGCCACCATGGTGAAGGACAAGACGGCGGTGCTGGAACGCACGAGGAAGGCGACGGGGGCGGCGAAGGGCGAGAGAAGAATCGCGGGTCGTCATCGCGCTCGGGGCTGCCGCCAGTTTGGATCCAGGGCGATTGGATCCGGTCTTCGCTCCTGCAGGAAGATCTGGATGAGCTAGTGGAGTCCAGGCTGATCGCCAAGGGTGCGGCAAGGCTGCCTGAGGGGGAGATGGAGCCGCAGCCTCGAACGGGTGAGTGTGTACTGCTCTCTACCCACATCGACCGGGGCTTCTCGCTTCCTCCGCACCCCTTCTTCCGGGGCTTCTTGAACTTCTTAGGTGCCCAACTCCATCATTTTTCTCCCAATACCATCACGTACCTTGCCACGTTCGTGTCTATATGTGAGAACTTTCTGGGGTGTCGACCGCACTGGGGTATATATTTTCAAACATATTTTCACCATCCGTTTTCAGTCGGTGAAGAAAGCGAACACGAGTGATGAGAAAACCCATGTCATTCAAATGTGTGGGGGTTTGGGTATCCAGAAGAGGCAGAGGAGTTCTTTCCCTTCCATGACTCTCCCTGAATCGATTAGGGGCTGGCAATCGACCTGGTTCTACTGCCAGGACCTCGCAACCCCAGGTTAGTCGACTGGCCTTCCCCACTTCACTTTTGACCGTGTATAGACTCCTTCCTCGCTGAAAGTGACTGCCGTTGAGAACGTGGAGACGAAGATGCTGGTTGAGAACGTGGTCCAACTGAGCAATGAGGGTGTCACTGGCATGGACCTGCTGGAAGTATTCCTTAGACGACGCATCCAGCCCCTCCAGGCCCGAGACCATCCCATGTGGCTGTACTCTGGGGCTGATGACACTGCTCGTGTTCATCCAGAGGAAGTGGCAGCCAAGACTGTGGCCATGTGGTTGAAGAGCATTACAGGCAACAAGGACAACCCTAGAGGAGCCAGGAGAGTCGTCCCCTTCAGTGATGGCAATCAGCCCGACAAGGTATGTTCTTCATTCTGACTGTCTTTGTATATACATTCCTACTGCTCTTGAGCTCGACTAAGTTTTACTCGACTCCTTGTCTTGTAGGATTTTACTGACATGTATTCAATGCCCAACGGTGAACAAGTTCTAGAGAAGGGCCAGGAGGGAGAGGCCAGTGCAGAGGAGAGTGATGAATGGGAATCTTCGGATGAAGAAGAGGAGGAGGAAAGCGAGGAGTCAGACAACGAAGAGGCGGTTGAGTCGCCACCACGCTCTGAACGTCGATCCAAGCAACACCATGACCCAGCGGGTGGGCGCGGAAAGAACTTGGCTCCAAGTACCCAAACGCAGAAGCGCACCCGGACATCGTCTCCGGAGCCAACAGAGAAAGTCGCCAAGCAGCCCAAGGTTTCTCCTCCAAAGACTCGGAAGACTTTGCCAAGGATCAAGATGGACGTCCCTGTTGCTTCAGGGTGAGCATCTTTCTTGCATTTATCTAGGCTGACTGATACTTCTGTTCTGACCGAATGGATCATGTATCTTTCCAGCCCAACCTCTCCTGTGACTGACATGGATATTGACAAAGCTCCAGGAGATGAGGAGACCGACGACGTGGCCACATCCCGAGCTGGTAAGTCCGTTCGACCAGAACTCATTTAGTCGATTGAGTTATTGGTCGGCTGAATTTCGGATGTTTTTCTTTCGCTGCAGTTCCGCGAGACATTGTCGTGCTTCCCAATGATGATGAAGAAGAAGTTCCTCTACAGGAGAGGAGGAGGAGAGGCGGGGGCTCAAGCAAGACAGGGCTTGAAGTTCAAGTCCCTCAGTCGACGCCGGTGCTTGAGGCGGTGGTTGAGTGATCTGGAGATCTGGTTCGGACCAACGTCACATTCGCCAACCCGCTGACGACTGATCGTCTGTCGGGGTCGATTGCTCTGGCTCCTGCTGCTCCACTGCAACTCCACGCATCTGACCTAGTAGCTGCTTCGGCCGCCTTGGAACCATCACTTTTTGCTGCATACCAGACCCCAGATGACTTGCCAACTGCTGCTAGGGAGGCTCTTCGCCAGGTGAACCTTGTTATGGAGCAGGTGAAGGTGATGCACGATGCAAGCCCAGTGGCCTTTAACGCCATCACCGCTCTGCAGACCAATGTTAAGGTCAGTGAACCCCCGACTTAACTTTTGAATGCTATTTTATATCTGATCACCCACTGGGGTGTGCCTGTTTTTAGAGTTTAGGAAGTCTTCCACTCGACTCAACTCGTGCTAAGTCTTATTGTTCTGTCCGAACCAGTGGGGACACGCCGAGTGCACCCACTGGGTGTAGTCCTCGAGACCACAGTCGACTGCTGGTAGTTGGCTGAGGTCTTAGCATCTACATTTTAACTTTTTTTTACTCAAGCTGGGCAGACCATGCTGAGTGTTGATCTAGATCAACGAGGGCACGCTAAGTGCACCCACTGGGTGTAGTCCCCGAGACTACTGTTGAATATTTGATTCGGCAGTAGTCTTAGAGTTAGTTTCACTGTCATTGTCTTTTATTTCTGTCGACTGATATATCTCTCTCGCTGATTGCAGAGGTCTTGTGATCTTGGAGCTCGACATTCTCGGTTAAACAAGAAGCACATCAGCCTCGAACTTGATCTTGAACTGTCAAAGAAGAACATCAAGACTGCTCAAGAAGAAATAGCCATCATGGGAGGTAACCAATCGACACTTGTCCACCCAGTAGCTCGCGCCTTTCAGTGTTTTTTTAGTCTCTTTGAACCAAGTGACTTCACACAAGCAGATGTGCGTAGTGAAAACCGTCAGCTTCAAGCCCGTCTGAAGAGTGTTGTTTCTTTAGAGAGAATGAAGGAAGCTCTAGAGAAGAAGGATCAGGATCTTGCTACTACTCAAAAGGAAGCACGAGAGAAGACAACACTTGCGGAGAAGAAGCTGGCTTCGGTCGACAAGTTGGAAGAGGAGAACACGAAGCTGAAGACTGCCATCTCTGAAGCCAATCGGGAAGTTGAGCAACTTAAGAAGGACAAGGAGAACCTGACCAATAAAGTTGGAGGCCTCGGAGCCAGGACAGGCGAGCTGGAGTCCTATCTGGGACAACTTGCCACAAAACTAGTCCTGAAGCTTGAAGGTACCGCCGCTCGACTGGTTAGTTGCCGTCGACTGAAGTATCTTGTTATATTATCGACTCATTGTTTTTCCTGATTGTGCAGAACTTTGTCAAGATTTTGAGGCTGAGACCGGGCGGGTCGAGACAGGTCTCGACCCCATCAATTGTCCTGTGAAAGATGACGTTGCGATGAACTTGCTGCGGTTGGAATCACGCTTGGTCGGCATCGTTGCTTATCTGGCTCGAGTGAAGGCGACGATGACTCGGGTTGACGCCGAACTTTGGCCTCAGGCGGAACTTTAACAAGATCTCAAGTTGCTGATGACTCGACTAAATCAGATCCCTGGCCGAGTGCAGGAATGGAAGAAGTCGTCCACTCGCTGTGGCGCTTACGTCGCCCTGTCATTGGTCCGAGTGCACTGCAATAACGCTAGAGAAGACAAGTTGGCGGCTCTCAAGGTTGTGAATACTAAGAAGCACACCTTCCAGTCCTTCATGGACACCTTCCTTGAGGCTGCCACTCGTATTGCAGACACCATTGACCTTGACAGTTTTTGTGATCCAGCCAGCCCTTCTCCTGACGAGTGATCGAAAAAACATTATGCTTCACCTTTATTTGCCTCGGAATGCCGAGTGATTTTGTAATCGTTGAAACTCCTACGGGCCTGATGCCCGAGCACTTTAATCCGCGGTTTGGAACCTTTGGATTTATCTGAACACGGTTTATCTTTGAAAATGTTGTGTTTGTCTTCGAGTGGAACTCGTTCTTCACTTGGATTGGTTCTTCTACTTTTGATGAAGCTTCTGAGGAAGAGGCCGCAGTCGACCTGTTGGACGAGCCCTAAGCAGCATTGATCAGCTCATCAGCGAGGCACTCAGCAATGGTCTTGATGTTCCTGAAAGCAGCTCGCCTTGGCGGAAGCTATTGGATGAGCCTTTGGCAGTATTGATCAGCTCATCAGCGAGGCACTCAGCAATGGTCTTGACATTCCTGAAAGCAGCTCGCCTTGGCACCAGTTGTTGAATGAACCTTTGGCAGCATTGATCAGCTCATCAGCGAGGCACTCAGCAATGGTCTTGACATTCTAGAAAGCAATTTGCCTTTGCAACACGCACAATCTCGTCCTTCTTCTTCATGGTGCAGCCCGGGGGAGGGGGTCGTGGTCGACCTGCACCACTCAGTAGGATTTTTTAAGCTTAGGCTAGTACTGGACTACAGCTAAGCCTCCGAGTGGGAGGATCGCTCACCACTCGGTAGGATTTTTCAAACTTAGGCGAGTACTGGACTGCAGCTAAGCCCCCGAGTGGGAGGATCGCTCACCACTCGGTAGGATTTTTCAAACTTAGGCGAGTACTGGACTGCAGCTAAGCCCCTGAGTGGGAGGATCGCTCACCACTCGGTAGGATTTTTCAAACTTAGGCGAGTACTGAACTGCAGCTAAGCCCCCGAGTGGGAGGATCGCTCACCACTCGGTAGGATTTTTGAAACATAGGAGAGTACTGGACTGCAGCTAAGCCCCCGAGTGGGAGGATCGCTCACCACTCGGTAGGATTTTTTAAACTTAGACGAGTACTAGACTTTAGCTAAGCCCCCAAGTGGGAGGATCGCTCGCCACTCGGTATGATTCTTCAAACTTAGGCGAGTACTGGACTGCAGCTAAGCCCCCGAATGGGAGGATCGCTCACCACTCGGTAGGATTTTTCAAACTTAGGCGAGTACTGGACTGCAGCTAAGCGCCCGAGTGGGAGGATCGCTCACCACTCGGTAGGATTTTTCAAACTTAGGCGAGTACTGGACTGCAGCTAAGCCCCCGAGTGGGAGGATCGCTCACCACTCGGTAGGATTTTTGAAACTTAGGCGAGTATTAGACTGCAGCTAAGCCCCCGAGTGGAAGGATCGCTCACCACTCGGTAGGATTTTTCAAACTTAGGCGAGTACTGGACTGCAGCTAAGCCCTCGAGTGGGAGGATCGCTCACCACTCGGTAGGATTTTTGAAACTTAGGAGAGTACTGGACTGCAGCTAAGCCCCCGAGTGGGAGGATCGCTCACCACTCAGTAGGATTTTTTAAACTTAGGCGAGTACTAGACTTTAGCTAAGCCCCCGAGTGGGAGGATCACTCGCCACTCGGTAGGATTTTCTTTTAAACTTAGGCAAAACGGATTCGCAGCTAAGCCACCAAGTGGGAAACTTCCTCACCACTCGGAAGGATTTTCTTTTAGACTTAGGCGAAACGGATTCGCGGCTAAGCCCCCGAGTAGGAGGCTTGCTCACCACTCAGAACGATTTTTCAGCTTTAGGCGAAGCGGATTCGCAGCTAAGGCACCCACTGGGTTTTTAGGTCATGTAAAAAAGAGACAACAATCATTCAGGAGACTATAAAATCTTTTATAATCAAACATTGGCAAGCCACTCGGAGTGGTAGATCTCTCGGATGAACTCTGCTGCTAGGAGCCGAGCCACTTCTTCGCCAATTGCTTGTTTGTTCTGCACGGCGGACCAGCCGAAGATGCTCTTTGACAAGTTTTGCCTTTGGATCGACACGCAAACGGTGCTCAGACAGTTCTCTGGGTACACTCGGCATGTCAGAAGGTTTCCATGCAAAGATGTCCCAGTTCTCACGGAGGAAGTGGATGAGAGCTTCTTCCTATTTGCTGTCGAGTGTTGTTGAGATATGAGTCAGTGCTGCATTGGGATCGGTCAGGTGGATATGAATCGGCTTCGTTTCTCCAGACGACTGAAATGCAGAATTAGTGGCAGGCTTCTTTGCTCGGAGCAAATCACTCGGATCTGCATTCTTCTGATACTCTTGAAATTCAACTGCAGCCATTTGTGCATCGGCATTTTTGAACCCTTCTGGAAGCACTCTTCTGCCTTCTGCCAATTACCAGTGACCGTGATCACTCCTCTGGAGCCAGTCATCTTCCCTTTGAGATACACATAACATGGTCGAGCCATAAAACATGCATAAGCAAGCCTACCCAGAAGAGCATGATAGGCACTCTGGAACTCCACTACTTCAAATGTCAACTTTTACTAGCGGTAATTCTTGGAAACACCGAAAACTACGTCAAGGGCGATCTGGCCGAGTGATTCGGCTTTCTTTCCAGGGATGACACCATGAAAGCTCATATTGCTTTCACTAAGCTTGGACATCGGAATGCCCATCCCCTTCAAGGTCTCAGCATAAAGGATATTCAGGCCGCTACCACCATCCATTAGCAATTTGGTCAGTCGAGTGCCTTCGACTACTGGGTCGACCACCAACGCTTGCCTCCCAGGAGTGGCTATACGTTCCGGATGATCAGACTGGTCGAATGTGATGGCTGTTTGTGACCATTTCAGGTATGCGGTCGTCGTCACCTGAGCAACCATATTCACTTTTCTGTTGATAACTTTCAATCGACTCTTTCTCTCAACATCAGCAAAACTCATCAGGGTGGAATTGACGTTGGGATAACCGTAATCTTCCTCTTCGTCCTCGTCTTTGTCCGAATCTTTTTCCTTCTCACTGGGTTGTTTCTCTTGGAACTGCTGGATCAGGAGTCGACATTGCCGAGTGGTGTGTTTAGGATAAATCAGATTACCCTCTTCATCCTTCTTCGTATGAATGTGACATGGTAAATCCAACACATCATTTCCCTCTTGATCTTTTACCTTCTTAGTGGTCCCGGGCCCCTTAGGTTTTCCTTTAAACTTTCCTTGCACTACTACTGCAATTTCACTAGGTGCTGCAGGTTCAGCCTTTCGTTTCTGTTTCCGATTACCTCCGCTGGTGTCCTGGCCAACTGGTTTACCCTTGCCACTGTCGAGTCGATCCTCTACTTCTCCGTTAGCGTACCAGGTGGCTATTTCCATCTTCCGAGTCAGGGTCATATCCCCAGTCTGACCAAATTTCAAGACTAGCTCTCGGTACTTAACGCCTTCCTTGAAGGCACACACTGCTTGGTGCTCAGATACATTTTCCATTGTGTGATGCAAGGTGGTCCACCTCTGAATGTAATCTCTTAGAGTTTCACTCGGTTTCTGTACACAATGCTGCAATTCTGTTAACCCCGCTGGTCGCTTGCAAGTGCCCTCAAAAGTCCTGACGAACACTCAAGCAAGCTCTTCCCAACTGAATATACTGCCTGGGGCTAACTGAGTCAACCGCGCTCTGGCTGACCCATCCAACATCAGAGGAAGGTGCTTCATTGCCACTTCATCATTCCCGCCACCAATCTGCACAGCCACTCGGTAATCCTCAAGCCAAGTTTCAGGCTTGGACTCTCCAGTGAACTTGCCGACTCCAGTCGCCAACCTGAAGTTGGGAGGAATCACTGCAGCCCTGATGGCTCTACTGAAACACTCCGGACCCGAAACATGAACTCTGCTGCCAATCGGACGATCTCTGCCAAGGTCTTCCCTGTGCGCTCTGTTCTGGTCGACTAGACCTTGAATGAGAATAGATCTTGCATCAAAGCCTGGATCTCATGGGTCGATTGGTGCTCTACGCTCGCCACTATGAACGCGTCTATCATCGTACTGCCGAGGCACATATGATGCACTCCTCGGAGGAGGTGTGGGCACTCGACGAAGATTGTCGCGGTAGAGTCGGCGATCATACTGCTCACGGCCTTCACACCGCAGGGGCGATCTTGGGCTGTGGGCCGACTGAACAGTATCCGCTACAATGGATGCTATTAATCATATCCCGCGATTGAGACACTCGTGTGTTCTGTTCTCCTGCTGCCCAGAGTAAGGCCCGGATTTGCATCAAACCTCTGCCAGCCTCCGACTGGGAAGGTTGAATTGACTCTGCTATTCGGGCCGCAGTTGTGAGATTTTGAATCGGAGTGTGGTATACCTTAGGTGGAGGTGGAAAAAGCTGTCGTCGACTGGAATCATGGGTTCGCTCCCGAGCACGCTCATCGAGTGTGCGCTGGAGGTTATCCAGTCGGGTGTGCTTAGCCAAATTAGCCAAGCGCACCTCCTCCTAGGCCCGAGCCTTAGGGGTTTCTCCAATGATGGGCGTATGGAGTGCATCCATGTTGCAGCGACGAAGTTCTTCCCTCTGCTACGAAGAGAGGGGTTCGGGATGGTACTCCTCATGGACGCGCGACGGACCGCCGTCACCATCCCCGTTGTCTTCACGGTGGAAACCAGGCGGACTACATGGTCCGTCGACCATCAAGACTTCAGCCGCAGGGTCGCTGCTATCACACTCGGATGCGGTCTCGACGGAGACAGTCGACAGGTCGAATAGGCCGTGGAGAGTTTCGTCGGGCTCGATTGCCGCGACTTGATGGGTGGCCGAATGCCGAGCCACCGCGTGTTTCACCCATCGCCGAAGCCACGACCAACCGGATCGCCTGCAGCGGCGAACAGCGGGGAGAGAAGAAATCATCGGAGCCGACCGATACTGGGTCGACTGCTGCTAGAGAAGCCACGTACGCACACGCGAAAGTGCGTCGCCCCTCCGACTGGGAGCGCCTCGACGTCAAGGGGAGCTTCCTGAAGCCAGGCGGAGTCGTCGGCGATGAAAACGAGCGAGCCGAGATGGATCTCGCGGCCCTCAGCCAATCCACCGCCGGAAACCATGATGATGGGGATCGAAAAAATCGCAACTTCACCAACAAGTTGCTAAGACACCGGCCCCATGGTGGGCGCCAACTGTCGTGGTTCTAAGACTGACAGTGGAAAGGGGGGTAGGTATGGAGAGGCAATATCTCAGCTATGGTGAAGTTGTATGCACAAGATTTACGAGTTCAGGCCCTTCACGGTGGAAGTAAAAGTCCTACGTCTCGGTGCCTGGAGGCGGTCGACTGGATTATATGTGTGTGATGTTACATGGGGTGCGGACCCTTGTCCCAGAGGAGGGGGTGGCTTATATAGAGTGCGCCAGGACCCCAGCCATCCTCCATTACAAGGGGCTTAATGTACATAATGTAGGGGCGTAACTGATAATGCCAGCCATAAGTGCTATTAATGACCTTAAAGACTACAGAGTGAATGTCTGACCGTTGCAGTGTTGAGTAACTCCTGGTCTTCAGTAGGTCGAGTGATTCCTTATATGGTCGAGTGACAACGGGTAGGAGGGGTACCCGAGTGATATGATTTGTCGAGTGGATTGCACTCGACACCTTTGACTGGGGGTTCTTTGCTGCCTCTTGGATTTCTTATCTTCTAGGGTAGTGACCTTGGGTAGGGCATATAGGTCAGGCCTATGACCCTACCCCGGGTCTGTACCCTCATCATTACCTGCCTGGATTGGCGAGGCCGAGCAACATGAAGGAGGGTTACCAGTGAGGAGGCGGCGCTGCAAGCAAGGAGTGAAGGTTTCAACTTGGAAAGGAAGGCTACAGTGCAAGAAAGGGGAAATGTGGCTTTTGGTAAGGGGGAGGGGCGCGGAGGTAGATATTTCCCCGGAAGCCAAAAATTTGGAATAGCTTCAGCAAAAAAACTGGCGCGCAAAGTGTCATCAGACACCGCCCCTTATTTAGAGTGGGCTGTGGACTGTAGCCGATGAACCTTCTCGAGTAAGCCATAGGCGTACTATACACCGACGGTGCTCCATGATATTTTGTACTGCATCTCACACGGTTGGTGATAATAAACTGTGTGGGATCTACTAATTCTTCATCTTGATTTGAATTACATAATGGGGTTACAAATGCAGAGGATGGTGTTTGAATTGTTAGAACTTCTATCTGTAGTGAACATTCAACTATAGGTGTGTCGTCAAAAAAATTGGAATTATTCAGGGTTCGTTTGGACATTTTTATACGGTAACTTGGTTTTCTAGGAATTTCAGGTGTACTATTCAAAATTAAACCACATTCACATGCTCTGGTGCACCAAAATGGGTTGTAAAATGATATAAGTGTCCATGGATTGATTCTTACGTTCCATTCAAGAAATGGGGATAATTTCAAACACCACGACACGGTGGCTCTCCGGCAAATGTTGAGGTGCTTGCTTTGTAATTCTAATAAATACAAAACTCATCCGAAATTCATGAACCTTGGCATGCTATCATGGAACGGCATCAAGATGCTGGGGTAAAAAATGTTGTCATGGAGAGACATCAACATGCCGTGGTAAAAAATTCATGTGAATGTGGCATGTTGTCATGGGGCGACATCAACATGTCGTGGTAATTTTTTATGTTCTAGTAAATCCAAAGCTTGTTTGAAATTCATGAAACATGGCATGCTGTCATGGAGCGACATCAACATGTCGTGGTAATTTTTTTCCCATTTGTGGCAGCTTTGGAGATATGCTTCTCACAAACCAGAGCTTCTCACAGGAAGCCCGATGGTTTTGGTAGGGAACGTTTCACCTTTCTGGACGAAACGAGATGCATTGCCTCTTCTTGATTTCAATTTTTTCCTAGTGTCAGCATAGAACAACAGGGGTGTTGAGTCAAATTTTGGAATTTTTGGGGGTTCGCTTGGACATTTTTATACATTAACTGAGTTTTCTATGCATTCATGTGCATGATTCAAATTTGAACTACATGCACACATATGCTCTAATGCATATAAATTTGTTGAACATTCAAATATGTGTCCTTGGTTGCATGCTTAATTAGGTCCCATGCAAGAAATGAGAATGAATGTCAAACACCCTACCACCGTCACTCGGCCGCAAACGTTGAGATATATATACCTTGTTTTTAAATTCTAGTAAATCCAAAGCTCGTCTAAAATTCCTGAAACTTGGCATGCTGTCATGGAGCGGCATCAATATGCCATGGTAAATTTTTTGTCCCATTTGGGGCAGGTTTGGGTTTATGCTTCTCACAAACCAGAGCTTCTCACAACAATCCCAATGGTTTCGGTAGGGAACGTTTCACCTTTCTGGACGAAAAGATATGCATTGCCTCTTCTCGATTTCGATTTTTTTCCTAGTGTCAACATAGAACAACAGGGGTGTTGTGTCAATTTTTGGGATTTTTTGGGGGTTCGCTTGGACATTTTTATACATTAACTGAGTTTTCTATGCATTCATGTGCATAATTGAAATTTGAACTATATATGCACACATATGCTCTAATGCATATAAATTGGTTGAAAATTCAAATATGTGTCCTTGGTTGCATGCTTAATTAGGTCCCATGCAAGAAATGAGAATGAATGTCGTCAAACACCCTGCCACCGTCACTCGGACGCAAACATTGAGATATCTGGTTTTTAAATTCTAGTGTAAATCCAAAGCTCGTCTGAAATTCATGAAACTTGGCATGCATGCTATCATGGAGCGGCATCAACATGCCGTGGTAAAAAAATTGTCCCATTTGGATCAGGTTTGGGGATATGCTTCTCACAAACCAGAGCTTCTCACAACAAGCCTGCTGGTTTCGGTAGGAAACGTCCCACCTTTGGGGACAAAACAATATCCATTGCCTCTTATTGCTTTGAAATTTTTTCTCGTGTCAACATAGAACAACAGGAGTGTTATGTCAATTTTTTAGATTTTCGGGGGTTGTTTGGACATTTTTATGCATTAATTGAGTTTTCCAATGCATTTCTGTGTATAATTCAAATATTAACCATTCACGTGACGCCACGTGTCTTGGTTTTAATGGCTATAGGTTTTAATGGCTCTTGATCGCAAATGTTTTAGAAACAACACCCGTATGCAAAGTGAGAGAAGGATGTGTGCATCTCGTCAATGCAAAAGGTTGTTTTGGATGACCCGTGTGCAACTACTTTACAAACAATTTTGTAAGATTTGAATCTGTCAAATTGGGTATGTTGCCATTTGTTAAACTGGAAAGATTGACATTTGTCGATCTAGTAATATGGCCATTTGTCAACCTTGTAACACTGTGATTTGTCAAAATATGAAGCTAAAAATCACTAGCAGTATCTAATTTTTGCTACTAAAATTTAGTAATTAAGCATAGATGGAGGCGAGGAGGCGTGTTCAGTCGGGCGTGCAGCGGGCATCGCAGTTCCCGATACGGCTTTAATGTTGACGAAGGAGAGGGTAGCGGTCCACGAAATGTTGAACGACCAATGATGCATCCTCCTTCAATTAGCATCATGAATGCATGAGGGAAGTAATGGGAGGAGGACCAGGAAAAGAGGCAGCACGATGTGAATGCAACACAGTTTGCACTCATATAAAGGCGCCCCTCCATTCCAATCCATCTACCACGTCGTACACACATAAGCATTTGCCTAGGCACCTACACTAAGAGCAAAAGTGCTCACTCCAGACCCATGGCGGCGATGCGGAGCGCTCTCCTCGCGTCCCTCCGCACGTGCTCTGCCAGCGGTTGGGCCTGCGCACGATCATGTCCGGGGCCCCATATGGATGCAATTGCGTCGCGCGCATTGCCACGTGATGGAGTTACGTGCGGTAGGATGAAGTTATGCTCTGCGAATTAGAACTGCCATCAGGACATGGTGTCCGGCCTCCCCTTTAATTCCCGCAGCCATTAGAGCCTTAGTATCTTCAACCTTTTGATCGCGCCCCACAACACATCAAGCACACCCACGATGACACATAGAGAGGGGATTTCTAGCGGCACTCCAATGGAGTTCGGCGAGCATAAAGTGGAGATCCACGCGAGGGAGATGGATCTCTCGGTGGTGTACACCATCGACCCGGCCATGGTGGACGACTACATCAACACCGTTGAGCAGTTGCTTGCTGGAGATAAGTACAAGGTGGTCGGCATCGACCTCCAGTACACCGACGGTAGTCCCGGCATAGATCAGAAGGTTGTCGTCGCCCAGTTGTGCATGCGCCATCATGTCCTCATCTACCAAAACGGCATGACCAGAGAGCCTTACGACCGTTTCAACAGGTTTGTCAACAGCACCGACAACAAGTTCGCCACGGTGGAAAACCATCGACGATGTAAAAGCGCTCAGTGTTACGGGCTTGGCATGGGAGAACCTTGTCGAAATCCATGACCAGTACAGGGTCTGCGGCAGCACGAAGAAGGACTCCCTGGTCGAACTCGCCTCGGCCATCATCGACCCCTACTACGAGAAGATGAAGCAGGATGTCCAGAGAACAAGTGTCGTATCCTAGCGCAGGGCCTGGATGCGGCGACTGGATGAACCTCGCCTCAAGTTCGAGGCCAAGATCGTGTACACATGCTTCGAAATGCACATGGGGATCATTGACATGAGGATGTGCCTCATTACCCAAATCGACAAGCCCGGATCGAACCACAAGCAGAGCAAGCGTCACAAGAAGTAGATGATGATCAGATGATTGTTTGTGCTTGTTAATGATGCATGTAATATATAGTTTACTTTATTGATGTGTGGAATTATCATGTGTGTAGTAGCCACCTATGAAATTATGCATGTAATAGTTTACTTTGGTGTGTGCAAATGCCATGGTTGAAGTAGCCACCTACGTAATTGGATGTTTAATTTGGTTAATCATGGATGTAATATATATGTTGTTGTTCTGTGTGCAATCCCGTCGCACAACACACACCTCTTATTAGAAGCAATCATCTGTGTTATTATCGGTCTTCGCACACATTTCTGATTACAGACCAGTTTGTTGCGTATCACACCCATCTTGTTATATTGAACCGTTTATGTTCTCTTGTCTCAACACAAACAGTTCATCCGCGTGAACCGGATGCCGCATATCCAAACACCTTGATTTGGCTGACCGTTTCTTTTGTGTTTCCTAATCACAAACAGTTCATCATAGTGAACCGTATGCTGTTTATCGCACACACCTTCATCTGGCTGCCCGTTTCTCTTGTTGCTCCTCATCACAAATGGTTAATTGCAATGAATCGTATGCCCTATATCACACATGGAACTAAAATCTGAACCGTGCGTGATGCATCCGTTATCGCAAACGTTTTGCACCTTTTTTGACATTTTTTACACCACCATTTGCGATTAATGCATCGCACAGTTTTGTCAAAGGGTCTCTGGTCGTAGTGTCGCGTTAGCAGCATCCTGCAGTAGTGCACGCATATAGCCAGACTCTTGCATGAGAAAAAATTGCCATGTAAGGAGGCTATAAGCCCACTATTGTACTTTCTCTTAATAGTATCTCCCTGTAAACTTGAAAGGTGGGACTACTCCCTCTGTTCCTAAATACTCCCTCCGTTTTTATTTAGTCCGCGTATTAGATTTGGTAAAAGTCAAGCTTCATAAACTTTGACCAAGTTTATAAAAAAATATTGACACAAGCAATAACAAAACAATACAATTATATTTATTATTGAATGTACTTTCACATCATATATACTCTATTTTTTATGATAAATATTTATATTATTTTTGATAAACTTTGTCAAACTTTATGAAAATTTGACTTGAGTCAACTCTAATATGCAGAGTAAATAAAAACAGAGGGAGTATTTGCCTCTCTAGAGATTTCAACAAGCGACTACACCCTAAAATGAGTACATACAGAGCAACATGAGTGAATCTGCACCGTAAATAAATACGTAGTTCTCTCGTTTTCGTCTCCGCCTTGGTCGCGGTGCACTATATTGAGTATAATACTACTTACTAGTCTCTTTTGGACACGTATTTACATTGATATGGCTTGAATGCTAAGGAGGCAGTGGGTAGCGGTTCCCGAAACGTTTAACGGTCAATGATGCCTCCGCATTGAATTAGCATGCAGAGGTAGAAGTAAGCAATTGGAGAAGCATAATGGAGTCAGCACAATGTGAATGCAATGCAGTTTGCACTCTCATAAAAGCGCCCCACCACTCCAATCCATCTACTCATTGTCTCTTCACAACACTTCCCACTCCAATCCAAGACCAGGACCAAGTGACCGGAAGCCATAAGCACCCATGGCGTCAATGGAGGCGAGCGGTAGTCGGCTGTGCCGGATCGTCCAAGACGCCGGCTTGCAGACCCGCACCGCGCAGCTTTTCCAGACGGTGCTAGCGACTACTGGTGTCATAGCCCTCGTCGACGCCGGCTTCACGTCATGCATGTTCCAGATGATGGTTGACTCCATCCGCAAGTTCACCACCATCAATAAGAGCACGGACGACCTTGCCATACTGCTCCAGCCCGCGTGCCCAGGCTCCTCGTTGCCTCCCACCCTCATCAGCCGCCAAGGTGACGGACTCTTTGAAGCATTAGTGGCCCTGCACCTGCCGGAAGTCACGACGAAGAATGTGCACCTTGAGGCCACGCTCGCCGTGGAGCGGCTCGCCATGCAAGAATATAGTCGACCTGCACATCCACGTCTACGAGGAAATCATCTACATAGGCCACTACAAGGCCAGCAAGGACAGAAAGACGTTGGCCTTGATATGTCTCCAACGTATCTATAATTTTTATTGTTCCATGCTGTTATATTATCATTCTTGGATGTTTTACAATCATTTTATAGTCATTTTATATCATTTTTTTGTACTAACCTATTGACATAGTGCCTAGTGCTAGTTGCTGTTTTCTGCATGTTTTTTACATTGCAGGAACAATCAATATCAAACGGAGTCCAAACGCAACGAAACTCCTGGAGGATTTATTTTGGCCAGAAGACAGCCAGTGGGCCAAGAAAGCACCTGGGGGTGGCTCGAGGGGAGCAACACCCACCATGGCGCGCCCTGGTGGGTTGTGCCCACCTCGGGTGCCCCCTTGAACTTCCTCTTTGCTCTATAAATACCCCTATATTCCAGAAACCCTAGGGGAGTCGACAAAAATCAATTCTAGCCGCCGTAGAGTCAAGAACCACCAGATCCAATCTAGACACCATCATGGAGGGGTTCACCCCTTCCATTGGTGCCTCTCCGATGATGCGTGAGTAGTTCTTTGTAGACCTACGGGTCCGTAGTTAGTAGATAGATGGCTTCCTCCCTCTCTCTCTCTCTCTCTTGATTATCAATACCATGGTCTCTTGGAGATCCATATGATGTAAGTCTTTTTGCGGTGTGTTTGTTTGGATCCGATGAACTTTGAGTTTATGATCAGATCTATGTTTTTATCCATGAAAGTTATTTGGGTCTTCTTGATCTCTTATATGCATGATTTCTTATAGCTTTGTATTTCTTCTCCGATATTTGGGTTTTGTTTGGCCTGCTTGATCTATTTATCTTGCAATGGGAAGAGGTGCTTGGTAGAGGGTTCGATCTTACGGTGCTTGATCCCAGTGGCAGAAGGGGAACCAACACGTATGTACCGTTGCTACCAAGGATAACAAGATGAGATCTATATCTCCATAATAGATAAACGGATCTCGTCTACATCATTTCATTGTTGTTATTGCATTACTTCATTTTCCATGAACTTAATACACTAGATGCATGCTGGATAGCGGTCGATGCGTGGAGTACTAGTATTAGATGCAGGCAGGAGTCAGTCTACTAATCTTGGACGTGATGCCTATATAATGATCATGGCCTGGATATCGTCATGATTATTTGAAGTTCTATCAATTGGCCAACGACAATAGTTTTTGCACCGTTCGCTATTTTTCTCGAGAGAAGCCACTAGTGAAACCTACGGCCCCCGGGTCTCTTTTCATCATATTTTCCTTTGCGATCTATTTGCCCTTGCATTTATTTTCAGATCTATTAAACCAAAAATACAAAATACCTTGCTGCAATTTATTTGTTCCGCGATCTATTTATCCTATCTACCCTCACGTTATCTGAAGGTATTGACAACCGCTTTAACACGTCGGGTTGCGAGTATTTGTCATTTGTGTGCAGGTGCTGTATATGTGGTGTGAGGAGGTTCTCCTACTTGTTCGATAACCTTGGTCTCATCACCGAGGGAAATATCTACCGTCGCTATACTGCATCTTCCCTTCCTCTTTGGGAAAATACCAACGTAGTCCTAGCAGACATCAAAAGGAATTTCTGGCGCCGTTGCCGCCAGGTTCCTAATCCCCACTTCACAAAAAATTGGCCTCTCATTTTCCTATCACTTGGCCTCTCATTTTCCTCTCCCCCACTTCAAAAAAAATTGTCGTTTTATTCGCCATCTTTTTCGTTCGCCGTTTTCTTGTCAGATTTGTTTTTGTGTGCAATCTTGTTGCGTAGTCATCATGACTCAATAGAACACCAAATTATGTGATTTCTCAAATATAAACAACAATGATTTTATTAGCACTCTGATTGCTCCTCCCACCTCTAGTGCGGAGTCTTGTGATATTAATAATCCTTTGCTGAATCTTGTCATGAAAGATCAATTTGCGGGTACTCCTAATGAGGATGCCGCGTCCTATCTTAACACGTTCATGGAATTATGCAATATGAAAAGAAAAAAGATGAGGACAATGATGTTGTGAAGTTGAAATTATTTCCGTTTTCTTTGCGAGATCGTGCAAAATTTTGGTTTTCTTCTTTGCCTCGCAATAGTATTGATTCTTGGAATAAGTGCAAAGATACTTTTATCACTAAGTATTTTATGCCCGCAAAAATTATTTCTTAGAACCCATATCATGAATTTCAAGCAACTTGAACATGAGCATGTTCCACAATCTTGGGAAAGGATGAAATTGATGATAAGGAATTACCCAACTCATGGGTTAAATCTTTGGATGATCATACACATTTTTTATGTGGGATTGAATTAAGTTTCTCGTAATCTTTCAGATCCCGCCGCGGGGGATACTTTTATGGAAATTACTTTGGGTGAAGCTACCAAATTGCTAGAAAACATTATGGCAAATTACTCACAATGGCATACCGAAAGAGCTCCTACTAGTAAAAAATCAATTCAGTAGAAGAAATGAATTCTTTGAGTGAAAAAGTTGATGTTGTTATGAAGATGGTTGCTAAAAAAGTGCTCCTATTGATTTTAATGATGTGCCTTTGTCTACTTTGATTGAGCAAAATAGTGATGCCATAGATGTGAATTTTTTCTTGTGAAATAATTTCAATAACAATGCTTATAGAGGTAATTTTAATCCTAGGCCTTTTCCTAGTAACTCCTCTAATAATTATGGTAATTCCTATGGCAATCCAACCTATAATAATAATAGAAACAACTCTAATCTTTAGACCAATATTAAAGAATTTATCAATACGCAAATAGTTTTCAACACTTCGATATAAGAAAAGTTCAATAAAATTGAAGATTTGTGTAGAAGTGTTGATAAAATTTCTCATGATGTAGAAACTCTCAAGATGGAAATTTTTGTGCCTAAGGTCACTACTAGGAAAAAGCCTATACACATGATCTTACCAGCAGCGTGTTTTAAAATAAGGTGCTGCTGCAATGTAGTAGTAGCACGCTCCAGCAGAACTCACTGCTGAAATAAAAGTAGTAGTAGCGCGCCTCTTGTAAGCTGCGCTACTACAATAATTCCCACGAGCCCGCCACGAAGCTAGTTCTAGCAGCAAAGCATTAATTCGAAGTGCACTACTGCTAGGTAGTTTAGTAGTAGCGCCCTTACCTATAGCGTGCTACTGCTAAAACTAGCTATCTCCCACCACCCACGCTCTCCTCTATCCGATCCACTCACACTCATTCACTCGATCTCCCCCTCAACCCCCCCGCACTGGTCCTCCCCTGCCGGCCGCCCTCGCCCTCGCCGGTCGCCGTCACCTAACCCTGCTCGCTCTATGCCGCCATCACCTCCTCCTCCTCGCTGGACTCGGTACCGCCCTCCTCCTCCGTCCTCCCTCGACTCGCCACCGGCTGACCCCTCCTCGCTCCACCCTTCCTCCTCCGTCCTACTCTCTGCTCCCTCCTCAAGTTGTCCCTCCTTCTCCCTCCTCCCTATTCCATCCACAACCGCTCCTCCCTGCTACATTTTGATTTAGTATGCTAGTTCATATGCAACATTTTGATTTAGTTCATATGTTTTAGTTGATTTAGTAGGCTAGTTGATTTATAGAACATTTTGATTTAGTTGATTCAGTAGGAAAGTTGATTTAATAGGCTAGTTGATTTAGTTGATTTAAAGAACATTTTGATTTAATTGATTTAGTACGCTAGTTGATAGCTCTGAAGATTTGGCACCACCTAGCTAGATCTTAGGATTATAATTGACCATCAAAATTGATTCTCGCGGCAGAAGAATCAAATTGCTTATCGCGGAATATTTGGCATTTGCCTGCTAGCTATTGGTTCTATTCTAGAAGGTGTTAGTAAGCTATGGAAATATAACTGAAGAAGAACCAAAAATATCACATGCTACTGTTTTTCTTTCCTGTTGCTTTAGGAAAATGGCACCACCACCACCACCATGTCGACTATGCAAGTCAAGGTGCGCCAGCAGCCTTGCAATTGGCAAGCTGTTCGACATCTACTTCTAGCCGAGTTTTCGTCATGCAGTGGTAAGAAATTATATGAAATGTAACAACTATTTTATTTTTAGTGTTGGCAATACTGCATTGTGTCATTTTGCTTTTTTTACACAGATCGTCCCATGCAATGTGAGGTAGAAATTCAACAAGCTGACAGGAGACACTGTGACATTTTAGGCTCCTGGGGGGCCCTACCCTATGGAGGTCGAGAAAGGACGCAATATGTCAGAGATTGGAGGAGATGGATGGGCCCGTTTCCTCGCCCGCATGCGTCTTACTAGTGGTGAGTTGATCAGCTTCTCCCTCAGAGCAGAAAGACCCAAGCTGGTTGTTATTTATATCAACCTGGTGGAAGATGATGAAGATGACGAAGATGATGAAGATAATGAGGACCCACTCGATGAAGATGATGAGGACCCACTTCATGAAGCCATCATAGCTCAAAGAATGAGGCTGCTCGAGGTGGAGGTGTACAACCTATGGGACATAATTCCGCCATGTGCTGACTTTGTCGGGGTGCCATTCGTGACCCGCCTGACAAGTACAATGGTCAATCGACATGATATGGTATGTTATACTTACAAATGCAAATTATCCGATGATATGCTTAGTGTAGAGTCCAATGATATGTTGTGTGGAATCTAGTCGATGATATGCTTTAGTGTAGAGTCCGATCACATGCTTATTTGTGTACAATCTAAGGAACTATTAATAGTATAGATAATCCATATATACTTATTTGCAAGAGTATCTGCGAGGCTATTTATTAATTGATATGTTTTTCTTATTCAGAAATTGGCAAAGATCCTATCTGTGAGTTATCGTATCGAGCCTGATGAAGAAGGCTCAGCTGGACTACGCCTTACCGCAAGGGGCTCCGTCACAACCTGTACTTACCGCATGGACATGGACGGTCGCACACACTTAAACTCGGTTGGGTCGAAGAGATTCCTCGTTGGCAAAAATCTTCGTGTTGGACAGGCCATCCTAATTACTATCAGGAACACCCTCCGCCCAGGCTTGAGGATGATAATCGTCATCGATATCATCTAGAACTACATATGTGTCTGTTGCTATATCATCTAGAACTATATATGACGATCATCGTCGATATCATCTAGAACTACATATGATGATCATCGTCGATATCACCTAGTACTGCTCGAGGATGCATGTTGACTATATATGAAATTGGTATGTAGTACTCCCTCCGTTCCAAATTACTCGTCGTGGTTTGAACTAAAACCATGACGAGTAATTTGGAATGGAGGGAGTACTACCTAGTACGTATAATGCTTTATGAAATTGAAATCTAGTAGTACCTAGTATCTGGAAATTGCAGTTTATTGAAACTGAAACGGGGTAGGAAGCGGGGGGAAATGATGAAAGATATAGCAGTAGCGAGGGGCTAGGAGACCGCTACAGCTAATTAATAGTAGCGCATTCCAAAAAAGCGTTGCTGATATAGTGAACAGTAGTAGCGCGGGTCCGGACCATGCTACTACTAACAGTTAGCTGTAGCGCCATAGTAGTAGCGCGGCTGCCCGCGCTGCTGATAGCCTCAAAACCCGCACTACTACTAGTGTTTTCCCTAGTAGTGGGTTGAAGAATCAATTAAAGCTCTTTATGTTTCTATGGATGAAAGTAAGAAAAGAACCGCTATGCTTAGAGCTAAAACAGATATTTTAGAAAGAGCGTTTTCTAGTGATTGCTATAATAAAAGTGACGAGGATCTTAAAGTGATTGGTGTTTCTTCTATTGATTCTTTGTTTAGTAAATTTAGAATTGATGAAAAAGGGACTGGAGAAGAGTCAACTTTACTTAGAAGGTGTCCCTATGATTCATACGGTGAAAATCTTGTTGAAAAAATTGATTAAAGTGGGTTTGAAGAGGTCAAGACTTTAACTAGTGATGTGCCCATTATTTTGGATTACAAAGACTTTAATTATGGTAGTTCCTCTTTGGTTGATTGTATTTCTTTGTTGCAATCCATGATAAATTCACCCCATGCTTATGAACAAAATAAAGCTTTTACTAAACATATTGTTGATGCCATGATGAAAGCTTTTGAAGAAAAGCTGGAATTGGAAGTTCCAATTCTTAGAAACTTGCATGATGAGTGGGAACCTACTATCAAAGTCAAGATTAAAAATTATTAGTGTTTTCCTTTATGTGACTTGGGTGCTAGTGTTTCTACAATTCCAAAAGCTTTATGTGATGTGCTTGGTCTTACCAATATAGAAGAATGTTATTTAAATTTGCACTTAGCAGATTCTCCTATTAAAAAGCCTATGGGAAGAATTAATGATGTTCTTGTTCTTGCAAATATAAATTATGTGCCCATAGATTTTATTGTTCTTGCTATTGATTGCAATCCGTCTTGTCCAATTATTCTTGGTTAACCGTTTTTGCGTACTATTGGTGCCGTGATTGATATGAAACAAGGCAATGTTAAATTTCAATTTCCACTAAGGAAGGGAATGGAACACTTCCCTAGAACTAGAGTTAGGCCACCGTATGAATCAATCATGAGGGCATGTTATGGATCTAGAACCAAAGATGACAACACTTAGATCCTTCGTGTCATGCCTAGCTAGGGGCGTAAAACGATAGCGCTTGTTGGGAGGCAACCCAATGAATAAAATTTATTTTTGCTTTTTGCTTCCTGTTCTTGAGTGTTAGAAAATTTATTCTACTGTTATTATTGTGTTTTTTGTGTTTTAATTAGTGCTTGTGCAAAGCAAAGCATTTGGGAAGACTTGGGTGAAAATTTATTTGATCTTGCTGAAAAACAGAAACATTTGCACTCACGAGATTATTTTTCGTTTTTAACAGAAGAGTGCGTTTGAGTTGATTCTTCTTTCAGAGGATTAATAGAGAAATTCCTCATGTCCACCAATTTATTTCATAATTGTTGGAGTTACATAAGTATTCTAAATATTCAGATTTCTACAGACTGTTCTGTTTTTGACAGATTCTGTTTTCTTTGCGTTGTGTGCTTATTTTGATGATTCTATGGTTTCTTGGATGAGTTTTTTCTATAGAAAAGTTGGAATAAAATAGATATAATGCAAAATAAAAATAATAATAGGTTTACTACAGTAATTATAGTAGTGGTTTGGTTTATTATACTAACGGCTCTCACGAAGGTTTTGTTTGAGTTTTGTGTGATTGAAGTTTTCAAGTATTGGGTTATCTTACGATGGATGAAGGAATAAGGATAAGCAAAAGGCTAAGCTTGGGGATGAACGAGGCTCCCCAAGATAATATTAAAAGAAGTAGCAAGCGACTAAGCTTGGGGATGCCCCCGAGTGGCATCCCCGCTTTCTTCTAACAACCATCGGTATTTTACTTGGAACTATATTTTTATTCGTCACATAATATGAGTTTTGCTAGGAGCGTCTTGTATGATATGAGTCTTTGATTGTTTTGCTTTGTGTTTTAGGTGTTGAATCCTTGCTGGACATACCTTTTTGAGAGAGCCAAAAATTATGCTATGCTTGCTCCTATGCTTCACTTAAATATTTAGAGCCATGGATTGGCTCTAGTACTTCACTTATATCTTTTTGAGCACGGTGTGCTTTGTTAGTTTTGAAGAAATGCTCTGATGCTTCACTTAGATTTATTTGGGATTTAGTAAATTTTTAAGAAATTCTCTCTTGCTTCACATAAATTATTTTGATAGAAATAAAAAAAATTATGCTCATGATATTCACTTATATTTGTTTGAGCTTATCAAAAGCAACTTATGAAAATAGTAACAAAGTGATAGATATCCAAGGAGGATATAATAAAAACTTTCATGAAGATCATTGGACAAAGTAAACTTGATTCTTAGTAATGTTTTTGAGTTATGATGATATGATATGTGAGTTATGTTGATGAGTGATTGTTCTTTAGTAAGAATATTGATGTTAAGGTTTGTGATTCCCTATGCAAGCACACAAGTCAATAGTTACACAATGAAATTTATGTCCTACTTATGGTGCATTATTTGGTGTTACTTATTCTTAATGCTTGGGTACGAGATTTTCCGCTTTTTTGTTGGTCGCTTCTCAATCTTTTTGCCAGCCTTCATTTTGCACTAAGTATGATCACTGCTTGTTAATCCAAAACCCTTTAAACCAGTTTTTCCATATGAGTCCACTATACCTACCAATATGCGGTATTTCCATGCCTTTCCAAGAAAATTTGCATGTGCCATCTCTAATGTTCAAAATAAAATTTTCTTTTGTGTGCTTTACCGCTCGTGAAACGGTAAAGGGTAGCCAATATTTTCCATGCTAGACGTGTTATTCTCACGATGAGTGTTATTCACTTGTCATTGCACGAGAGTACGGCAAAGGTATTAGGGATGCCCAGTCTCGAAATGAATAATGAATTTACTTTATGTTGTGATGGGCACCCGTTGATACAGTTAGCAATGGAAATTGAAAGTAATGGTGGAAAAAGGAATAAATTTTATTTTCTGTTTGGGAACCGCCTATGATGTATCTAGCATGGAAAGTGTTTGGATGCTCCAAGTCGTTTTCGTTGGTGGAAAAAGTTACCCTCTCAAAAATAATTTTTATCTCTCAATTTAAGCTTTGAGCTCTCTGATAACCCACAAGTGTAGGGGATCGCAATAGCTTTCATGGGTAGAGTATTCAACCCAAATTTACTGATCGACACAAAGGGAGCCAAAGAATATTCTTAAGTATTAGAAGTCGAGTTGTCAATTCAACCACACCTGGATAACTTAGTATCTGCAGCAAGGTATTTAGTAGCAAAGCAGTATCATAGTAATGGTAACAGTGGCAAAAGTAAAGATAGCAGTTTTGTAGTAGTTGTAAGAGTAGCAACGGAGAAGTAAATAAGCGAAGCACAATATGTGAAAAGCTTGTAGGCTTGGATCAGTGATGGATAATTATGTCGGATGCGATTCCTCATGTAATAGCTATAACATAGGGTGACACAGAACTAGCTCCAGTTCATCAATGTAATGTAGGCATGTATTCCGAATATACTCATACGTGCATATGGAAAAGAACTTGCATGACATCTTTTGTCCTACCCTCCCATGGCAGCGGGGTCCTAGTGGAAACTAAGGGATATTAAGGCCTCCTTTTAGTACAGAACCGAAACAAAGCATTAGCACATAGTAAATACATGAACTCCTCAAACTATGGTCATCACCGAGAAGTATCCCGATTGTTGTCACTTCGGGGTTGTCGGATCATAAACCATAATAGGTGACTATAAACGTGCAAGATAGGATCAAGAACTCACATATATTCATGAAAACATAATAGGTTCAGATCTGAAATCATGGCACTCAGGCCCTAGTGACAAGCATTAAGCATAGCAAAGTCATAGCAACATCAATCTCAGAACATAGTGGATACTAGGGATCAAAACCTAACAAAACTAACTTGATTACATGGTAAATCTCATCCAACCCATCACCGTCCAGCAAGCCTGCGATGGAATTACTCACGCGCGGCGGTAAGCATCATGAAATTGGTGATGGAGGATGGTTCATGATGACGACGGCGACAAATCCCCCTCTCCGGAGCCCCGATCAGACTCCAGATCAGCCCTCCCGAGAGAGATTAGGGCGTGGTGGCGGCTCCGTATTGTAAAACACGATGAAACTTTCCCTCTGATTTTTTTCTCCGCGAAACGGAATATATGGAGTTGAAGTTGAGGTCGATGGAGCAGCAGGGGGGCCACGAGACAGGGGGTGCGCCCAGGGGGGAGGGTGCGCCCCCACCCTTGTGGACAGGGTGTGGGCCCCCTGGCCTTGATTCTTTCGCCAGTATTTTCTATAATTTCCAAATGTTATCTCCGTGGATTTTCAGGTCATTCTGAGAACTTTTGTTTTCTGCACAATAAACAACATCATGGAAGTTCTCCTGAAAACAGCGTTAGTCCGGGTTAGTTTCATTCAAATCATTCAAATTAGAGTCCAAAACAAGGGCAAAAGTGTTTGGAAAAGTAGATACGTTGGAGACGTATCAGCTCCCCCAAGCTTATCATTTGCTTGTCCTCAAGCAATGCAGTTGATAAACTGAAAGTGATAAAGAAAAACATTTACAAACTCTATTTGCTCTTGTTGTTGTAAATATGTAAAGCCAGCATTTAAGTTTTTAGCAAAGATTATGAACTAACCATACTCATAATAACACTTAGGTCTCACATTTACTCATATCAATGGCATAATCAGCTAGCGAGCAATAATAATAAAACTTGGATGACAACACTTTCTCAAAACAATCATAATATGATATAACAAGATGGTATCTTGCTAGCCCTTTCTGAGACCGCAAAACATAAATGTAGAGCACCTTTCAAGATCAAGGACTGACTAAACATTGTAATTCATGGTAAAAGAGATCCAGTCAAGTCATACCCAATATAAAGTAATAGTAATGAATCAAATGACAGTGTGCTCTCCAGCGGGTGCTTTTTAATAAGAAGGTTATGACTCTACATAAAAGTAAATAGATAGGCCATTCGCGGAGGGAATCAGGGATTTGTAGAGGTGCCAGAGCTCGATTTTAAAATAGAGATGAATAACATTTTGAGTGGCATAATTTCACTGTCAACGCAACAACTATGAGATGGCGATATCTTCCATGCTACATACATTATAGGCGGTTCCCAAACAGAATGGTAAAAGTTTATATTCCCCCACCACCAACAAGCATCAATCCATGGCTTGCTCGAAACAATGAGTGCCTCCAACTAACAACAGCCATGAGGGAGTTTTGTTAATGATTTTGATTTGCTTTGATCTTTTTTATCATGGGACTAGGCATCCAGGTTACCGGCCATTTTCTCGTGAATGAGGAGCGGAGTCCACTCGTCTTGAGAATAACCCAACTATCATGGAAGATACAGACAGCCCTAGTCGAAACATGAGCTGCTCGAGCATACAAAACAGAATTTCATTTGAAGGTTTGGAGTTTGGCACATACAAATTTACTTGGAACGGCAGGTAGATACCGTATATAGGAAGGTATGGTGGACTCATATGGAATAACTTTGGGGTTCATGGAGTTTGGACGCACAAGCAGTATTCCCGCTTAGTACAGGTGAAGGCTAGCAAAAGACTGGGAAGCGACCAACTGAGAGAGCGACAACATTCATGAACATGCATTAAAATTAAAACACCGAGTACAAGCATGAGTAGGATATAATCCACCATGAACATAAATATCGTGAAGGCTATGTTGATTTGTTTCAACTACATGCGTGAACATGTGCCAATTCGAGTCACTCAATTCATTCAAAGGAGGATACCATCCCATCATACCACATCACAATCATTTTAATAGCATGTTGGCACGTAAGGTAAACCATTATAACTCATAGATAATTAAGCATGGCACAAGCAACTATAATCTCTAAATGTCATTGCAAATATGTTTACTTGATAATAAGCTGAATCAGGAACGATGAACTCATCATATTTACAAAAACAAGAGAGGTCGAGTTCATACCAGCTTTTCTCATCTCAATCAGTCCATCATATATCGTCATTATTGCCTTTCACTTGCAAGACCGAACGATGTGTATAATAATAATAATAGTGCACGTGCATTAGACTAAGTTGGAATCTGCAAGCATTCAACTCAAGAGAGAAGACAAAGTAATATGGGCTCTAAGTTAAATAAACAATGTTGCATATGAGAGCCACTAAACATTTTCAATATGGTCTTCTACTCTCGACCCCCAAAGGAACGAAAAGAAATAAAACTATTTACACGGGAGAGCTCCCAACAAGCAAGAAGAAGAACGAGAAATCTTTTTGGGTTTTTACTTTAATTTCTACTACTAGCATGGAAATTAAACTAACTAATTTTTTTGTTTTTTCTTAAGGTTTATCAAACACACAAGAAGAAAGCTAGAAAAAGAAATTAAACTAGCATCAATAATACAATGAAAGAGTATGAGCACCGACAACTAGAATAGTGTGTGAACATGAATGTAAAGTCGGTGAGAAATACGTACTCCCCCAAGCTTAGGCTTTTGGCCTAAGTTGGTATAATGCCAAGGATAGCCTGGCTGATATCCGAAGTTATAACTGGGGTTGTACTGATATGTAGCAGAAAATGCATCCTGAGCAGCAGCATGTTGGCGAGCCGCCTCTCCTCTCCCCTCGTGTTCAGCTGCCTCCTCCCTGGTAACAACATATCTTCGTTTTGCCTGGTAATCAAAAAGGAAAGGAGCAGGGAGAGTAACATGGAAAAAGCTACGTCTGTCAAAGATTAGTCGATACTGGAGGAATTGTTCATTCCTCAAAAGAGAACGATGTTTGACCATCGCGTCATAATCTAAATAACCAGGAAGCAACTCAACATGCTCCTCTCGTGGAGCTATACCAAGATAATTAGCAACACGGGTCGCATAAATCCCTCCAAATAAATCTCCAGCTATACCATTATTATGCAACCGTTAATGCATCTACCAATGAAGAGAGCAAAATAATGTATAGTAGGAAAATGAATGCTGCCTATGGTAGCTTGTGCTATATCCCTAGATTCTCCCACAGTAATACTAGCTAGAAAGTATTTATATTCAGATCTGTGGGGGGTCATTAACATTGCCCCACTGCGGGAGTTTGCAAGCAGTTGTAAAATCTTCTAAGTCCATGGTGTAAGATTTATCATAAATATCAAACAGGACACTCTGAGAATTACGTGAAGATTTATATTTAAACCTTCTTACGAATGAATCACTCAATTGATAGTACTGAGGACACTTATCTTGTAAGAAGCCCTCAAGATCGGCATTACACACATATGCGTCAAATTCATCCTTAATGCCTGCTCTGACCATAAACTCGTCTGATGGCCACTCACAAGCTCGCACTTCGGCATCCCTTGGTGGTTCATTGTCTTGCTCACGCATAGCACGCCTGGGTCCTCTCTTTGTTGAGGAACCACCTTGGTACATTCTCCTAGACATATTTATTTTTCTGAAAAATATCTGAATTTTTTAGTAACTTCAAAATAAAAGTGAATAAAACTAAACAAGATTGGTAACAACCACTCCTACAAGTGCCTAGAGCCTATAACATGCATTGGAATTACTTGGGACCTCATAAATTTAACATGCAAGCTTAAGAGCAGGGTCACCTATGCAGCAAAAATTTGCAATGAATAAAGCAGCAGAAGAAAAACTAATTGGATCAATGGAGGAGTCACATACCAAGCAACAATCTCCCAAAGCAGTTTTGTGAATGGAGCTTTGAGCAAGGAGATCGAAAATCGCAGCAAAATGAGCTAGAACTCGTGCTTGAGCTGGATGGGGATTTTATTTAGGAAGAAGATGGAGTGTGTGGGTGCAGGAATATGCGGAGGGGGGCCACCGTGGGCCCACGAGACAGGGGGCGCGCCCAGGGGGTCTGGGCGCGCCCTCCACCCTTGTGGGCAGGTGCTTGCCCCCCTGCAGTATTTTCAGTTCCTAAAATCCTCAAATATTCCATAAAAAATCATACTAAATTTGCAGGGCATTTGGAGCACTTTTATTTTCGGGATATTTTTTATTGCACAGATAATTCAAAAAAACAGACAAATAATACTATTTTTGCTTTATTTATTCTAAATAACAGAAAGTAAAAGAGGGTACAAAAGGTTGTGCCTTCTAATTTCATCCATCTCATGACCATCAAAATGAATGCACTAACAAGGTTGATCAAGTCTTGTTAAGAAACTCATTCCTAATAACATGGAACCGGAGAAATTTCGAATAACACTAGGTTACCACAACGGGGATGTGAACATCCCCAACAATAAGAATATCATACTTTTTCTTAACAGTAGGAAGAGGAAATTCAAAACCTCCAATAATGATAGTTGGAACTTTTCCAATAGAATTGATGCTATGAACTTGAGGTTGTTTCCTTGGAAAGTGTACCGTATGCTCATTACCATTAACATGAAAAATGACATTGCCTTTGTTGCAATCAATAACAGCCCCTGAAATATTCAAAAAGGGTCTACCAAGGATAATCGACATACTATCGTCCTCGGGAATATCAAGAATAACAAAGTCCGTTAAGATATTGACATGTGCAGCCACAGCAGGCACATCCTCACAAATACCGACAGGTATAGCAGTTGATTTATCAGCCATTTGCAAAGATATTTCAGTAGGTGTCAACTTATTCAATTCAAGTCTACGATATAAAGAAAGAGGCATAACACTAACACCGGCTCCGTGATCACATAAATTAGTTTTAACATAGTTTCTATTAATGGTGCATGGTATAGTTGGTACCGCGGGGTCTCCAAGTTTCTTTGGTATTCCACCCTTAAACATATAATTGGGAAGCATGGTGGAAATCTCAGCTTCCGGTATCTTTCTTTTATTAGTAATGATATCCTTCATATACATAGCATAAGGATTTAACTTAAGCATATCAGTTAAGCGCATACGTAAGAAGATAGTCTAATCATTTCGGCGAAGCGCTCAAAATCCTCATCATCCTTTGTATTGGATGGTTTAGGAGGAAAGGGCATGGGTTTCTAAAGCCATGGTTCTCTTTCTTTACCATGCTTCCTAGCAACAAAATCTCTCTTATCATAAGGTTGATTCTTTAATTGTGGGTTATCAAGATCAACAGCAGGTTCAATCTCTACATCATTATTTTTGCTAGGTTGAGCATCAACATGAACATTATCATTAACATTATCACTAGGTTCATGTTCATCACCTGATTGTGTTTCAACATCAGAAATAGAAATATCATTGGGATTCTCAGGTGTGTCTACAACAGGTTCACTAAAGCATGCAAAGTCCTCTTGTTTTTCCTTTTCTTCTCTTTAGAAGAACTAGGTGCCTCTAAATTATTTCTCTGAGAATCCTGCTCGATTCTCTTAGGGTGGCCTTCAGGATACAAAGGTTCCTGAGTCATTCTACCAGTTCTAGTAGCCACTCTAACAGCAAAGTCATGTTTATTATTTAATTCATCGAGCAAATCACTTTGAGCTTTAAGTACTTGCTCAGCTTGAGTGGTAACCATAGAAGCATATTTGCTAATGAGTTTAAGTTCACCTTTAACTCTGGCCATATAATCACTCAAGCGTCCTATTTCAAAAGCATTATTCTTTAATTCTCTACCAACATAAGCATTAAAACTTTCTTGTCTAGCCATAAAGTCATCAAATTCATCTAAGCATGGGCTATGAATTTTAGTAGACAGGATGTCAACTTTATCATATCTATAGAGAGAATTTACCGTTACTACCTATGTCGGGTTATCAAGACAATGTGTTTCTTCAACAGGCGGTATATTAAGACCATGTATTTCTTAAATAGGTGGTAAATTATTAACATCGTCAGCTTTAATACCTTTTTCTTTCATTGATTTCTTTGCCTCTTGCATATCTTCAGGACTGAGAAATAGAATACCCCTCTTCTTCGGTGTTGGTTTAGGTATAGGCTCAGGAGTTGGCTCAATTGGCTCAGGAATTGCCTCAGGAATTGGCTCTGGAAGAGTCCAATTATTTTCATTAGTCAACATATTATTCAATAGTAATTCAACTTGGTCAACTGTTCTTTCCCTGAAAACACAACCAGCACAACTATCCAAGTGGTCCTTGGAAGCATCGGTTAGTCCATTATAAAAGATATCAAGTATTTCATTTTTCTTAAGAGGATGATCAGGCAAAAAATTAAGTAACCGGAGAAGCCTCCCCCAAGCTTGTGGGAGACTCTCTTCTTTGATTTGCACAAAATTATATATTTCTCGCAAGGCATCTTGTTTCTTATGAGCAGGGAAATATTTAGCAGAGAAGTAATAAATAATATCCTAGGGACTACGCACACAACCAGGATCAAGAAAATTAGACCAAGTCTTAGCATCACCCTTTAATGAGAATGGAAATATCTTAAGGATATAACAATAGCGAGACTTTTCGTCATTAGTAAACAGGGTGGCTATATCATTTAACTTGGTAAGATGTGCCACAACAGTTTCAGATTCATAGCCATAAAAAGGATCAGATTCAACCAAAGTAATTATTTCAGGATAAACAGAGAATTCGTAATCTTTATCAGTAACACAGATAGGTGAAGTAGCAAAAGCGGGGTCAGGTTTCATTCTAGCATTAAGAGATTGTTGCTTCCATTTAGCTAATAACTTCTTAAGATCATATCTATCTTTGCAAGAAAAAATAGCTCTAGCAGCTTCCTCATCCATAACATAACCCTCAGGAACAACAGGCAATTCATAATCAGGGGGGAACCTTCATCATCACTATCTTCGATAATATCATCATTAATAATTTCATTCTCTCCAACCCTAGCAAGATCAAGAAATTCACCTAAGGGCAAAGTAGTATCACACACAGAAGTAGTTTCATCATAAGTATCATGCATAGCAGAAGTGGCATCATCAATAACATGCGACATATCAGAATTCATAGCAGTAGCAGGTTTAGGTGTCGCAAGCTTACTCAAAACAGAAGGAGAATCTAGTGCAGAGCTAGATGGTAGTTCCTTACCTCCCCTCGTAGTTGAGGGAAAAATCTTTGTTCTTTCGTCTTTCAAGTTCCTCATAGTGATCAACAGATATAAATCCCAAGTGACTAAAAGAATAGAGCTATGCTCCCCGGCAACGGCACCAGAAATTAGTCTTGATAACCCACAAGTGCAGGGGATCGCAACAGCTTTCGAGGGTAGAGTATTCAACCCAAATTTATTGATTCGACAAAAGGGGAGCCAAAGAATATTCTTAAGTATTAGCAGTTGAGTTGTCAATTCAACCACACCAGGACTTAGTATCTGCAGCAAGGTATTTAGTAGCAAAGTAGTATGATAGTAATGGTAACAGTGGCAAAAGTAAAGATATCAGTTTTGTAGTAGTTGTAACATTAGCAACGAAAAAGTAAATAAGCGAAGCACAGTATGTGAAAATCTCGTAGGCATTGGATCATAGATGGATAATTATGTCGGATGCGATTCCTCCTGTAATAGCTATAACATAGGGTGACACAGAACTAGCTCCAGTTCATCAATGTAATGTAGGCATGTATTCCGAATATAGTCATACGTGCTTATAGAAAAGAAAGTGCATGACATCTTTTGTCCTTCCCTCCCGTGGCAGCGGGGTCCTAGTGGAAACTAAGGGATATTAAGGCCTCCTTTTAATAGAGAACCAGAACAAATCATTAGCACATTGTGAATACATGAACTCCTCAAACTAAGGTCATCACCGAGAAATATCCTGATTATTGTCACTTCAGGGTTGTCAGATCATAACACATAATATGTGACTATAGACTTGCAAGATAGGATCAAGAACTCACATATATTCATGAAAACATAATAGGTTCAGATCTGAAATCATGGCACTCGGGCCCTAGTGACAAGCATTAATCATAGCAAAGTCATAGCAACATCAATCTCAGAACATAGTGGATACTAGGGATCAAACCCTAACAAAACTAACTTGATTTCATGGTAAATCTCATCCAACCCATCACTGTCCAGCAAGCCTACGATGGAATTACTCACGCACGGCGGTGAGCATCATGAAATTGGTGATGGAGGATGGTTGATGATGACGACGGTGACGAATCCCCCTCTCCGGAGCCCCGAACGGACTCCAGATCAGCCATCCCGAGAGAGATTACGGCTTGGCGGCGGCTCCGTATCGTAAAACGTGATAAAACTTTCTCTCTGATTTTTTCTCCGTGAAACGGAATATATGGAGTTGGAGTTGAGGTCGGTGGAACAGCAGGGGGCCCACGAGACAGGGGGCCCGCCCAGTGGGAAGGGCGCGCCCCCCACCCTCGTGGACATGCTGTGGGCCCCCTGGCCTTGCTTCTTTCGCCAGTATTTTTTATATTTTCCAAAAGTTATCTCCGTGAATTTTCAGGTCACTCCGAGAACTTTTGTTTTCAGCACAATAAACAACAGCATGGCAGTTCTGCTGAAAACAGCGTCATTCCGAATTAGTTTCATTCAAATCATGCAAATTAGAGTCCAAAACAAGGGCAAAAGTGTTTGGAAAAGTAGATACATTGGAGACGTATCACTCTGGCACCTCTACAAATCACTACTTCCCTCCGTGAAGGGCCTTCCTTTTACTTATGAATTTTCTTATTTTGTACTTGAGTCTCCATCTTCTCTTATAAAGCACCAACTCAGGGGTACTATGATTGTATTTGAGCATTGGGTATAGCTAATATTCGAGTGTGTTTCATGAATGGATCAATGATTGAGCATGATGGGCTAGGGATAACTTGCTTTAGTGTTGATATTTTGAAAGACATGGTTGCTTGTTTTTTTGACTATATACTGCAAGGCAACAGCCTCATAGTCCTTTATTAAAACAATGAACCAGATAGTTTACAAAGTTACAAGTTAAAGGCAAGGAAAGAGTGGAGAGATTACTTATAAAGAGAGTTTAAGGTAAGGCTGCTATCCAATAAGTTAGGCTATTCGTATATTTACATTTGATTCTATGAGCTAAAAGAGAAATGTCATGAAGGAAATTTCTCCTCCGGGATTTGAAAGAAGGCAACTCATTTCTGAAAATCTTTCCATTTCTTTGTGTCCAAATATTCCAAGTAGCAGTGATGACTAACTATGAAAAAAATGTGAAACCAAAATCCTTCCTAGCAATTGAAACTATCTTATAAGTAGTCTGGTTAGGTTGAACAATCCATGAAATGCCCAGGTAATTCCAGACCCGTTGACTGAGTTGCAAGTGAAGAAAAGATGTGCTTTGTCCTCATGAGAGGCAGAATGACACAGAAGACACGTGTCATCCTGGATAATCCAATGCCGCCGCTGCATCATGTCCCTAGTGTTAAGGCGATCCATCAAGAGGAGCCAGTCAAACACCTTAAACATGAGGGTGCAATAACTTTTCCAGATCCACCTGAAAATGGGATCAACCACAATGTCCGAAAAGCAAGACTTGTAATAAGTCCTTGAATGTTTATCTCTAGACTTTGATGGCCATTTCCAGACATCCTTTTCCCCCTCCTGAAGGTTAACCAAAGGCAGCAAAGCCTGAAGCTGATTAAATTCCACGAAGGCCTCTGCAGATAATGGCAGATGAAAATTGTCGGCTGGGTGTGACAGTTCCATCATATCCTTAATGGTGAGAGTGTCATCAATGACAATATAGTGAAGCCTCGGAAACCGGTGTTGCATGAGAACTGCATTGTTACCAAGCTGCCATTGATCCAGCCAGAAAATCATCGTATCCCCCGCCCGCACGTGCGGGATCGCCAACTTGCAAAACATATCATACAAATTCAGCACATCCCTCCACAAGAAAGAACCACAGCTTTGAGTGACTTGGGGTGGCGCTATGGCATAATATGTGTCCCAAATGAGAGATACGCAGGGCACATACATCTAATTAAAGAAATTGAAAAGATGCTTGATCAACAAGGCATCATTCTGTATACTCAGTTCAAGAACGCCAAGGCCTCCCAGGTTCTTTGGCCGGCAGTCCAAATCCCAAGCCGCCAATGATTGCCGTGGCATATCCATGTTCCCTCTCCACAAGCACTGCCACATGATTCGTTCAATCTGCTTCAAAATGCCCTGTGGCAGCTAAAGAGTGCACAAGAAGTATATTGGCATAGAACTAAGAATAGACTGCAAGAGTTGTAGCTGGCTCCCTTGATTCAACAGGCAAGAAGACGCAGATAATCGTCTCTCAATATGATCCACCAAAGGCAACAAATCATAAATTGTTGGCCGAGAGGTACCCATGGGCAATCCCAGGTAAGTGAACAGCATGGAACCAGCATCACACCCAAGCAAAGTAGCAACACGCTTGCCCTCATCATCGCTCATTTTGATTGGTATTAAAGAGGACTTACTGAAATTGACCCTCAGTCCGGTTGATTTAGCAAAGACCTCAAGCATTTCCTTGAAAGCAATGAGCTGGCTGTCAATAGCAGGAAGAACAATGAGGGTATCATCCACGTACTGAACAATCGGATAATCCATCGAAGATGTTGGGATAGGTAAGGTGAGAATGTTCCTTGAGCACATTTCATTTACGACCGATTGAAGTAAATCAACAGCAATCACAAAGAGCAAAGGAGATAGTGGATCTCCTTGACCAACACCCGATCGACAGACGAAATGATTACTAGGCACACCATTTAATAGGACCGAAGAGGAGCCGGTGGACAAAATGCTCTCAATCCAACATGTCCAACGATTGTCAAAACCCTTACATTTCAAAATCCTGAGAATCAGTTCATGCTCGATGGTGTCAAACACATTCATGAAATCAAGCTTAAGAAGGATGATAGGCCTCTTGGAAGCTTTGCATTGGTGAATGTATTCGAAACACCACGCCAGGCAGTCCTGAATGGATCGACACCGAAGAAAGCCATATTGGTTGCGGTGAATACACTTCAAAATCACACCTTGGAGACGATTAGCCAAAAGTTTAGTTAGAAACTTCAAGCAAGTATTTGTCAATGATATGGGCCGGAAATCACCAACATATTCAGGGCTCAACTTCTTGGGAATGAGGGTGATAAGAGATGTATTCAGACACTCCAAATTGCACTTCCCATCATAAAATTCTTGGACAAGCTTCAAAAAATCCTCCTTCAAAATAGACAAACATTTCTTTTAAAAAAGTCCAGTAAACCTGTCCGGTCCCGGAGCGCTATCAGTAGGTATGTTCTTAATTACCGCATCGACCTCGGAGTCCGTGAACGGTAAAGATAACTCCTCTAGACCATCAACCCGAGAAATTAATGTGTCTAGATCAAAACCCATTTGAATGCCTTTTGATTGGCCCATTCGTTGATTGAAGTCAGTCCAATACATCCCATACAACTGTTGATGGTCAATGATCACATCACCGTCAACTGAGTTGATCGAGGAAATGGTGTTCCTCTAAAACCTTTCCGTTGCCATAGCATCGATTTTTTTTGAATTTTCCTTGCCAACTTTGATGTTTCTGATCGTGCAACGTTGTTTCCAATAGATAAACTGCCAATGTAAGATATCCTCAAGATGCAATTTAACAATTCTGCGAAAATTAAAATCCGGCCAACTCAAGGGCCTAATTTCCTCAATATCATCAAGAAAAATAATCACTTTATTGCAATCAGCAATGAAGGATTTGACTGTGGACAGGTTGAGATGCCATTTTTTAGAGCATATCGGAGGGATTTAAACTTAGCAGAAATGATTAAGGCAATAGAAGATTTGCCCACTGGCCTGTTCCAAACCCGAGAAACACAATCAGCAAAGCCAGGCAAATCAACCCAATAATTCTGAAAGCAAAAAACTTTTTTCTTGGGAATACATGTGGCAATAGAGACCACACACGGGATGTGGTCAGAGGCGGTGCGTGCAAGAGGAAAAACCATTGCGTTGGGATGATCAGATGTCCAAGCAACCGTGAAAAACCAGTCAATCTGCTCGAGAAGCAGTGAAGTTTGCATATTGGACCAAGTATATTGACGAACCTTGATTGGTAGCTCGACAAGACCCAAATGACCAATTATTTCATTAAACAAGAAAATATCATTAACATCACCACCCGGAAGAGTTCGGTTCTCAAGCGATCGCATAAAATTGAAATCCCCCAAAAGCAGCCAATTCTCACCAAACTGAATATCAAGATTATATAACCACTGTACAAATTCATCACGGGCAGAACCTTTACACGGGCCATCAATCGAGACTAGAGACCAAGTTTCAGATGTGTGCTTAGACTTAGACTCAACAATAATTCCGCAGGATTTGGCCTCAATTAGGTTACCTATGAAAAAACATGAGTTCCAAATAACCACCATCCCAGCAGACGCACCAGCCGAGGGCACGTAAACAAAATTGTCAAAACGCCTCGGTCAGAATTTCCTAATGCAATGTTGATCAATATGCATGCACTTAGTTTCCTGAAGACAAACGACAGAACAACCACTTTTATCGATCTTTTGCTTAACCGCAAGCTAATGTGCTTCAGAATTGAGGCCCCGCACGTTCCAACATAGAACTTTGCAATCCTTAAACCTTGTCTGATTCATTACAAACCAAAAGTAAAAGCATTAAGAGTAGGCCACGCAATGACCAACACTGACCCACTAAGCAGACAAGCATCACATAGTTCCAAACAGAGAAAGAAAGACAAATGGCGATTACGGTATGCCATGGACCTCAACCCTGCATGATGTAGTTAATCATCAGAACTCATGTTGCTGTTGGACTTGGCAGGATCAACAACAAGCTTATCCGCAGTAATCTTCTCGGGCGCAATGCAAAGACGAGCACCAATGCGCTGTAGGTCAGCTATAGCTGTTGGAGGAGGCACAGTAGGGCTATCTTTAGACTGGGACTTCTTGGTTTTGCGCTTATTCAAAGTGTGAGACTTATTAATTGGAGTGCCACCTGTAACCTTGCGGTATCCATCGCGTAGAGCGCTGAGACATGCACTGCGTCGAACCTCAGTGTCAACAATAACTCTTGAGGCCTTAGGCTTTCTTCCATGCTTCAAAGTGACTTCAGGAACAACCGAGAATTCAAAAGTTTCAGCAACTGGCTCATCAAGATCATCAAAGAAAAGAGCCCGAGCTACTAGCCTTCTAATAGGTGGCACATCCCTCACTAGGCTGAGAGGGGAAACAGGTGCAGGCAGCAACAAAAGATTGGGGGCTGGAGCATTGCAGAGAGATTCCCAGGACTACTTGTTCAACAAAGCTCCAATTTTAGACTTGAAGACAAACTGGGGAATGTCAGAAGACCACATAAACAGCAGCATCTTCTGAAAAGCACGCTGCCACTACATCACAGGGGGCAAGATCGGCCCAAAGACAGTGAGCACTTGCCCAATCAGAAGAGGAGGCTACTGTGGTCCCATTGGGTGCTGGAAGACAGCCACATCCGTAGCATTGTCCTCATTGTTGACAGAATCCTCAGATAGCTGCAGAACAATGAACTCCTGAGACTGAATCTCCTTGACATTATCTTGCTGCACTACTTCTTGGACTGGTGGGGGTACATTCTGCTGATGCTCGTTGGCAGGGGGTGGCACCTCATTCCAACCCAGCTCAGGAAATTCAGGCATGATCCAATTGTGATTATCAAACTGCATATTGCTAGGGAGGGGGTGCGGATTGCCATTGAAGGGCATGGGATCTTCATTAGCTGGCAAGACACCTGCAAAATCTGCTGAAAGGATATAGACATGCGCAGACCAAGAAATCCTAGCCCCACCAAAGTTGCTTGTTGGTATGCTTGAGTATTAAAGTCTTCATGCCAAAACTAGACTATTACTTTGAATCATATAAAAGTCCATATGTCCATGCTATAAAGAAAAGAAATGTGATGAACATGTTAGGCAGCATTCCACATCAAAAGTTATGTTTTTATCATTTACCTACTCGAGGACTAGCAGGAATTAAGCTTGGGGATGCTGATACGTCGCCAACATAACTATAATTATTTATTGTTCCATGTTGTTATATTCTCATTCTTGGATGTTTTACAATGATTTTATAGTCATTTTATATCATTTTTTGGTACTAACCTATTGACATAGTACCCAGTGCCAGTTGCTATTTTCTGCAAGTTTTTTACATCACAGGAAATCAATATCAAACGGAGTCCAAACGCAACGAAACTCCTAGAGGATTTTTTTTTGGCCAGAAGACATCCAGTGGGCCAAGAAAGCACCTAGGCTAGCTCGAGGGGAGGAGCACCCACTAGGGCGCGCCAGGAGGCCCAGTCCTGCCCTCGTGGGTTGTGCCCACCTCGGGTGCCCCCTGAACCACCTCTTTGCTCTATAAATACCCCAATATTCCAGAAACCCTAGGGTAGTCGACGAAAATCAATTCTATCCGCCGCAGAGTCCAGAACCACTATATCCAATCTAGACACCATCATGGAGGGGTTCACCACTTCCATTAGTGCCTCTCCAATGATGCATGAGTAGTTATTTCTACACCTACGGGTCCGTAGTTAGTAGTTAGATGGATTCCTCTCTCTCTCTTCATTATCAATACAATGGTCTCTTGGAGATCCATATGATGTATGTCTTTTTGCGGTGAGTTTGTTGGGATCCGATGAACTTTGAGTTTATGGTCAGATCTACGTTTTTATCCATGAAAGTTATTTGAGTCTTCTCGATCTCTTATATGCACGATTTTCTCATAGCCTCATGTTTCTTCTCCGATATTTTGGTTTTGTTTGTCCAACTTGATATATTTATCTTGTAATGGGAAGAGAAGCTTTGTAGTGGGTCCGATTTTACGGTGCTTGATCCCAGTGACAGATACACTAGATGCATGCTGGATAGCGGTCGAAATGTGGAGTAATAGTAGTAGATGCAGGCAGGAGTCGGTCTACTAATCTTCGACGTGATGCCTATATAATGATATTTGCCTAAATATCGCCATGATTATTTGAAGTTTTGTCAATTGCCCAACAATAATTGTTTTCCCACCGTTTGCTATTTTTCTTGAGAGAAGCCACTAGTGAAACCTACGACCCTTGGGTCTCTTTTCATCCTATTTGTCTTTGTGATATATTTCCCCTTGCATTTATTTTCAGATCTATTAAACCAAAAATTTCCCTAGAGTGGATGTCTACTACACAACCTTCTTGTCGTAGACGTTGTTGGGCCTCCAAGTGCAGAGGTTTGTAGGATAGTAGCAAATTTCCCTCAAGTGGATGACCTAAGGTTTATCAATCCGTGGGAGGCGTAGGATGAAGATGATCTCTCTCAAACAACCCTGCAACAAAATAACAAATGGTCTCTTGTGTCCCCAATACACCCAATACAATGGTAAATTGTATAGGTGCACTAGTTCGGCGAAGAGATGATGATACAAATGCAATATGGATGGTAGATATAGGTTTTTGTAATCTGAAATTATTAAACCAGCAAGGTAACTAATGATAAAAGTGAGCACAAATGGTATTGCAATGCTAGGAAACAAGGCTTTGGGTTCATACTTTCACTAGTGCAAGTTCTCTCAACAATAATAACATAACTAGGTCATATAACTATCCCTCAACATTCAACAAAGAGTCACACCAAAGTCACTAATAGCAGAGAACAAACGAAGAGATTATTGTAGGGTACGAAACCACCTCAAAGTTATCCTTTTTATCGATCTATTCAAGTGTCCATAAGAAAATAACACGAAGCTATTCTTTCCGTTCGATCTATCATAGAGTTCGTTCTAGAATAACACCTTAAGACACAAATCAACCAAAACCCTAATGTCACCTAGATACTCCAATGTCACCTCAAGTATCCGTCGGTATGATTATACGATATGCATCACACAATCTGAGATTCATCTATTCAAACCAACAGAAAGTACTTCAAAGCGTGCCCCAAAGTTTCTACCGGAGAGTCAAGATGGAGACATGTGCCAACCCCTATGCATAAGTTCACAAGGTCACTGAACCTGCAAGTTGATCACCAAAACATACATCAAGTAGATCACGTGAATATCCCATTGTCACCACAGATAAGCACATGCAAGACATACATCAAGTGTTCTCAAATCCTTAAAGACTCAATCCGATAAGATAACTTCAAAGGGGAAACTCAATCCATTACAAGAGAGTAGAGGGGGAGAAACATCATAAGATCCAACTATAGTAGCAAAGCTCGCGATACATCAAGATTTTATCACTTCAAGAACACGAGAGAGAGAGAGAGAGAGAGAGAGAGAGAGAGAGATCAAACACATAACTACTAGTACATACCCTCAGCCTCGATGGTGAACTACTCCCTCCTTATCATGGAGAGCGCCGAGATGATGAAGATGGCCACCGGTGAGCGATCCCACCTCCGGCAGGGTGCCGGAATAGGGTCCCGATTGGTTTTTGGTGGCTACAGAGGCTTGCGGCGGCGGAAATCTCGATCTATTGTGCTCCCCGATGTTTTTGGGGTATATGGATATATATAGGTGAGAAGTCGGTCAAGGGAGCCACGAGGGGCCCACGAGGGTGGGGGCACGTCCAGGGGGGTAGGGCACACCCTGGACCCTCGTGGCTTCCTCGAAGCTTCCCTGACGTCTACTCCAAGTCTCCTGGATTGCTTCCGTTCAAAAAATAACTCTCCCGAAGGTTTCATTCCGTTTGGACTCCGTTTGATATTCCTTTTCTTCGAAACACTGAAATAGGCAAGAAAACATTAAATTGGGTTGAGCCTCCGGTTAATAGGTCAGTCCCAAAAATAATATAAAAGTAAATAATAAAGCCCATAAAAATCCAGAACAGGCAATATAATAGCATGGAACAATCAGAAATTATAGATACGTTGGAGACGTATCAAGCATCCGCAAGCTTAATTCCTGCTCGTCCTCGAGTAGATAAAAACAGAATTTTTGATGTGGAATGCTACCTAGCATATTTCTCAATGTAATTTTCTTTATTGTGGCATGAATGTTCAGATCCAAATGATTCAAAATAAAAGTTCATATTAACATAAAAATAGTAATACTTCAACCATACTAACAAGTAATCATGTCTTATCAAAATAACATAGCCAAAGAAAGCTTATCCCTACAAAATCATATAGTTAGGCTATGTTTCATTTTCTTCACACAAAATAATCCCATCATGCACAACCCCGGTTTCAGCCAAGCAATTGGTTCATACTTTTTAATACGCTTCAGCTTTTTTCAACTCTCACGCAATACATGAGCGTAAGCCATGGATATAGCACTATGGGTGGAATTGAATATGATGAAGGAGGTGGTGTGGAGCAGACAAAAAAGGAGAAAGTCTCACATTGACAAGGCTAATCAACAGGCTATGGAGATGCGCATCAAATTGATGTCAACATGAGGAGTAGGGATTGCCATGCAAAAGATGCACTAGAGTTATAAATGTATGAAATCTCAACAAAATAAACTAAGTGGGTGTGCATCCAACTTGCTTGCTCATGAAGACCTAGGGCATTTTGAGGAAGCCCATCATCGGAATATACAAGCCAAGTTCTATAATTAAAAACTCCCACTAGTATATGAAAGTGACAAAATAAGAGACTCTCTCTCGTAAAGGTCATGCTGCTACTTTGAAGCACAAGTGTGGAAAAGGATAGTAACATTGTCCCCCCCTTTTTTTGGGCCTTCCCTTATTTTATTTGGCCTTTCTTTTCTTTTATTTTTTATTTTTTTATTTGGCCTTTCTCTTTTTTGGCCTTTCTTTTCAAGGGACAATGCTCTAATAATGATGATCACCACACTTCTATTTACTTACAACTCATGGATTACAACTCGATACTAGAACAAAATATGACTCTATATGAGTGCCTCCGGCGGTGTACCGGGATGGGCAATGAATCAAGAGTGACATGTATGAAAAATTATGCATGGTGGCTTCGCCACAAATACGATGTCCACTACATGATCAAGCAAGGCAATATGACAATGATGAAACGTGTCATAGTAAATGAAACGGTGGAAAGTTGCATGGCAATATATCACGGAATTTGCTATGGAAATGCCATAATAGGTAGGTATGGTGGCTATTTTGAGGAAGATATAAGGAGGTTTATGTGTGATAGAACGTATCATATCACTGGGTTTGGATGCACCGGCAGAGTTCTCACCAACTCTCAAGGTGAGAAAGGGTAATGCGCAGTAATGATGGAAGGGTAAGAGTGCATATAATCCATGGACACACATTAGTCATAAAGAACTCATATGCTTATTGCAAAAGTTTATTAGCCCTCTAAGAAAAGTACTACTACGCATGCTCCTAGGGGAAGGGTTGGTAGGAGTTAACCATCGCGCGATCCCGACCTCCACACATAAGGAAGGCAATCAAAAGAACACCCCATGCAACAAATTTGTCACACAACGTTTATCATACGTGCATGCTACGGGACTTGAAAACTTTAACACAAGTATTTCTCAATTTCATAATTACCCAACTATCATAACTCTAACATTACCACCTTTATATCTCAAAACAATTATCAAGTATCAAATCGATCATAGTATCCAATGCACTTTCTATGATAGTTTTTATTATACCCAACTTGAATGCCCATCATATTAGGAAATTTTCTATAACAAAAGTAAATACCATGCTGTTCTAAAAGACTCTAAAATAATATAAGTAAAGAAAGAGAGATCAATAATTTCTACAAAATAAAACCACCACCGTGCTCTAAAAGGCTATAAGTGAAGCACTAGAGCAAATTACAAACTATTCCAAAAGATATAAGTGAAGATCAACGAGTAGTCGAATAATTGTGCAACTATGTGAAGACTCTCTAACATTTAATAATTTCAGATCTTTGTATTTTATTCAAACAGCAAGGAAAACAAAATAAAACAAAATGACGCTCCAAGCAAAACACATATCAAGTGGTGAATAAAAATATAGCTCCAAGTAAAGTTACTGATGAACGAAGACGAAAGAGGGGATGACTTCCGGGGCAACCCCAAGCTTAGGCTCTTGGTTGTCCTTGAATATTACCTTGGGGTGCCTTGGTAATCCCCAATATTAGGCTCTTGCAACTCCTTATTCCATAGTCCATCGAATCTTTACCCCAAACTTGAAAACTTCACAACACAAAACTCAACAGAAAACTCATAAGCTCCGTTAGTATAAGAAAATAAATCACCACTTTTTGTAATGTTGTGTACTCATTATAAATTCATATTTCTGTAACAATTACTGTATTCAAACTTCTCTATGGTTCATACCCTCCGATACTACTCATAGATTCATCAAAATAAGCAAACAACACATAGAAAATAGAATCTGTCAAAAACAGAACAATCTGTAGTAATCTGTATCATTCGAATGCTTATATAACTCCAACAATTATGAAATAAATTGGTGGACCTAAGGATTTGTCTATTAATCATCTTAAAAAATAATCAACCTAAAATCACTCACCAGTAAAAAATGGCAGTTAATCTCGTGAGCGCTAAAGTTTCTGTTTTTTACAGCAAGATCAAAAAGACTTCACCCAAGTCTTTCCAAAGGTTCTTGTCGTGGAATTAACACGTCAGATGTCCTTAGTGTCAGGACTTAGTCGCGAGGCCAACGCATCTATGTGGTAGCTTGAGAGGGGTTGAGTGGGACGAGAGACGCAGGGCGGATCATCACACAAGACAAGGATTTAGACAGCTTCGGGCCCCGGGAAACATCATCCAGTAATAACCCTACATGTTGTTTGTGGCTAGGTATTATTATAATCATGAGAGAGTCGCCACGATGAGCCGTCTCTCTCTTTGTGTCTAGCCCTAGAGATTGTTTCTTGCTTGTCCCTCTTTGGGGTGCCCTGCCCCTCCTTATATATGTTGAAGGGGCGGGTTACATGTGGAGTCCAACTCGGACTAGTCACCCTTCTAATACAAACCGGATACAAGTTCGGGTCTTCCTTGTAAAGTAAACATTCCTCACGCCTTTTCTCTTAAACCGGCCCACCATAGCGTGATCCGGCCTTCCATAAACCGCCCGTTGGGCCACCGGTTCTTGTCGCTCCTCTGAAGCGCCTGCCGGATTACCAATGAATCGTAAACCGCCATGTCCAAGTGGGTCGCCAGTGAATCACCAAACACTAGCCGGGTCATACATCCGGCGGTTTATACCGCGGGGTATATCCCCGACAGTTCTACTTGGCACAAACACTAATTAAAAATATAACCACATCTAAGAAGATGCTATATGAATTATTTATTACTAAGCATGAGCAAAAAGCAAAGAATAAAAGTGAAATTGGGTTGCCTCCCAACAAGCGCTAACGTTTAATGCCCCTAGCTAGGCATGATGGTTTCAATGATGCTCACATAAAAGATACGAATTGAAACACAATGGGAGCATCATGAAGCATATGACTAACACATTTAAGTCTAACCCACTTCCTACACATAGGGATTTTGTGAGCAAACAACTTAAGCAAACAATAATGAACCAGCACAGGAAGGCAAAACAAGCATAGCTTCAAGATTTTCAACACATAGAGAGTAAAGTTGATATTAATGCAATATGTAGAAGCATATGATCCTCTCTCATAATAATTTTCAGTAGCATCATGAATGGAGTCAACCATATAAACATCACACAAAACATTCTTTTCATGATATACTTGCATAGCAATTTTACTACTCTCCACATAAGCAAAAATTTCTCATTCGGGATAGTGGGAGTATCATAAGAGACTTGAATACTATAAATTGTTTCCACATTAAAAGAGTAATGTTCAGAAAAAGGGTAATCATAATCATGACAAGTTTTATAAATATAATCATAACTACTTTTTATAGCATAAATTTTATCACAATAATCATCATAAGTAGCAACTTTGTTCTCATAATAATCAATTGAAACCTCTTCCAAAATAGTGGATTCATCACTAAATAAAGTCATGACCTCTCCAAATCCACTTTCATAAATATTATAAGATTCAACACCCTCCAAATCCACTTCCTAAAGTTGATACTCTTCCAAGCCCACTTTCATCAATATAACCATCATAAATAGGAGGCATGCTATCATCATAATAAATTTGCACATCAAAACATGGGAGGATAAAAATATCATCTTCATCATAGCATCCCCGAGCTTGGGACAAGAATTAATTGCAGCAAATATATTCTCAAACATGTCATTCTCATCAAACATAGCATCCCCAAGCTTGGGCCTTTTCATATCATAATCATAATCACTCTCATCATTAATAGTATGGATAGCACCACTAGTATAGCAATTATCATCATCACAATGAGTAATACGAGAAACATCATTTGAGAGGGATACCTTTCTACATTTGATTCTCCGTCTTTTCTTTTTCTTCTTCACATCATGTGTGGGTTTAACCCTCTTTTTTGAGCTCCTTATTAATGAGATTGGTTGAATATAAAGCTCCTCCTTGTTACCTGATTCATCATAAGAAATAATAGGAGGATATTGGGAAGTCTCTTCCCTTTCATTAGTATTCTGTTCATCTTCTATTTGTTTTATTTTCTTCATGTAATGTGCAATAAAAGGATTTTCAATGCAATTCACCGCACAATACATAAAAATTTCTTCTAGATCAAAATCAAGAACTTTATCAAGGCCAAATTCTGGAAGATCCTTAGTTATACTTTTCATTTCTTCATAACCCACAAGCAAACTAAGTTCATTATGATGTGCAAAGGAAATCAAGTGATCACAACTTTTGGACACGATACGATCATGAAACAATTTGCATTAGGGATTTAAATGATCACGTTCATTGCAAAGTTCACAAGGATGGGAAAGAAATTTTAAATTTTCAGCACAAACATCTATCCTTTCTTGCAACCATTTGTTTTCTAAATACTTATGCCTCTTGCAAAATCTATCTTCCCTATTTGGTGTGTACTGGCAAACTCTATGCGCTCCACAAAAATTCACATGCTTATAAGAGACATTTCCATCATGACTAGGCAATCATCATTAGTACTATGGATATTCAAAGATTTCATACTAACAACATTGCAATCATGCTCATCATTCAAAGATTTAGTGCCAAACATTTTACAGACTTCTTCTTCTAGCTCTTTAGCACAATATTCCTTTCCATCATTCTCACAAAAGATATTAAAAAGATGAAGCGTATGAGGCAAACTTAATTCCGTTTTTTGTAGTTCTCTTTAATAGACTAAACTAGTGATAAAACAAGAAACAAATAGATTCGATTTCAAGATCTAAATATATACCTTCAAGCACTCACCTCCCCAGCAACAGTGCCAGAAAAGAGCTTTATGTCCACTACACAACCTTCTTCTTGTAGATGTTGTTGGGCCTCCAAGTGCAGAGGTTTGTAGGACAGTAGCAAATTTCCCTCAAGTGGATGACCTAAGGTTTATCAATCTCTGGAAGGCGTAGGATGAAGATGGTCTCTCTCAAACAACCCTGCAACCAAATAACAAAGAGTCTCTTGTGTCCCCAACACACCCAATAAATGGTAAATTGTATAGGTGCACTAGTTCGGCGAAGAGATGGTGATACAAGTGCAATATGGATAGTAGATATAGGTTTTTGTAATCTAAAATTATAAAAACAGAAAGGTCACTAATGATAAAAGCGAGCACAAACTATATTGCCATGCTAGGAAACAAGGCCTAGGGTTCATACTTTCACTAGGGCAAGTTCTCTCAACAATAATAACATAACTGGATCATATAACTATCCTTCAACTTGGAAAAAAGAGTCACTCCAAAGTCACTAATAGAGGAGAACAAGCGAAGAGATTATTGTAGGGTACGAAACCACCTCAAAGTTATCCTTTCTGATCAATCTATTCAAGAGTCTGTAATAAAATAACACGAAGCTATTCTTTCCGTTCGATCTATCATAGAGTTCGAACTAGAATAACACCTTAAGACACAAATCAACCAAAACCCTTATGTCACCTAGATACTCCAATGTCACCTCAAGTATCCATGGGTATGATTATATGATATGCATCACACAACCTCAGATTCATCTATTCGAACCAACACAAAGTACTTCAAAGAGTGCCCCAAAGTTTCTACCGGAGAGTCAAGACGAAAATGTGTGCCAACCCCTATGCTTGAGTTCACAAGGTCACTGAAGCCGCAAGTTGATCACCAAAACATACATCAAGTAGATCACGTGAATATCCCATTGTCACCACAGATAAGCACATGCAAGACATACATCAAGTGTTCTAAAATCCTTAAAGACTCAATCCGATAAGATGACTTCAAAGGGAAAACACAATTCATTACATGTGAGTAGAGGGGGAGAAACATCATAAGATCCAACTATAATAGCAAAGCTCGCGATACATCAAGATCATGCAGAATCAAGAACACGAGAGAGAGAGAGAGAGAGAGAGAGAGAGAGAGAGAGAGAGAGATCAAACACATAGCTACTGGTACCCTTAGCCCCGAGGGTGAACTACTCCCTCCTCATCATGGAGAGCGCCGGGATGATGAAGATGGCCACCGGTGAGGGATCCCCCCTGCGGCAGGGTGGCGGAACAGGGTCCCGATTGGTTTTTGGTGGCTACAGCGGCTTGCGGAGGCGGAACTCCCGATCTATTGTGCTCCCCGATGTTTTTGGGGTATATGGATATATATATAGGTGAAAGAAGTCGGCCAGGGGGGCCACAAGGGGCCCACGAGGGTGGGGGCGCGCACAGGGGGGTAGGGCGCGCCCTGGCCCCTCGTGGCTTCCTCGAAGCTTTCCTGACGTCTACTCCAAGTCTCCTGGATTGCTTCCGTTCCAAAAATAACTATCTCAAAGGTTTCATTCCGTTTGGACTCTGTTTGATATTCCTTTTCTTCGAAACACTAAAATAGGTAAGAAAACATCAACTTGGGCTGGGCCTCCGGTTAATAGGTTAGTCCCAAAAATAATATAGAAGTGTATAATAAAGCCTATAAACATCCAAAATAGGTAATATAATAGAATGGAACAATCAAAAATTATAGATACGTTGGAGACGTATCATCGTAACATTTACAAAAAACCAGACCAACCCGGGCTATACTAGCATGTTGGCATTTTTTATGGAAGAAAACTCTATGAGAACCAAACGCTCGCGCCGAGACTTGAACCCTGGTGGGCTGACTGCGAACTCCCGCACCTTGCCAACTGAGCTATGCTCTGTTCTCCAGTCGTAACATTTTCACTGTAAGGTGGGGTCGCAGTTGAGAAAAACGACCATTGGCAAATCCCCAACCCGCCCACCGCGCATCGGCTCAGTTAGAATTAGAAGATAGAAAAGAGGGAGGAGAGCTAGCTATAGCACGAACGCTATTGTCAGATGGGGCTCGTGTTGATAGAATAGGAGTACTGAGTACTCGTACCTCTGTTTTTTATTTTTTGAGGGAAAAAATTTGTACGTCTAGTACCACTAGTTGGGTGCGTGCGACCTATACATGTCATCACTTTAGTTCTGCTTTTCTAACCGCAGCTACACTTCATCATACATATTTTTTCACACATTTATCCTCCTATATGTACTCCTAGGCTATTTCCACGTGCTCCCTTTCACCGACATGTGGGACATAGAGCATCTGGGTCGTAGTGCATGCACGGCTCAGAGCATATGCAACCATGTCAGTGTACTTTACATTTCAAACCTCACGAATTAAATGCAAACCCCCGCAGAAGAATAAATAAATAAATGAACTACTACATGAAAACCGGTTTATTTTCATAGAACCCGGAGCACGTTCATAAAATTTTGGACATAACACATTTACACAAAACAACTGGACCTTAACCAGTCTAAGGGCCTCTTTGATTCGCGAGATACTGAAAACACAGGAATGGGGAAAGTATGATGGAGACGAATTGAGACGAGGAGGAAGATGAGTAGTACCATACATGCTACAGACTGGACTATAGCACATTGTTTTTATGGCCATCTCACCACATTGTTTTCTATGGCATATCGCCTACTGGTTCACTGGGCTGCCGTGGTTCGCACTCCTCCGACATGAGTAGTAGTACTAGTATATACACTATATATACCGCATGATTCTTTGCTCCTTCTTACGTACTTCGCCGACATGTGGGAGAGCCAGCATCTGGGTCGACGTGTCATGCACCAGATTAGAGTGGGGAACGGATGGGGGGCATCACCCCGGTCATAGCGCCAGTAAATCATGACTATAGTGAGTAGTCGTATCACAAGACCCCATCTTTCCAGTAGTAACGCGCTATCAAATAGCACAACCCTACATTTCCAGCAGTAAGTTGAATCCGCTACTCCCTCACCCTCCTCACCTCTTGGTCAAACCGCCTACACGAAAATTGCCACGCGTACTACCCGGGAAAAGCCCCGCACTCAACTCTTAACTACTCATAGTATAATTTTGTATCGATGAATTTCGCCATGGCGCAGAAAACCAAAAGAAAAATGTGGTACATGTAAACAAATACAGTTCAAGCTATAGCTAGTGATAGGTTAGTTCAAAGTACCGAGTCCATTGATGCAATGTGGTCAAACTGTACCATCGATATCTGAAAGCCAAAATTATTCAAGCTTGTTCATTCTATATAAATACTAGTACTGTATGTTTATTCACCCGTGGGGTTGTTCAATGAATGGAGGGCTGGGGAGCACAATGAAACAATACTACTACTATACTATAAGGTAGGAGTCGTATAGTTAGTCACGTTAAATAGAGAGTTTCTTTTCTTTCATGCCACGTACACAAATTGAAACGCTTGTTGTGGAGAGAATAAGATAATCACTCCACTATATATATGCTAGGGCATGAGCGCTTGCTTTACTACTACAAGACAACGGTAGGGACATTTTATCTCTGCTCACCCCTGGTCACAGATCCTGCCGGATCCCTTAAGCCGGTGTGTGTAGAGGACTAGTGCATCGTTCACACGGTCAATGGCGACGAGGGAGGAAACCCCCAACTACCAGCGGGTCCCGATCCTCTGCCCGTGCCATTCTATCCGATACAGTGTCTGATCGGGAGGTCCTCCGACCCTTCTTCCTCCCTGATGTATTGTCCGCAGATCCGACGTACCACCGCCGACATCCGGACGAAACTCAGGTATAAGTTCTTCGAAAGCGGCCTTGCTCTACTACCCCAGCTCCCCACGTTTCTGCATGTGCATCTCTTTAATTAAAGCTACACTTCAGTCGACTCAATCAACTTTTGGGTCAGTCGATTTTCAGGGGGTGGGGGGCTCGCCGGAGTTAAGGAAGAACCAGCCGCAGCAGGGAGGGGGGCTTGCGGGAGAGGTACCCCACTATCTATCTTAGGGTTCAGGGTGGGGGCGGTGGTTGCCGGCGGTGGGGGGCGGTGGTGGGGTGGTGGCGTGGGGATCGCTAGAGAAAAAGCTCAGCGGGGGCTAGTGGAATGGCCAGGGCGGTGGTGGGCCGGCAGTGGGGAGTGCTTTCATGGAGGGCGGGGCAGCGAGGCGGCGCGGAGCTACTTCATGCAGTAGAATGTAAGACTTGGTTCAAACAACGATGAAAGGGGGGAAAGTCGTAGCATGAATCTATGACTTGATTCAAAGAGGAAATAACAGGGGGAAAGTAGTAGAGACTGGATACCCAACCGGTCTCTTGGTAGAAAAGTGAAATAAAGGGAAAAGGCAGTACAATTGGATAAGGAAGAGATCTATTATTGGTTGAAAAAAGGATAGAACGTCGCGGCTGGTGGATAAGTCAACATAGTATGTCTAGGATTAGATTTACTACCCTCACATAGTAAAAGGTCTACAGGATTAGATTTGCTGCACTCACAGAGTATGAACAAACTCGGCATCACCACTTTATGCCTCCTTGTAGGTACAGTGTGCTGATTCGTCCACTGTCGCGTGTCCTAGTGATACGTCTCCAACATATCTATAATTTAAGAAGTATTCGTGCCATTATATTATCATTCTATATCATTCGGGTAATCTATTCATAGGGGTTGATGCACGTTCTTGTGTTTATTTCTCCGGTATAAATCTTGGGGCACTCTTTGAAGTTCTTTGTGTTGGATTGAATACTATAAATATGAATTTGCTTTGGCGTTATTTTAGTACGAACTCTAGGATAGATCGAATGGAAATAATAGCTTTTGTTATTTTAGTACAAACTCTTGATTAGATCGAACATAAAGAATAGCTTTGAGGTGGTTCCGTACCATACAAACAATTCCGTCTTATGTTCTCTGCTAGATAGGAACTTTGGAGTGATTCTTCATTGCACTTTGAGTGATGGTTATATGATCCAACTATGTTCGCATTGTTGAGAGATTGCACTAGTGAAAGTATGCACCCTAGGCCTCAATTTCCATTATTGCAATATTGTTTGTGCTCCGTTTTACTATTTACTACCTTGCTTTTTTTATTGTTCGCACTACAATAACTCATATCTACTATCCACACTACACTTTTATCACCATCTCTTCGCCGAACTAGTGTACCTATACAACCTGTCATTGTATGGGGTGTGTTGGGGACACAAGAGATTTATTGTATTTGATTGCAAGGTTGATCTAGAGAGACTATATTCATCCTATGCCTCCCATGGATTGATAAACCGTAGGTCATCCACTTGAGGGAAAATTGTTGTTGTCCTACAAAACTCTGCACACGGAGGCCCAACACGTGTCTACAAGAATAAAGTTGCATAGTAGACATCAAGCTCTTTTCTGGCGCCGTTGCCGGGGAGGTGAGTGCTTGAAGGTATATCTTTAGATCTTGCAATCGAATCTTTTAGTTTCTTGTTTTATCACTAGTTTGGTTTATAAAAGAAAACTACAAAAAATGGAATTAAGTTTGCATCATATCATTGATCATCTCTATAATATGTTTCTTGAAAATGATGGATTGGAAAATTGTGCTCAATTGTTAGAAGAAGAAGTCAATAGAATGTTTGGCTCAAAATATTTGAATGAAGAGCATGATTGCAATGCTGTTAGTATGAATGCTTTGAATATCCAAAATACTAATGATGATTGCACTACCCATGATAATGATCTCTTATAAGAATGTCAATTTTGTGGAGTAAATTGGGAGTGCACACGCACACCAAAAAGGGAAGATAGATTTTGTAAGAAGCATAAATATTTAGAAACTAATGATTTGCAAGAGAGGCTAGATGATTGTGCTGAAAGATTTAATATTTTTTGCCATCCTTGTGAACTTTGCAATGAACGTGGTCATTTGAATCTCCAATGCTATTTGTTTCATGATCAAATCGTGTCCAAAAATTGTGATAACTTGATTACCCTTGAGCATCATAAAGAGCTTAGTCTTCTTTTAGGGTATGAAGAAATGAAACATATACCTAAGGGTATTCCAAAATTTAATCTCAATAGAATTCTTGATTTGGATCTGGAGGAAATTTACATGTTTTGTGCGGAAATTTGCATTGAGAATCCTTATATTGCCAACTATCTAAAGACATGAAAACAAATAGAGTATGAAGAGAGTACTAACGAAAGGGAATATATTCCCCAATACCATCCTAGTGTTTATTATGATGAATCAGGTAACGAGGAGGAGCTTCCTATCAAATCAATCTCTTTAACAAGAAGCTCAAAATTTTTTATTAAACCCACACGTGAGGTGGTGAAGAAGAAAAAGAAAAGAAGAAAAAGTAGAGGTAAAAAGGTAACTCTCCCAAGTAATATTTCTCCTATCACCATTGTGCCTCATGAAAGTGAATCAAATATGTTGATGGAGGATGATGATATTGAGTATGATTTTGTGATGCCTACAACTTGTTGTCATGATTATGATTGGGAAGACAATGATGTCTCTTATGACCATGAAGATCTTTTTGACAATTGGTTGGAAGAATATGACAATAATGTTTACTATACAATATTCATTCTATTGATAAGAATTATTATGATGATATGCAAAACCATAAGCTTGGGGATGCTATGTTTGACTGAAATGTTTGAAGATTTATTTGCTGAAAATAATGCTTGTCCCAAGTTGGGGATGCTTTGCATAATGAACATGGTCCTTTGATTCCTTCTACTTTCGCTAAGAAAATTTATTATGATGATAGCATGCCTCCTATTTATGACGATTACAATGATGCAAGTGGGTTTGGAAGAGTGTCAACTCTAGGTAGTAGTGATCCGACTATTTTGGAGGGTGTTGAATCTTATTACAATATTGATGAAATTGGATTTCACTAGTAGAAAAAGGGTCAAATGTGAAGCACATTAGTGCCGGTTTGATTTTGAGCCGGCACTAATGTGTCCATTAGTGTTGTTTCCAACGGCTAGCCGGCCGCTCTCATTAGTACCGGTTCGTGCCACGAACCGGTACTAAAGAGAGTGGTGGCAGGATGTTGTTAGTCTGGGGCCCCTCCAGCACCTTTAGTACTGGTTCGTGGCACGAACCAGTACTAAAGGACGTCCTACATAAACCCTTCGTCCACCAAAGCTTGCTCTTTTTTTCCCTTTGCCCTCTCCTCCTCAGTTCTTCCCCTCTCTTCCTCAAGCTCATCACACATTTTGCCCAAAATTTGTCAAGATTTGAAGGCCTTCATCCATTCAAATAATCACAAAGGTTAGCAACTTTGTCCTTTCATCTCTCATTGCTAGATTAGCTCTTGTAATGCTTTGTATAGTGATTAATTTGTGAGTTTAGTAATTTGGGAGGAATTATATGTGCTAGTATTTGATTTATATGCAATTTGAGGTCAAAAATAACACTTAGTTTGCATATGTAGGTGTGGTTTACTTAGTGCCTTCTAAATCTCCGTCGTAACCACCATCGATCGCCGGCACCGTCCCGTCGCCGGCACCACCTTGTGGTGAGGCTCTTTTTCGTGAATGTTTTACATTACCAAAATGATGCTTGTGTGATTTGGATATATAGTTACTCGTATAATTATCTTACCCGTACGTTGTTTGTTATACATAGTGCCATGGTTTTCTCTAATCCTTGTTATGATTCAGATAAGGTATATTCTCTTCTAAAACTAGTTGTTGCATTTCATGTTTATGAAAAATTATGCCCATCAAGTTGACAGATATTTTTATCTAGGAGGTATGTGAACCGTAAATTCCAACCAACCCTATTGTCGAGAGGTTAAATTTAGTTGAAAGAGAAAATGAGTATTTGAAAGAAAAATTGAAAAGAATTGAGGGGGAGAAGATGGAATTGGAGTTGCATGTTGCCGATGTCGTCGATGATCACAAGATCAAGATGGAGAAAATGCGCTTGAAGATTAGAAAGATTAGAAAATATGCCATAGATAGTGTGGCTTGGTACCATTATGCTGTTACATCAATTGTTACCTTAGTTGCGATCTTTATCGCATGTGTTATTGCATTTAAATTCTTTAGCTAGAGAGTTATTTGCATGTTGCATTTAATTAAGTGTTGTATATGAACTTTATGTATGAACTTGAATTAATTTGGTCTATTCGGTGTTGTGTAATGAAGATGAGCCGACAATGGATGAATGATGACCGATGCTCTCCCGAGTTCATTAATGGCGTGCATACTTTTCTGCCTGCCGCTGAGGCAAACAAGCAGGCGGATGGTTTTATGCCTTGTCCATGTGCTGGCTGTAAGAATGGTCACAATTACTCTACGTCAAGAGCCATTCACGTCCACCTATTTGAGTCCGGTTTGATGCCCCACTATAATGGTTGGACCAAGCACGGAGAAAGAGGAGTTATGATGGAAGACAATGAAGAAGAAGAGGACGACGACAGCTGTCCTGGCCATGGGTTCCCTGAATACGATGATATAATAATGGGGGAAGAAGCTGAGCCGGCAATGCGGGAAGAAGCTGAAGAAGAGGCAACAGATGAGCCCGCTGATGATCTAGGTCAGGCCATTGCCAATGCAAAGAGAAACTACGCAAGTGATTTGGAGAATAAGAAGTTCCAGCGCATGTTAGAGGATCACAAGAAATTGTTGTACCCGAATTGCGAAGCTGACAAAAAAAAGTTGGGCACCACACTAGAATTGCTGCAATGGAAGGCAGAGAATGGTGTATCTGACAAGGGATTTGGAAAGTTGCTGGTAATGATAAAGAATATGCTTCCAAAGGACAACGAATTTCCCGAGAGTACGTATGAAGCAAAGAAGGTTGTCTGCCCTCTAGGGTTAGAGGTGCAGAAGATACATGCATGCCCTAATGACTGAATCCTCTACCAGGGTGAGTACGAGGATTTGAACGCTTTCCCGGTATGCGGTGCATTGCATTATAAGATCAGTCGCGATGACCCTGGTGATGTCGAGGGCGAGCGCCCCAGGAAGAAGATTCCTACCAAGTTGATGTGGTATGCTCCTATAATACCACGGTTGAAATGTTTGTTCCAAAAGAAAGACCATGCGAAGGCGATGCGGTGGCTCGGAGAAGACCGTAAGAAAGACGGAAAGTTGAGAGTACCCGCTGACAGGTCGCGGTGGAGAAAAATCGAGAGAAAGTACAAGGAGGAGTTTGCAGGTGACCCAAGGAACGTATGGTTTGGTGTAAGCGCAGATGGCATTAATCCTTTTGGGGAGCAGAGCAGCAACCATAGCACCTGGACTGTGACTCTATGTTTGTATAACCTTCCTCCTTGGTTGTGCATGAAGCAAAAGTTCATTATGATGCCAGTGTTCATCCAAGGCCCTAAGCAACCTGGCAACGACATTGATGTGTACCTAAGGCCATTAGTTGAAGAACTATTACAGCTGCGGAATGGAACAGGTGTAAGTGCGTGGGATGAGCACGGACAAGAAGAATTTAACCTAAAGGCGTTGCTGTTCGTGACCATCAATGATTGGCCTGCTCTCAGTAACCTTTCAGGACAGAGAAACAAGGGATGCCGCGGATGCACGCACTATTTGGATGATACCGATAATATATATTTGGATAGTTGTAGGAAGAATGTGTACCTGGGACATCGTCGATTTCTTCCGAGCAGGCATCCCATAAGAAAGAAAGGCAAGCATTTCAAAGGTGAGGCGGATCACCGGATGAAGCCTCGCCACCGTACTGGTGCTGACGTACATGATATGGTCAAGGATTTGAAGGTAATCTTTGGAAAGGGTCCTGGCGGACAACCTGTTCCGAAGGACGTTGACGGACACGCAACCATGTGGAAGAAGAAATCTATATTTTGGGACCTGCCATATTGGAAAGACCTAGAGGTCCGCTCCGCAATCGACGTGATGCACGTGACGAAGAATCTTTGCGTGACCCTGCTTGGCTTCTTGGGTGTGTATGGGAAGACCAAAGATACACCAGATGCACGGGAGGACCAGCAATGTATGCATGGAAAAGACGACATACATCAGGGTCAGGCCAGCTACACTCTTACCAAAGAAGAGAAGGAAATCTTCTTTGAATGCCTGCTCAGTATGAAGGTACCGTCTGGCTTCTCGTCGAATATAAAGGGAATAATAAATATGGCAGAGAAAAAGTTCCAGAACCTAAAGTCTCATGACTTCCACGTGATTATGACGCAACTGCTTCCGGTTGTATTGAGGGGGCTTCTACCGGAAAACGTTCGATTAGCCATTGTGAAGCTATGTGCATTCCTCAATGCAATCTCTTAGAAGGTAATCGATCCAGAAATCATACCAAGGTTATAGAATGATTTGGTGCAATGTCTTGTCAGTTTCGAGTTGGTGTTCCCACCATCCTTCTTCAACATCATGACGCACGTCATAGTTCACCTTTGCGAAGAGATTAACGTTTTGGGTCCTGTATTTCTACACAATATGTTCCCCTTTGAGAGGTTCATGGGAGTCTTGAAGAAATATGTTCATAACCGTGCTAGGCCAGAAGGAAGCATCTCGAAGGGCCATGAAAATGAGGAGGTCATTGAGTTTTTTATTGACTTTATTCCTAACCTTAAGCCGATTGGTGTTCCTGAATCGCGGCATAAGGGCAGACTGGATGGAAAAGGCACGCTAGGAGGGCATCAAATAATATGTATGGACGGGCATTCTCTCACTGAAGCACACAACACAGTTCTACAGAATTCCGCCTTGGTGGCACCGTATATGGAGGAACACAAGAATTTTCTACACTCCAAACACCTGGAGAAGTCTTACGACTGGATTACATGTGACCAAACGAGGACTTTTGCCGGTTGGTTGCAGAAACATGCCATGCATGATGGCGATATTGAAGATGACATGTACTCGTTGTCCGAGTTACCATCTTCGAATATAATGAATTTCAAAGGGTACCAGATAAATGGGAATACATTTGACACGATCGCAGAAGATAAGAAGAGCACCAACAAAAACAGTGGTGTCCGCTTTGATGCAACAACCAACATGGGAAAGGAAACATATTATGGTTACATAGAGGACATATGGGAACTTAACTATGGTGGTGGTTTGAAGGTCCCTTTATTTCGGTGCAAATGGGTCAATATGACACGAGGCGGGGTAACGAAAGACCCGCAGTATGGAATGACAACAGTGGATCTCAACAATCTTGCGTATGCAGACGAACCATTCGTCCTAGCCAATGATGTGGCGCAGGTTTTTTATGTGAAAGACATGTCTACCAGGCCGAGAAAAAGAAAAGATAAGGAAGCGAATGGATCATATGACAAGCCAAAGCGCCACATAGTTCTTTCAGGGAAAAGAAACATCATGCGAGTGGACGAGAAGACACACATGTCAGAAGATTATGAAAAGTTTGATGAAATTGCTCCATTCACAGTGAATATTGACATGAGCATCCAGTTAAATGACGAAGATTTTCCATGGCTACGGCGCAAAGGGACACACGAGAAGAAAAAGTTTCACACCCAAAGATCTAGGATGTGATCGGCTTCACTATCATCACTTTCTTCTGTGTTTCACACCCAGGAGGGAATCTCTATAATAGTTAGGGTAGTTATGTGTTTTGGCATTTGAAACGCGAAGATATTTTATGTGCAAACAAATTCTTTCATGCATTTACTGATTTTTTCAGCTAAATGACCCTGAAATTGAAAAGCATTTCAAATGAACTCAGAAAAGGTTGAAAGTTGGCATGGTATCATAATTTCACCCACATAGCATGTGCAAAAAGTAGAGAGGGTTACGAGAAAAGCTAGATGCACGTCGTGTACAAAATGGACAATCTCTTTCGAAGTATCAGGGTTTCGGACGAAAACTCATCTGTTACAAAGGCATTTCATTTTTTAAATAACCTAAGCATTACCAAATTGAATATAATGATAAAACACACTAATATTAAACATAATAAAAAAGAATCACTAAAAAATCTATTTTCAAAGTTAATTTATTCACAAACTAGTGATTCACACAAATTTCAAATAATTCAAAATTTAAACTTGAAACTACCGACACTAACAGAAAGTTTGTAATTTTTTGTGCCTAAAGCGAAAATATTCACAAAGAAACTCTAAATACAGCAAAAAAACAACTCAACAATAAATAAAACAAAAATAAATAAAGCAAATACAAATAAGAAAATAAAAAATCCCGCCTACTAGGCCAGAGCGGCCTGCATACGACTAGAAACACAATGTTTTGTTGGGCCAGGATGCAGGCACGCCAAGGCCCAGTAGGCCCACAGGCAGCAGAGAACAGGTAGGCCCAGTAGGCATGCTTATGAGAGGATCTCAAGAGAGCTACGCTGGGGCTTCTAAACCAGTGCGGACGCCCCTCGGCTAGCGAGGTGGGACTAAACTTGTCGCACCGCACCTGCGCCAGCGCACCCCCTTTAGTACCGGGTGGTGGCTTCAACCTGTACTAAAGAGGGGGTCTTTAGTACTTAGTACCGGTGGTGCCACCACCCGGTACTAAAGGGGGTGCGCTTCCCGCCGCTTGGCCTAGCCAAAACAGACTTTTAGTACCGGTTGGTGGCTCCAACCGGTACTAAAGCGGTGTTCTATACAAGAAACTGCTTCAAAAAAGTTCATTTCTCATCTCTCCCTCTGCTTCCTCTGCCCGTCGCCCGCCGCCATCGCTTGCCCCCCCACTGCCGCCGCCCGTCCGTCCCCTCCCTCGTCGCGGCCCCCATCGGTCGCCACTTGGCCGTCCTGGTCCCGTCGTCCCGTCGCCGCGCCCGCCCGTTATCGCCGCCCGTCGCGTCGTCCGGTCGTTCAGCGCCCGGCCCGTGCCGTGCCGTCGTCGCCGCCCGTCCCCATCCCGTCGTCACCACCTGTCTCCGTCCTGTCGCCGCCCCCATTGCAGCGCCTGCGCCGGTGAGCTCATGCCCGCCGCCATGTCCACACACACACACATTAGTTTTTTAGTTATAAATTTTAGTTATAGAAAATTTTCTGTTTTTTAGTTATAGAAAAATTAGAAATGTTATAGATATGTTAGTTACATAGAAATGTTATAAATTTTTTCTGTTTTTTAGTTATAGAAATGTGAGCAATTTTTCTGTTTTTAGTTATAGAAATATTAGAAATGTTATAGAAATGTTAGTTATATATATATAAATGTCAGAAATTTTAGAATTAGTTTTAGTTAGATGAATTAGATTAATGTCAAATTGTTAGAATTTGCATATAGAATTTTAGTTATCACAATCCAATCATTTAAAAAATGTTACTTTTTGCGGGCATATAGTATTTGTTCTCGACGATATGCCCGGCCCGCATCCTCGCCGTCGACCCATTCGCGACGACGTCCGGCTGAACCATGTCCGGGACTGGGCTCCGCCGGGCTGGCACTGGGAGGTGCTACCTGGAGGGGCGCGCCGCTTGGTGAGGAACCCGGCCTCGGGTCCCGTCGTCGACCCTGATCTCCTTTGGTCGCGTTCGCGTGGGCCATATTCGGTGCAGAGGGAGCCAGCCCGACCGGAGATGGTGCGTTCGCCGTGTCAGGGAGGAGAACGAGCACGTCCATCGCTACATGGCTGCTATGGACATCAGGTTCTCCAATACTTGGTAGGTTCTTTGGGCAGATGACCGGACGTATGATCCTATGATGGTTCCTTCTCTTTGGGTGTCCACCGCCCGCGCCCCGGGAACCGCGAGTTGCCTAGATTCTTCTGTAGTACTCAATCTTCATTAGGTACCTAGCTACTGATGTATTCGATATATAATATTATTTACTATGTGATTCAGTTTTTCCTTATTGATTATATATATTATATATATTATTCAAGACGATGTATTCGAGATTATATATTAATCGAGATGATGCATATTATGTACTATGTGATTCAGTTTTTCCTTATTGATTGCATCCATGCATTGTAATTTGAATACTAAATTGTTTTATATTTCTTGTGTATTAGTTAAGTAAGAGCTATGGCGTACAATACCGGTAGAGAGAGAGAAGAGGAATTGTTCGAAATCATACGCAACCCTCGCAGGCTAGATGATCTGAATGAAACAGATGACACCTCCCAATATCTGAACAATACTGGAGAGGGTGATGAAAAGATATTCGATCTCGACGACCGAGCTGATGAAGTCATGAACTATGATTATGATTATGATGAAACAGACAATGTTTATAATGACACAGACAATGCTGATCTTGAAAAAACAAAGACTACCAGTGAGGTATATTTATATAAGCAAGCATCTAGTGATCATCATATGTTTTTTTATTTGAAGATATATTAACGAATCGATCTTTCTTCTTTCAGCCCTCCGGATCGAGCAAATCTGCTTCTACAGACAGCAGGGCAAAGCGAGGCCCGGGCAAAAGGTTGAAGGAGGGTGTAAAGTACAACATCGACTCCATCAAACCTAGTGGTGAACCCCTCACGCCTAAGAACATTGCGAACAAGTGGACTTGTCAGTGCGGAGTTCTTGTGAAGGACCAACTCCCGATCTCCATTCAAGAATGGAAAGATTCAAAAACTAAACGTCCAGGTGTTACTTGGGTCGATGACAGAGCAAAAAAAACTTTGGGAATCTCTGATGGAACATTTACCCCTACCAGATTATTTCAGTGATGCAGATGTGCAGAAAGTCAAGGACGCTGCTCTTCATAAGATGGCAATTGCATTCAACACCCACAAGAAAACTGTATGGGCCAACTACCTCGCTGCAGAAAGGAAGACTCCAGAATTCACGGGAACACTGGAGAAGCAAAGAGAACACTGGGCCGATTTCGCGAAATTCAAGGATTCAGAATTATCTAAGGAACGGTCGATAGAAAACAAGGCCAATGCCGCAAAAAAGACGCAGTTCCATAGGCTGGGTCCAGGTGGCTACGCGGTGGGAATGCCTAAGTGGGATAAGTCTGAGCAAGAGATGGAGGACGCAGGGGTCACTCCGGTTACTAGGAGATGGCCCCACAGGTGCAGAACTTGGTTATATGCGCAAGGGGGGCATTGGACCCCAAAACAGGCCTGGTTTCGTAGAAGGCAAGTCTAAAAGGAGCTGAACAAAAGATACTTGACGCAATAGAAGAAGCTCGAACGGGGGTATTCTCGCCCAACAGAGAGAACGAAGAGCTTACACGCGCCCTGCGAAACCTGAACACCCGGGGAGAACACGAGGCAAGGCGTTATTCCCTGGTATGAGGGCGTTTTGGAATGGAACAACGACTACGGGACCCATGCAAGAAAGAAGATGGAGGAGGAGAAGAAGAGGAAGCTGGAGGAGGATCAGAGGAAGCAGGATGCAGAACGCCTTCAAGGCCTAGAAGCAAGGCAAGCGGACTTGGCACTCAAATTCCAGCAACAGTAGCAGCAGCAGACGACTCACTTAGCCAGGAAAGGGGGTCTCAACAGCGGCAGCAGCAAGCGGATGATCGTCCAACATTGGATAGCACTGTCCCATCCATGCTGAGAAGCAGCGTTGGTTCCGCCCCGGGCGACAAACTGCTGGATACATACCCTGTGGATGACATCATAGAGAACACTAACTATGAGCTACACTCCAAAATAAAGAATATATCCATGAAGGTGGCGAATGCCGTTGCTTTCACAATTACCCCCGAAGCAACCTTCCATTGCACCCCGATTCCGGAGGGCTATGCTCGTGTCTTGGTTGATGAAGTGGTGGACCCATATTCGGGGCTACAACTTGACATTCCTGGAGGTGACGAGGAGCTCACACTGGGAGAGGACATACATCGTATCATCCTATGGAGAAAGGATTGTGTCACAGCCTAGTTTTTGCCCTCTTTTCTTTGCTTGATTTTCATCTGAGTTGGTTTTGAATTTGGAGTTTTGGATCATTCCATTTGGACTTGATCACTTGGGTATCCCTTGATTTTCACCCAAGTGCCCCCTCTCCTCTTCTAATCCATCATTTCACCCCTGGCCAACTCAACAATATTGTTTGGAATATTTTTCTTAAATGAAAAATATTCATTTTGCCTCTTAAACCCTAGCTAAACTCTTTGACCTCCAAAGCAACCCTCATTTCCGTTGCCCTAAAAATCCTGAGAAAAATCCCAAATATTCTTTGGACCCTAGGGCACATTTCTGAGCAAAAATATTTCACCACTGTTTGGAGTATTTTTGCTATAGAAAATATTCTAACTTCTGGGCTGAAATGGTAGTTTCTACATCAACTACCTTTTTTACTAGCTCCATTGTAGCTGGTTTTCCCTATGCTTATTCACCTTAGTAAGAGTCAGTAAAACCGCAAAGATCAGCCCTTGAATCACTATGGTTTGACCACAGTAACTGTTCAAAGTTTCTGTCTAGTAACTCAACATCTTTACCATTTCACTTCTACTGCACCTGGAAACCAACCGAGTCGTGGTAACACCTAAAGTTACTAAGGACTACACGCCAGACATCACGATTAGTGCATATGTGGCCTAATGTCACGGTCCACACGGTGACCGCATTCGTCGAGGGTGTTGGCATGCCAAACGCGCGCTCTGCGCGTCGCCAGCGCCTCTGTGGCGCGCGTGCCCGCTGCTCGGCCAGCCAGGGCGTGTCCCCCCGCGCCACCATCCTCGTCTCCATGCCCTTAACTCCACCCTGCCGCTCGCCGACGCCGGAGCTCGCCGCAGCGAGCTTGGGCACGGTCAGGCCAACGGCACAGTGCCCGCGTACTGTATTCGTCCCTTTCCTCCTTTCTCCTGTGCTCGTCCGCGTCCGTGCACAACTCCCGCGTGAACCCCGTCGCCTTCTCCCTCTCTCTCTGGCACCATTCGTCAACGGGTGCCGGTGACAGCTGTCCTCCGGCGGAGCCCGAGCCCTCCTCGCTGCCCCGCCTATATAAACCCCCCTCCGCAGCCTCCTGGAGCACCGCACCTCACCACCACTCCCTCCTATAGCCACTAGAAGCCGCAGCCCGGTAGGGCAGGCCGCGGGCTGCCGTCCCCGAGCCAAGCTCGCTGGCGATCCCCTCTGGATCGACCCCGCAGCCCTGGCCGCTCCCGAGCCGAGGCGACCCCGCCAGGGCCTCCGCCTCTCCTCCGTGAAGCTAACGCTCCAAGCCCGAGCCCCTGGAGCCGCCCCTAGCCGCCGTCTTCCTCATCTCCGGCGACCACCGTGTTCTGCCTCTCCTTGCGAGGAAGAATCCGACGCCGTCCGGTCACCGTTTGCCACGCCACGGGTACGGGCAGGTGCGCAAGAGCCTTAGCCCTCCCTCCCGTTTTCCTCCAAGACGCCTCAACGCCGGCGTGAGCTCCGGCGAAGTGCCGCGCCTCTCTGTTTTCTCCCCCTCCCTCCGGCCTGACTAGCGGGGCCCGCTAGTCAGCCACTCATAACGCGCGTGAAGCGGTACGATTGGTGGCGCCCGGGAAAATACGACATCGACGTCACCCCCCTCTATTTTCTTTTTTTTCAAATTCATTTAAATTCTAGTAGCATTCAAACAGCCATAACTTTTATTCTACAAGTCCAAATGTAGTGATTCTTTTTGCATTGTGTTCTTTGTCCAAAAATCTAATAGCTCCCAAAACATGGGATTTTCCCTTGCTGTCTAGATTTTCTGGCAATTTTTAGAAGGTTTCTTGATATTTTCCGTTGTGGTTTTTGAATATTTTTTCAGAGGAACCAGCTTGTCTTGAGGATCACCAGGAGCTTTGTGAACCTCATCAGTGCTAAGGCAAGCCACAGTAACATTTTCATGGTGCCACTTCAATATTTATGATTTTTCATACTTGAACTGATGAATATTGATGCATTTAAATTAGTCATATAATAAATATATTTTTTTATATGCTTGTTGTGTTAAAATGCTTGAACTTCCGTATGTTTGAAGTAAATATTGTTGGTAAAATAATGAGGACTTAGTTGCAAGAGTTAAATAAATAATATGGTCATAGAATTTGATGAGTAGTTTAAATATTATTTTGCATGAGGTATAATGATGGTTATTGCTAGAAATAGTTCTGGTATGAGTAAAGAGAGATTTTTACCGGTATAGTAGCATGAGTTTATGTTGGCTCCGTGGGAGCGTGATTGGTGCAGTCTTTGCACGGTTATGTGATGCATATGTTAAGTGATGCATGGTATGGCAGTATGACACCAGTTATTTTATTTTCACATTAAAGTTGAACCTGATTAATAATTCAACATGAACATGTTGTTGACCGGGTCATGGTGCCGCTGAAACGAGTCTTTCCCAGTGCAACCCCACTTGCCGGTATGGGACGACCTTAATGCGTTTCATTGTCATGCCTCTGGTCGGTACCTCAATTTAGGGAAGGTTATGGGCGTGTTGTACCCTGGCCCGGTAGGCAAGCATAACCTTGTGAGCCCGTTATTAACTTAAGTTTGGTACCCGATCCCAGTGTGGATTGTAGCCACGACAGTGGTCGGGGTGTCTGGAGGTAGACACAGGGCCACCCAGGACTAGCCCAGTGGGGTCTGAGTCGGAGGGGCCGGGAGAGTGTCATGACAGTGAAATGGTGTCGTCGGAACGCTGTTAGTCCACTCGGATGGGAGAGTGAGGCCATGGGTTCCATAGTGTGGGTACATTGTACCAACCTCTGCAGAGTGTTTTTAATCTATCGATAGCCGAGTCCACGGATATGGACACGCTCGAAAGTAAGGTACACCATGGGTCAACACTTAATAAATATGCACACTAAATTGCACTAAGGATGACAGTGAGGTCATCGTGTTGAGTTGGACATGAGTTATCGGGTTCTGATCGCCGTAAGGATCACGGGCCACGAGTTGGTCGGGTTGTGATCGCCGTAAGGCTCACGGGCCATGAGATGGTCTGGTTGTGATCACCGTATGGATCACGAGTATGTGTTCGTAATATTATGTTTGTTGGTCACACCTGGTAAGCAAGTCGGGAGAATGAGTACCTGTTGAGCATAGTCACATCATGTTGGTTATATAGCTGCATTGTTGATTTAATTGGATAAATATCATAATATTGTCTGTCATCTTGTTTATGTTTATTGTGAGCTTGCAAGTACATTCAATGTACTGACCTAGCGTGTCATGCCAGATTTCAGGAAAGTCCTATTGGAAAGGAGTGCTGTCCGAGTCTAGACCGTGTCCACGTCAGTGTCCTTGTGCTATGGAGTCCCGCTACGATGTTGTTCCGCTGCCGACTAGTTGTCATGATCGAGGCCCTTTTATGTTCACTAAATAATGTACATATTGTTCAGCCGCACCGTGTGTGCCGCTTGGCCTCGCTAACTGTTGTAATATGAACTATGTTCCGCTAGCATGAATAAAGCGGTTGTTTTCTGTACCATGTTATTGTGTGTTGCTAGAAGACAAGATCTTTGGGCTGGCAATGCAGGGTAAACCGGTTGCTCTAAGCCGGGGTGCCACAACCCTTGGTATCAGAGCCGCGCTGACTGTAGGCCACGCTAGACTAAGCCGAGTTAACTGGACGCTAGATACGAGTTGTAGCTGAGTCTCGGTAAGAACTGTAGCTGGTTGTTGCATTGCATGTACTGATTATATTTATTTTGTTATGCTAACCTGCTAATGGTTGTGAGTGTAGATGGCTCCATTGCTGTATCCGTGCCAGTTGCATCAGATGCTGTACACGTCGCCACATCTCCTTCGTAACGTGTGGCGTCGTCTGTACCCTCACGGAGACGATCTAGTCTATCGTGTGTACCGGGAGCGCCTAGCCGACTCAGTGTATGAGTATCACGCCGTGGTTACTCTGCGCACCAGTTCCGATTTCAGTTCTTACACTCGTACCTCTCATAGCGGCTACGCTTCTTCCGCTTCTCAGGCTGTCCAGTTTGCTGCATTCGAGGTACTTGTTGAGCTCCGCTACAATGAGGTCCGGATGCAGAATCACCCATGTTTCCACTACTACCGATCTCTCCACGATAATAGTAGTGTCCGTTTCCCTGTCATTGATCCGGAGTCTGATAGTGTCGCTAGCCACCTTTCTCGCTACATCACTGCTAGCTATCTTCTGATCTACGAGCTAGCTCGTGAGCTAAGTCGTGCCCGTACTGCTTTAGCCTCTACTTTATTCACTGCTCGCTCAGCCACTACTTCTCCATCTGTGGGATTTATTCCCTACGTTCCTACTAGTTCTAGATCCCCTGTTTCTCCGGTTACTCCCCCGAGTAGCTCAGGCACCGTGACTGCAAGTCCCTTTAGTGCTCCTGCAGAGTGGGTTTCACTCGTCGCCACTCCTGCAGCCCCGATGATCTTCCCTCCACCTACCCCAAAGGGAGAGCCCTCGAGGCTGCGTCGTCGTGTCACTTTTAACCTGGAGGTCTCCGTTAACCCCGTTAGTTCGGGATCCGAGTCCGCATCAGGAGAGGACCCCGCAGTGCCAGCCGAGCAGTAGAGCTTTCTCAGTTGTCAGGATGGAGTATGGTTGTAATCGTACTAGTCATGATGTTTCGTTTCCTGTATGAGGGTAGTAGGACCTAGCATGTTGTTATCTTTCATGTATGAGCCTATGTATAATTATGTTAGACTTTATTTTATTCGCCGTATTTTTCTTCGTCTTTTCGGTTTCGCTTGGTTTTTGTTGCTGGCTTCTCCCTAGTTTTTGTTGAATGCTTCTCATCTCGGTTGCGTTGACTTGGGAAAAATCATATTAGGATGACGCGGGGAGGCTGCAGTAACAACGTTCGCGAGGGTTCCCCTGTTCGGCGTTCCGCACGACAGGCAGGACAATCAGCCGAGCCGTACGTTCCACCACCACCTCCACCGCCAAATCCGCCCTCCACCGAGAAAATTATGCGTATGTTCGAGGAACGACGAAACAATGATCTAATGGAAATATTCAGAAGTATTCAAGCAATGATTGGACAAAATGGAAATCAGCCTGCCACTCACTCCAAGCTATCTGATTTTCAAAGGACTAAGCCTCCCAGTTTCAGTCAGGCCGTTGATCCCTTGGATGCAGATGATTGGTTAAGAACTATGGAAAAGGAACTTGAGGTTGCTCGAACTGATGAAGAAGATAAAGTTCCATTTGTAACACATTATCTGGAAGGCGCTGCTGCCATATGGTGGGAAAGTGAGAAAGCCATAGGGATTGAGAATGAAGCAATTACCTGGCCAAGATTCAAGGAGCAATTCCGAAAATATCACATCCCTGCGGGAATTATGAAGACTAAGCAGCGTGGATTTCTTGCGCTCCTGCAAGGAAGTCAGTCAGTGGGAGAATATTTACAAAAATTCAATCACCTGTCACGTTACTCTCAAAATGACGTGGTCACTGAAGAAAGAAAGATGGACCGCTTTCTTGGTGGATTAAACCCACAGCTTCGCTGTTCTCTCAGTATGTTTGATTTTCCAGATTTCCAAACCCTGGTGAACAAGGCATTCATTGCTGAAAGGGAGCACAAGCTCGTGTCAGATACTAAGTCTGCCTATAACGATCACAAACGCAAATTTAAGCCCAAGAAGGAAATGCAACCAGTGCAGAAGGTTCGTACCTAGTAGCCAACTCCGATGGCATACCAGCCCAGTTGGCAACAAAATGTCAACAAGACCACCACCCAAGTGAAGAATGATGTGCTCAACCCAGTTATGGAGAATCGTCTGTGCAACAGTTCCTGTTATAGTTGCGGACAAACCGGACATTATGCCAAACAGTGTCCCAAGAACAGCCGGACCAACGCTACGTTCAAGCCTCAAATCCATTATTTGGAAGCCGATCCAAGTCAGCATGACATCACAGGATACGTTCATCACATTTCAGCCGACGAAGCCCAAGAAAGTCCCGAAGTCACCATTGGTATGTTCCCTGTTAATAACATACCTGCAGTAATTTTATTTGACTCTGGGGCTTCCCACTCTTTTATTTCTCGGAGTTTTGTCGCCCAAAACAAATTTCCTTGTTCGCTTTTGGGCAAGAATATGCTGGTACAAACCCCGGGATCTATTATTCAAAGCAATCTTGTCTGCCGCAATCTGGAAGCCAGGATCAACAAAATCCGTTTCTCGACGTCTTTGATACTGATTGAGTCTGAAAAATTGGATGTTATCTTGGGTATGAATTGGCTGACTCAGTACCAAGTATACATAAATTGTGCGACCCGGGAAGTCAATTTGACCGGACAAGATGGACAAGCTACCAAGTTTATTGCTCGTAGAAGCATACCCTCCAAGGAAATGGTTTTTACAGGAATAGCAGAAATGGAATTAATTCCAGTGGTTAGTGAGTTTCCCGATGTATTCCCAGAAGAACTGCCAGGCATGCCACCTGACCGAGAGCTTGAGTTTGTAATAGAACTTGTGCCCGGAACCACACCAATACACAAGAAATATAATCGAATGTCGTCATCCGAGCTGGTGGAGCTAAAGAAACAGCTTGACGAAATGCTCCAAAAAGGATATATCCGCCCCAGTTCCTCGCCATGGCGATCACCCGCTATTTTTGTGGACAAGAAAGATGGCAGACTTCGTATGTGTGTGGACTACTGATAGTTGAATGATGTCAGGATCAAGAACAAATATCCTCTGCCTAGAATTGATGATTTGTTTGACCAACTCAGTGGAGCCAAGGTATTCTCAAATATTGATTTGCGGACTGGATATTACCAGCTCAAAATTAAAAAGGAGGATATTCCCATGACCGCGTTCACCACTCGCTACGGTCTTTACGAATATACCGTCATGTCCTTCGGCCTCACCAACGCCCCTGCCTTCTTCATGCATATGATGAACAAAGTGTTCATGGATTTCCTTGATAAGTTCGTGGTCGTCTTCATCGATGATATACTTATTTATTCAAGAAATGAAGAAGAGCATAAAGGACACCTCCGCGCAGTGCTACAACGACTCCGTGAGCACCAGTTCTACGCTAAGTTCAGTAAATGCGAGTTTTGGCTCAAGCAAGTTGGATTACTCGGGCATATACTATCCGCTGAAGGAATAGCCATGGACACAAGTAAAGTAAAAGACGTGCTCTACTGGTTGCCACCCGCCACCGTGTCTCAGATCCGAAGTTTTCTTGGATTAGCCGGATATTACCGTCGATTTATTGTAGGGTTCTCCAAGATTGCTAAGCCCATGACAGAGTTGCTTAAAAAGGATAAGAAGTTTGAATGGACGACAGACTGTGAGAAAAGTTTCACCGAGTTAAAGAAACGCTTAACAACTGCGCCGGTATTGACACTTCCAGATATCTACCGCAGCTTTGACGTATATTGTGACGCTTCCCGACAAGGACTTGGGTGCGTGCTTATGCAAGATGGAAAGGTAGTAGTCTACGCCTCACGGCAACTACGACCCCATCAAGGCAATTACCCCACTCATGATTTGGAATTGGTCGCGGTACTTCATGCTTTAAAAATTTGAAGACACTACATCATTGGAAAAAGGTGCCAAATTTTTACCGACCACAAAAGTCTCAAATACATATTTACTCAGCCAGATTTAAACCTCCGTCAGCGAAGATGGCTGGAGTTGGTCAAGGAATATGATCTTGGAATAAATTACCATCCGGGTAAGGCCAACGTGGTTGCTGATGCACTCAGTCGAAAGCCCGTCAGTTTAAACGTCATGCTGGAGTCTCTGCCTTCCGAACTCAAAGAAGAAATTGCTCAGCTCAACCTGGTCATTGTTGAGGCTGGTCTTACCAATATTCTGACGGTCACTCCTACTCTTGAGGAAGAAACCCACAAGGCCCAGCCCAGCGATGCCAAACTGCAGAAACGCATCAAGTCATCCGATTTCTCGAAGGATTCGTACGGTACCCTCCGATTCAGGGGAAGCATGTGTGTGCTTAATCAAGCTGACCTAAAGCAGAAAATTTTGTCAGAAGCCCACGAGTCCTCGTATTCAATCGACCCTGGAGGCACAAAAATGTATGAAGACCTTCGACAAATATTATGGTGGGATGGAATGAAGACATTGCTTATTTCGTGGCCTGTTGCGACATATGCAACAAAGTTATGGCGGAATATCAGAAACCAGCCAGACTTCTCCAACCACTGCCCATGTCACAATGGAAATGGGATGATGTATGTATGGATTTCATCACAGGATTACCCAGGACCCGACGAGGCAATAATGCGATCTGGGTCATAGTGGATACATTAACCAAGGTGGCTCACTTCCTCCCAGTCAAGACCTCATACCGAGCATATGAGCTTGCTCGACTGTATGTATCCAGGATTGTCAGTTTACATGGAGTTCCCAGAACCATCACTACTGACCGAGGTTCACTTTTCACCTCTGCTTTCTGGACTCGTCTCCATCAAGCCCTTGGGACGGAATTAAAATACAGCACCGCATATCATCCTCAGACAGATGGGCAAACGGAAAGAGTAAATCAGATACTCGAAGATACGCTCCGAGCCTGTGCATTAGCCCAAGGACCACAATGGGAAGATTGCTTGCCGTACGCCGAGTTCTCGTATAACAATGGGTTCCAGACCAGTTTAAAGATGTCACCTTATGAAGCTTTGTATAGCCGTATTTTCGGAACAGATCTCATGCTGGAAGCCGAAAAGCAAGTCAAAGAGATCCGAGATAGGTTACAACTGGCCAAATCGCGACAGAAAAGTTATTATGATGCAAAGCATCGGCAGATCAGTTTTGAACCCGGAGAACATGTCTACCTACGAGTCACCCCCATGAAGGGAGTTAGAAGGTTCCAAACCCGTGGAAAATTGGCACCCACGTTTATTTGTCCACTTCCCGTCATGACACGAGTAGGTGTTGTGGCATACCAGTTGGAGCTGCCACCGGAACTGTCCGACGTCACAACGTGTTCCACGTTTCACAACTGCGATGGTGCATCTCACCACCTGAGAAAAAGACCGATTTGGTAGAGATAGAGCTGGCAAAGGATTTGACCTACGAAGAGAGGCCAGTGAAATTTTGGATCAGATGGAAAGAGTCACTCGCAGTAAGTCACGGAAGTTTTACAAGGTTCAATGGATGCATCATACCGAGTCAAAATCAACCTGGGAATCAGAAGAATTTCTAAGGGCATTTTATCTAGAATGGTTTTCCCAAGCAACCGAATCTCGAGGAAGAGATTCATTCTAAGTGGGGGAGGTTTGTCATAGCCTGGTTTTTGCCCTCTTTTCTTTGCTTGATTTTCATCTGAGTTGGTTTTGAATTTGGGGTTTTGGATCATTCCATTTGGACTAGATCACTTGGGTATCCTTGATTTTCACCCAAGTGCCCCCTCTCCTTTTCTAATCCAGCATTTCACCCCTGGCCAACTCAACAATATTGTTTGGAATATTTTTCTTAAATGAAAAATATTCATTTTGCCTCTTAAACCCTAGCTAAACTCTTTGACCTCCAAAGCAACCCTCATTTCTGTTGCCCTAAAAATCCTGAGAAAAATCCCAAATATTCTTTGGACCCTAGGGCACATTTCTGAGCAATAATATTTCACCACTTTTTGGAGTATTTTTGCTACAAAAAATATTTTTACTTCTGGGCTGAAATGGTAGTTTCTACAGCAACTACCTTTTTTACTAGCTCCATTGTTGCTGGTTTTCCCTGTGCTTATTCACCTTAGTAAGAGTCAGTAAAACCCCAAAGATCAGCCCTTGAATCACTGTTGTTTGACCACAGTAACTGTTCAAAGTTTCAGTCCAGTAACTAAACATCTTCACCATTTCACTTCTACTGCACCTGGAAACCAACCGAGACGTGGAAACACCTAAAGTTACTAAGGACTACATGCCAGACATCATGGTTAGTGCATATGTGGCCTGATGTCATGGTCCACACGGTGACCGCATTCGTCCGAGGGTGCTGGCATGCCAAACGCGCTCTCAAGGCCGCCAAGACCTCTGGTAGCGCGTGCCGCTGCTCGCTCGACAGGTGTGTCCCCGCGCCACCATCCTCATCTCCACCCCCTTAACTCCACCCCGCCGCTCGCCGACGCCGGAGCTCGCCGCAGTGAGCATGGGCACGGTCAGGCCAACGGCACAGTGCCCGTGCACTGTGTTCGTCCCTTTCCTCCTTGCTCCTGTGCTCGTCCGCGTCCGTGCACAGCTCCCGCGTGAACCCTGTCGCCTTCTCCCTCTCTCTCTCTCTGGAACCATCCATCGCCGGGCGCCGGCGACAGCTGTCCTCCGGTGGAGCCCGAGCCCTCCTCGCCGCCCCGGCTATATAAACCCCCCTGCGCAGCCTCCTGGAGCACCGCACCTCACCACCACTACCTCTTATAGCCACTAGAAGCCGCAGCCCAGCCGGGCAGGCCGCGGGCTGCCGTCCCCGAGCCAAGCTCGTCGGCGATCCCCTCTGGATCGACCCCGCAGTTCCGGCTACTCCCGAGCAGAGGCGACCCCGCCAGGGCCTCCGCCTCCCCTCCGTGAAGCTAACGTGCCAAGCCCGAGCCCCTGGAGCCATCCCTAGCCGCCGTCTTCCTCATCTCCGGCGACCACCGTGTTCTGCCTCCGCTTGCGAGGAAGAATCTGACACCGTCCGGTCATCGTTTGCCACGCCACGGGTACGGGCAGGTGCGCAAGAGCCTTCTCCATCGACCCCTCCCTACCGTTTTCCTCCAAGATGCCTCAACACCGGCGTGAGCTCCGGCGAAGCGCCGCGCCTCTCTGTTTTCTCCCCCCTCCCTCCGACCTGACTAGCGGGGCCCGCTAGTCAGCCACTCATAACACGCGCGAAGCGGTATGAGTGGTGGCGCCTCGGGAAAATATGACATCGACGTCACCCCCTCTGTTTTCTTTTTTTCAAATTCATTTAAATTCCAGTAACATTCAAACAGCCATAACTTTTATTCTACAAGTCCAAATGCAGTGATTCTTTTTGCATTGTGTTCTTTGTCCAAAAATCTAGCAGCTCCCAAAAGATGGGATTATTCCTTGCTGTATAGATTTTCTAGCAATTTTCAGAAGGTTTCTTGATATTTTCAATTGTGGTTTTTGAATATTTTTTCAAAGGAACCAGCTTGTCTTGCGGATCACCAGGAGCTTTGCGAACCTCATCAGTGCTAAGGCAAGCCACAGTAACATTTTCATGGTGCCACTTCAATATTTATGATTTTTCATACTTGAACTTATGAATATTGATGCATTTAAATTAGTCATATAATAAATATATTCTGTTATATGCTTGTTATGTTAAAATGCTTGAACTTCATTATGTTTGAAGTAAATATTGTTGGTAAAATAATGAGGACTTAGTTGCAAGAGTTAAATAAATAATATTGTCATAGAATTTGATGAGTAGTTTAAATATTATTTTGCATGAGGTATACTGATGGTTATTGCTAGAAATATTTCTGGTATGAGTAAAGAGAGATTTTTACCGGTATAGTAGCATGAGTTTATGTTGGCTCCGTGGGAGCGTGATTGGTGCAGTCTTTGCACGGTTATGTGATGCATATGTTAAGTGATGCATGGTATGGCAGTATGACACCGGTTATTTTATTTTTCACATTAAAGTTAAACCGGGTTAAGAATTCAACTTGAACATGTTGATGACCGGGTCGTGGTGCCGCTGAAACATGTGTTTCCGAGTGCAACCACACTTGCCAGTATGGGACGACCTTAATGCGTTTCATTCTCGTGCCTCTGGTCGGTACCTCAATTTAGGGAAGGTTATGCGCATGTTGTACCCTGGCCCGGTAGGCAAGCATAACTTTGTCAGCCCGTTGTTAAGTTAAGTTTGGTACTGGATCCCAATGTGGATCGTGGCCATGACGGTGGTCGAGGTGTCTGGAAGTAGACACGGGGCCACCCAGGACTAGCCCAGTGAGGTCTGAGTCGGAGGGGCCGGGAGAGTTTCATGACAGTGAAATGGTTTCGTCGGAACACTGTTGGTCCAGTCGGATGGGAGAGTGTGGCCATGGGTTCTGTAGTTTGGGTATATAATGTACTAACCTCTGCAGAGTGTTTTTAATCTATCGATAGCCGATTCCACGGATACGGACACGCTCGAAAGTAAGGTACACCATGGGTCAACACTTAATAAATAAGCAGACTAAATTGCACTAAGGATGACAGTGAGGTCATCGTGTTGAGTTGGACATGAGTTGTCGGGTTGTGATCGCCGTAAGGATCACGGGCCACGAGTTGGTCGGGTTGTGATCGCCGTAAGGATCACGGGCCATGAGATGGTCGGGTTGTGATCGCCGTAAGGATCACGAGTATGTGTTGTAATATTATGTTTGTTGGTCACACCTGGTAAGCAAGTCGGAAGAATGAGTACCTGTTGAGCATAGTCACATCATGTTGGTTATATAGCTGCATTGTTGATTTAATTGGATAAATATCATAATATTGTCTGTCATCTTGTATATGTTTATTGTGAGCTTGCAAGTACATTCAATGTACTGACCTGGCGTGTCATGCCAGATTTCAGGAAAGTCTCATTGGAAAGGAGTGCTGTCCGAGCCTAGACCGTGTCAACGTCAGTGTCCTTGTGCTACGGAGTCCCGCTACGACGTTATTCCGCTGCCGACTAGTTGTCATGATCGAGGGCCCTTTATGTTCACTAAATAATGTATATATTGTTCAGCCGCACCGTGTGTGCCGCTTGGCCTTGCTAACTGTTGTAATATGAACTATGTTCCGCTAGCATGAATAAAGAGGTTGTTTTGTGTACCATGTTGTTGTGTGTTGCCAGAAGACAAGATCTCTGGGCTGGCAATGCAGGTTAAACCATTCGCTCTGAGCCGGGGTGCCACAGATTGCATCATATTTCCAAGTCCACCGATACCACGTCTGCCGACTCCTCCTCGAAGTCCGCCACCGAGTCAGCAAACTCCCGCTCCTCCAAGACCACGAACGCATGAGCCGACTCCTCCTCAAAGTCCTCCACCTCCTCCAAGTCCCCGAACACGTGAGCAGAATCTTGCTTCAAGTCCGGCACAGCGTCAGGCCACTCCTCCGGTTTCAATTCCGACACCGTGTCAGGCCACACCTCCTGCTTCAAGTCCGGCACAGCGTCAGGCCACTCCTCCTGCTCCAACTCAGCCACGTCAGCCGTCTCCGCCATCTCAGCAATCGCAGAAGAGACACACCGCAGCTATGGTGCGTAGCGGTACGAGTCGAGGTAGTACAGGAAGTACAGGCGGAGACAAGCGATATAAATATGGTCCAAGACTCACTCCTCTTCCTCAGAGGCCTTACGACATGACCGAGTTGCAAAATGCAGCAATAGTGCGGGCCCAAGTGGACGCCCATTTTGGACCGAAACCGGCACCACCGCCAATGGAGAAATTGCATAAGGAAAAGATTGACCACTTCATTCGCATGGCTTGAGCACCAGCTCCCAAGCCCGTTGACTCAGACTATGAGCGCCAAATCAGGAAGGCACATCGAGCACGACTATAGAAGGAATCGAGCTCGAGCTCGAACCAACAAGCAGCTGGCAAAAAATGCGGGAAAACCGTTCCCCAGCTGGGAGAACAGGCGGCGCAATCGACCCCCCCCCCCCGCTTGTTTTGCCAACAACACGTGAGAGGAGTACGCGCGCCCAATATTATTGTGGGCAAACCATTAATGTTCCCCAGCTGGGCGATGTGGTAATAAAGGAGGAGCATATAATGCAGGATGAAATGCTCAAGATCACTGTTGGACAACTCCTCGAAATCGAGCCCATGTCTCCGCCTAGAGAGGAGGAAATAAAACGGAAATATGTCCGGGGCCAACCTTTGGTCGAGCCAGACAAGGTCAAGAACCTCCCAATGAGAATGTATGAATGCATAAATGGTACATGAACATTACCAAGATTTCCAATCGAGACTCCCTCATGGTGAATGTCAAGGAGGAGCATTACTTCCATGAGAAAGCTCTGTCCGTTGAGTATTCAGAACTATTTCAGTTATACATTCAATATGCACTCGACAAATCTATTGTTAGTTGCTATTGTCTGTAAGTGATTTCTTTCTGTAATTTAAGTCTCAAGCTAGCTGCAGTGATCATTTTGATCAATCATTACATGTAATTATCCTCACTATATATTCTTTTTTGTGGTATTATATGCAGGATGAAGATCTATGAAATGAAAAAATCTGGACGCTATGGCATTGTGTTCATTGACCCAAATACCATTAATGAGTACACATGGAATCTTCCAACTTCTCGATTAAGTTTAGAGGAAAGCATGCTAGAGTTCTTCAAGCGCCTCAATACCAATGAAGATATACTACCTCCTTACAACTTCCTGTGAGTCACACTGTCTTGTACTACAAATTCTGTTTTTGCTTACTAGCTAGCTAGATGTTAATAATTAAGTGTATTGGGTTTACGGTAGTTAATTAGTGTTATGCACATGCCCGCTTAATTAAGACATGAAAACGTGTGCGCATGCAGCTTCCAGTGGATCTTGTTAGACATTAAAGTTGACAAAGGAAGAGTTGAAGCACTGACTCACTACTTACACTACTAGGAAAAGGCATGCTAGTGGCGCACCAGTTTTGCCTACTAATAGCGCACTATTGGTGCGCCACTAGCATCACGCCATTAGAATTAAATTCTAATGGCGCACCGCTGGTGCACCATTAGTATCTGGTGTTCTAATGGCGCACTGCAGGCGCCATTAGTATAGCCCACAAAGGCGCCATTAGAATGCCTCCTGTGGGGCTATATGTACCCATGTGTTTTGGCTTACTAATGGCGCACCAGTGGGTGATGCGCCATTAGTGTGGTTATCACAGTGTGCCATTAGTGTCATGTGTGGTGCGCCACTAGTATGAATATTAGGGATTATTTTTTTCTTCTCTGATATTTTCACAGGTTACAAAATATATTATTGAACAAAATTTAGACAACACCACACTGCAACAGCAGATTCATCGAATACAATAGAAGATTAGTCTCCGAATACATTTCATCATATTAGTCTCCGAATTCAAAAGACCGAACAAAGATAGAACATTACAAGTCTCGAGACCGCGAGTAGCGAGTTTGTCTTCACATTACAAGTCGATATCGATCATCTAAACTACCATCACATAGAAGAGAGCTACGGTCATCACGATGAGCATCATCGCGATGAAACTAGTCTTCACCTGGTTCCTCAAACACTCCCTCCTCTCTCCCGCTAGATAGCGGGCGATCTAGATTCTGCCTCCACCCTAGTGGTGTACCTTTGTAACTCATATCACTGAAACGGTGAACCTGTCAACGACACTCCTCCCAAATATCGAGATCATGGGAACCTTACCCTTGTACACCGATATTCGACGGCATCTCTATGCACAAGCCAAACAATGCACAATACATAAGCAATATATAAGTATGCAACAAAAGGATCGGAAGAGAAAAGCAAGACATTAATAGCACGATTCATGGTCCTACTAATAAATAGCACCGATTACATCTAAGTTGAACGACTGTCCAAACCAAAGAGACATACAAGTTCATTAAAGTTTAATTACAACATGAGCTAATTGATGTTTCAGAACTACAAATAGCATCACTACTTTTGACTCGACTCATGGGACCGGAGCGTGGATGAAGCCGCCGTCTTTCGTGATGGTCATGAAGTCGCGGGCGTTGTTAGCCTGCATTTGAAGTGTTGTGTCTATCTCACTGTTGGACGGTTCCTCTCTGAGGTAGAACTGCCCCGAGGTATGAAGGACATCTTGATGGATGATTTCTGCAAACTCCGACTGGATGCGAAAGAATTCTTGTCGGAGGTCCGCGTCCTGGATTGCCTCCAAGCTTGCTTCACATAGGGGAACGTACGATCGCCCTCATGTGATGGAGGGCGTAGTAGGCATCCTTCTGACCGCCAGGCGGCTGCTTCACATAGGGGAACGCCGTATTGTGGGTGAACACGTGCTTGCCGTACCTACGAACTGGCCTCTTAAAGGTGCCTCCAGATGTGGCGTAGCCGGGGAGAGCATCATCAAGAACTTTCTTGATATTTGTGTTGTCTATCTTGGAGTCACGGTCTGGGTCGAAATACATGGCCGTGGAATATTTCGGGCTTAAGAGGATGAGTGTGCAATGTGTGTCACTGCATAGAACACGGAATGTTAGAAAAACAAGAACGACCAAAATCTAAGAAATCATATGTTACGGGGCGGTGAGGGGATGACTTACTCGGGAAAGTAAGGGACGAGGAAATTATCCTTATCTGGGTTTGCCAGAATGACGCCTTCGAGGTGTGAACTCGCGACTTGCCGGTCCCCAGCGCTGCCCAAGATCTTGGCACGCATGTAGAAGGGGTCGACTATCACAATGTCCGGGGTCTTGTCTCGAATAATCCGCATCTGCATACTCAGCAAAAACAGTCGAACGAAGGTGTAGTGCAGCAGATGAAGATTAAGCATAGCAAAGATGTCATCAAACCGTAGGACGATCGTACCCCCGATGGCGCCATCCACAAAGCCCTTGTTCTATACCTTGGCCACGAAAACCGGGTATGCCACATCATTCTGGGAGAGACGCCGCTTCTCCAAAGAAAGAACGCTGTCATGCAAACTCCGCATAGCACCGTTGCAGCATTGAGCATATTTGTCAAGAAGGCCGCCTCTACCCGCCACATGCACCTCTTCGAGATATCCTGAGGTGAAGGTGGCCCGCCCTAAGCACGGATCGCACTCGGTGCCGGCTGGCTCGCACCGCGCCCTTGGCATCTTCGCTTCGTCCCTTCTTCTTGATCTACTGTAATGGGACCGAAGTTCTGCTCACGACCGCCTTCTTGAGCGTGTTGGGGATGATAATATTTCGCACCTCAGCTATCTCGAGGCTCGGTGAAGGCGGAGCTAGAGGCGCCTCTCTGAGAACTGAACGCCGACGACGCTCGCTGCAACTGGATTTCTCCTCCGCACCAGCTATATCGCGTCGCCTTGGTTGGGTTCTGAGAAGGAGGCCCGCCAACTCGCCACCGCACCCATGTTCGCAAAGTACTTATCGACGTTGGTAAATGTACCGCCGTCGTTGTCGTCGCCGTCCGGATCCTCGTGCCATATGCATGTCCGATCCTGTGCCGTAGGGATGTCCGCATGTCCAAGAGCGCTGGCGCGTTTTGCCATGGCGCGCGCCGCACGACGGGGCGGTCTTGTTCTGGGTGGTGTCCCCGGCCCCCAAACGAATCTGGCTCTTCGTCCAAAGAAGGGGCCAACTTAGGCAGGCGCTGAGGGTCATCAGATGTTCTTCGTCGGCCCCGGCGGGTTGGATCAGAGGTAACAACTCGCCGCAGCCCGGCAGCACCAACCAGCTTGAACCCTATACACGGTGGGTGGCATCGGTTTACCGTGGAACACGGGTTGCCCGTTGAACGATTTTGCTCTTGGCGACATTGACCAACTCGCTGCTCACGGCGCGGAGAGTGCACGGAACGCCGCCGCGCCTCGCGAAACATGTAGGGCGTTAGGGATGCCCAACAAAGGCAAAAGGAGATGAAGTCCTCGCCGAGAGGCTTAATTAGTTACCGTGATGATGGCGTCGAGCTCGGCTAATGTTGAGGCACCACCAACGGCAGGCGTGCAACTGACGGAGGGGCCCCTTGCTGGCGAGGTGCCGGACGGTGTACACCCGGGTGCATTAAGCTCCAATGCCCGTGCCGGCGCCGGAGACACCAATACCGCCGCCGCTGATGACACCAATGGCGCCGCCGGAGACACCAATGGCGCCGCTGGAGACACCAATGGCGCCACCTGCGCGTTGTGCGAGTTGTTGGCCGTGAAGCTGGGAATCGAGGGCGGCCCCTGTTGGCCACCCGCAATCCACGTCGTCAGCCCATCAATCAAGGTAGGCATAATACCGGTGAGCGTCGTTCCCAGTTGTTGTTGCACTTGCTCTTGGATAAACTCCGGAATCCGCGCCACTTGTGCCTTGAGTTCTTCAACCTCGCGCGACTGGCTTTCCGAGCTGGTGTTTTTCTCCTTTCGCCCACAAGCGGTATAGTATGACGACCATTTTGTGGACAAGCCTTTGCCGGCCACACGACCAGCTGACGACGGCTTACTGAGCCTATACTTGTTTTTCATTACGTTCAACACCCTATTTAGAGTGCTGTCCTGCAAGGGGGGTGCTCGAGACGAACCCGCTGCCATCGATTTCAGTCTCCTTCGCCAGAACAAGCTCAAGCGCCCTGGTCTTCGGATCAGTGGTAAGCTCCTTTGTTATCGGGTCCTCCTTGTACCGGGCCCTGACAAAGTTCCTAGTCTTCTTGTCACTGCGGTAGGCCTTGCTCGGCACGCTCCGCGTCCTCCTTGTCCCATATAGGCTTCGCCACTCTGTAACCGCCGGGACCGAGTTTGTGTTCCCCTAAGTTCAACTCCCGCATTTCTTTCGCCCACTGACTGGATTCGAAGGTTGCACTGCTCTCGCACTTGATCTTGAACTCCTTGTAGTCATTTTCGCTAATCGAAAGATTTTTCGCCTTGATCTTCTCATAACTGTCACCTTTCTCAATCATTCTCTTCACCGCGCTTCTCCAAGTAGACATGTCCGTGCTCATCCTCGTGAGGGCAGCACTGTTCACTTTATTCCCTGAGAGGCGTGTGTTTTCAAATTCAGCGGGGAACTTGTATCGTTCGTGCAGCTTTGTGAAGAGGAGGTTGCGCAAATTCCCTCGGTCCTTATGCCTAACGTTCTCGGTGTTGATCGAGACGGTGCTCCAGAGAATGCACCCGAGCTGAACCGAGTACCCCTTGACTATATGTTTGGGCTCCGTTGGATGCCCATCGGAGTCCACTTGAGTAAATTCCTCCTTGACGGTGCAGAGCGCGTTCGGGCACCGGTCCTTCCGTTGCTTCTTCGGTTGGCTGCCATCTATGCGTGCGCCGCCATCATCAGTGGTGGCATCCTCGGCGGCACCATCAGTGGTGTCATCCCCGACGCCACTAGGGGTTGTGTAGTCTGGATCGGTGTCTTCCGCGGTGTCCTCATAGCGGTGAGGTTGTTCCTCCATCTCCGGGACAGCTCCTGAATTGCTTGCCGCCAACCGCCGCCTCATCGTTGTTGGCCATGTTTCGCTTCTAAATAGGAAAAAGTTTGGTAAAAAGTTGGTTATTGTCAAGGAACAAGATCATGCTCTCATCATTTAGGGTTTGTCGACACCGAGGCATCCTAAAAGCTAAGCTTTTATCATTTAGGGTTTGTCGACGCCGAGGCACCCTAAAAGCCTAAGCGTACATCATTTAGGTTCTCATCGACACCGAGGCACCCTATATAAGCCAAGGTTTCATCATTTAGGGTTTGTCGACGCCGAGGCATCCTAGGTTGGGCCTAATCACTTGGCACTAATCACTTGGCTCTATTGCCACCTATGTTGGGTTTATCATCTACGGTTTATCGATGCTAAGGAGAATTCTAAGTTGGGCCTAATCACTTGGCTCTATTGCCACCTATGGTATAATGCAGCAAGAATAAAGGGGCAGTTGATCCTACTTAACTAAGTACTAAGATACCCCGCCCATGCATTAGTCTCATATTTTATATGTCCTATTTTAGCAAAGTCATGCTAAAATTCACGGAAAACTTCAGCATGACCTTTGCTGAAAATAGGACATATGGAGTACCCGAATTTGCCGGAACGGAAGTTAATCGACATTCCGGCAAACTCAAGGGCCTCTCGGGGTACCTGCAAATTCATCACGACACAATGGTCGGAGACAAAACCCAGCAAACTAGCACCACAATGTGCCTCTAATTTCATATGGATGAAAAGGCTTTCTCCCCATTCCTTGCTTCCGGAAACTAAATAAGCAAGCAAAGCAGAGTAGCAAACAAGCAATGCGATATGTAGATAATATCACAAGTAGTCCAGTGACTACTGACAACACAACTAGCTGCAGCACATCACTAGCACAATTAATGAATTAAAGCTTTAAACAATTGCTAAATAGTTATAGCAGCACATCACAAGTAAGTACTAAGTAAACAGCAGGTCAGCAGCACAACACAACTAACTAGCAGCAGCAGAGCACAAAACAACACACTATGTATAGAAGGAAGCACCAGTGCAGCATAGCACAAGGAAACCTAGTACAGAGCACCACTGCACCAGTATACTAGCAACCAGCAGCAGCAGAGCATGACCAGCTGAAAGAAAATCAGCACCAGCAACCAGTAGCTTGAAAATGTTCAGTTACAATCAAAATGGTTGGCCACAGTCCACAGATCCAATAAATCTGCAGCACACATGACTACATGAGCATATCTGTATATGACACAATAGAGCAGCCGCAACTACACTATAGAACTACTAGCAGCCTAGCACTAGCAGAAGCCAATGAGCGACCGAAGTAACTAACAACAACACACGAGCAGCAGACTAGTAGTAGCACATCCAGCACAAGTATCAGACTAGCAGTAGCACTAGTGCCCCACCAACAAGTAGCAGTAGCAACATACAGCAGCAGCCAATAGCCAAAAAATCATGGATTGCTGTTAACTAAAAATCATGGATTGCTTATAACTAAAAATCATGGGTTGCTGTTAACTAAAAATCATGGATTGCAGTTAACTAAAAAAATCATGGATTGTTGTTGACCTAAACACTAGTCAAATACAATAGGAAATATATTGCATCCAACTATCATATATGCAGTGCAAGTGTGTAACTACTGACAGCTGCTGCTGTGCTCCTTGAGCTCAGCCCTTATATTTTGAACAATCCTATACAGCTCTGTCTACCTGAATAGAACATGACATCATTGACCAAATAATCAACTAGAGGAAAACAATCAAACATCTTGATCAACAAATGAATTAGTACTCATTTATTCACACTACTGAACTTTTGCTCTTATACTTGCTCTTATAACATATAGTCTAGATAGACATGATGTAACCATACAACAAGCATTTTAGAGGGATAGCACCATCTAGAGAAGCTGGGTTGAAGAGATTCAAAGAGGACTACTCATTCCTAACTTATAATTTTCTTTTGTTTAATATCATCCTATAACCTTATGATACTTCAACAAGCCATCTGTGTTGTTAGTTTTGTCATGTACTTTGTGATGGCAGTATGACACTAGATTGCACGAAACAAAGAGCATGCATGTCCTCACCGAAACATACATAGCTGTTCCATTGGAAATACTTTGTTTAATTCAACACTTCTACTAGGAGTAGCCTTTTTAGTGCTAGCTGAAATTTGAGTAATGGCTCTTGAGTGGAGTCCATAGCAAATGCTTTTGGATTGAAGCTCTTGCCTGCCTAAAATGAAAGACCCTTGGCTTTGGGTTACTGACAACACTAGCCAAGTGGTTTAGACCATTTAATTCCCTTCACTGAAGAGGGAAACACATACCTATTATGCAAATGGTTCTGTTTATGGGTGCCGTTATATTTGATCATGATTAAAATATTATTGCATATACAGGGTATTCTTAGCATAGAACTGATGGGTTGCTGACCAAAATTAGCAATTTTTTGAACCTAATTTGACCTAAATTAGAGAGAGATTTGACCTAAACCTGGCAATAGAGAGAAGAAGAGGGCATGGCTGGGAGGGACGAGAGGAGGAAGAGAGGAGAAGAGAGGCAGAGGGAGGAGGGTTACCTGACGACGATGAGGTGGTTGCCGGAGCGGAGACGACGGAGGGCGGAGACGGCGAGCTTGGGGGAGGTGGGGATAGACGGCGGGGAGGTCGCGGGGCTCCTCTCCTGGTGGACGTGGGGCCTCCTCTCATGGTGGACGTGGGGCCTCCTCTCATGGTGGACGTGGGGCGGCGCCGAGGCTCCATGTCTCTGGCGGTTCCGAGGGTTAGGGAGGGAGGCGAGGGAGGCGGCGCTCGTGGGGGAGGCGGCGCTCAAGGGGGAGGAAGGGGAGAGGGAGGCGGCGGGGGAGCGTGGGCGGCTGCGGCGGATGAAGGGGGCGGTGGCGTATGGTTGGGGTCGATCGAGTGGGGAATCTGGCGAGGGAGGAGGGAGGCCACAGTGCGAGGGGAATAGGTGGAGTGGGGGGAAGGGTTCTAATGGCGCACCTACCCCTAGTGCGCCATAAGTACGAGGATTCTAATGGCGCACCTCCCCTTGGTGCGCCATTAGAATTTTGTTTTAATTACTATCCCGACTGGTCAGGTTATATTCCACCTAACCCTATCTACATCAGAACACGCCCACGAGCCCGACTGGTCAGCACGCAGCACACATGCTTGGAGGTCCTGGGTTTGATTCCCAGGCTCCCCAATTTTTGTTTTTATGCATTTAAAATGCTGTTTGATATTTATTTTTGTTTAAATATGTTCAAACTTGTTTAAATCATAACAGTAATATTTTTTTACAAAAATAGTAATAATTTTTTAAAAATATCATCAAATTTGTTATTTGAAAATATTTACGAATATGAAAAAATATCATCAAATTTGTTATTTGAAAATATAATCAATTTTTTTGCAATTTTAGTTGCATTCATTTGTGACGGCGGAGCGGGCCGGGAGGTCTTGGGGGGTCGTGGCGGTGGAGTGGGGAGGGTGCGGGCGGGGGTCAGGGCGGTGGCCGGTGGAGCGGGGAGGTGCGGTGGGTCGTCGGCGACGGAGGAGTGGGGGACCGGATCTGGCGAGGTGGGATAGCAATGGAGATGGAGGGGGATCGAGATCGAGTGTCCATGAAATTTAAGAACATTCATGAGTTCAAAAAGTGCCCATGAAATACAATCGAGAAATGAAGGCTACAATTTAAATACAATCGATCTTAGCTAGCTATCTGTTCACAATCTTCTTGCCCTTATTTTTCGTAAACGGAGTTCTTCTCTTGAACGCACGTCCTTTAGGTAGGGTGGTTCTGCTTCTTCTTGTGGTGTATGATGATACATCATCGTCGTCATCATGTTCCATCTTCGGGTCGCCGTACTTGTCGAAGTCTTGCTCATTGACGACTCCATACATTCCGATGATCTTCCTTTTGCCTCTCCTCATGACAAAACGACTGGGCTTTGGCGGGGTGGTAATGAAGAAGCATTGGTCCACTTGGGAAGCCAGTACCCATGGCTCATTTTTCGCGGTGACGTTTGCGCCCGCGGTCTTGGATTTGGCTTCGTATAACCATGGTGGTGAAATACCGGTCTTCTTTATGATGCTCCTGGCCCATCCGACACGGAACATCGGGACCTTCTCTCAACAGAGCTCAGCTCCCAGATCTCCTCGATCCTTCCGTAGTATCTGTCCTTGTCGCTACGTGTAGGATTCCATCGTTACCCGGAGTTCTGATAACCATCGCTCTTCATGTCCTTGTCCTCGTGTAGAATGTGTAGCCGCTGATATCGACGCCTCATAGGTCATCGTGTTGTGCTCGGCACCCTGTCACAAGGTGAATATGAGTTGTTCTTCCGCGGAAGAATCCTCATGTAAAGGGTATGGCAGAAGCTTCTGCTTGAACAAATGCGTGAAACATGAGTTGTGCTCTTTGATTATATCTCCGTCCGTCCTCTGTTGGCCTCGGTCATTGTACGTCTTCTCAATAAAGGTTTTGTGCTCTACCACCCAAGGATCGACCACGTCTATGTGTTGTAGCACGACTAGATTTGCTCTTTCAAAGTCGGCGAGTCGACCCTCGAAGTCGACATGCATTTCACGGCGACCCTCACGGTGACCCCATCCAGCGAGCCTGCCGAGGTGCCTGTTGACCGGCAGACCAATGGGGTCCTCGATGCCTAGCTAATTCGTGTAGTAGGAGATGCAATCTTCGGTCAGAAAGCCCCTGGCTATGCTTCCCTCTGGACGTGACATGTTGCGAACGTATCCTTTGATGACACCATTCATCCTTTCGAACGGCATCATGTTGTGCAGGAACGTCGGCCTGAGTTGGATGATATCCTCCACGATATGGACCAGCAGATGCACCATAACGTCGAAGAATGCGGGCGGGAAGTACATCTCAAGCTCGCATAGTATCACCACGATCTCTTCCTCGCAGCCTTCTGAGTTGCCTCACGCCAACCGACTTCCGAGATGACGCCGAAAAACTTGCATAGGCCAAATAGCGCTTCACGGACGCAGCGCCTCCATGATCCCGCAGATTGCAACCGAAGTATCTGCGTCATCAACACGTGACGGTACCGTGAGACTTCATTCCGCTGAACTTCGCTTCACTGAGTCTAGGTATCTGCTTATCTTCCCAGCAGAATCAGAAGGAAGTTTCACTCCTACGAGGCAGGTGAAAACTGATCGATCTCCTCCGACTTAGAGTGAAGCATGCGGGAGGGTAGTCACTTCGGTCTTCTTGGCCTTTTGCCTTTGGCGACGACTTTCCGTGTCCCGTCACCAAGATCATCATCATTAGTGTGAAGCACCTCCCTGATGCCCATTGATTTCAAGTCGGCCCTTGCTTTTGGCCCATCTTTTGTCCTCTCTGGCATGTTGAGCAGGGTACCAAGCAGACTCTCGCGCACATTCTTCGTGATATGCATGACATCAAGGCTGTGAGGCACACGGTGGATCTTCCAGTAGGGCAAGTCCCAGAAAACAGACCTCATTTTCCATACCTTCAGCAGCGGCTCTCGCGCCTTTCGCTTCTTTCCCAGCTCTAGCGCCTTTTGCTTCTTTCCTGGCAGTGGGCAATCTTTCCATTTTTTCAACAGCTCGTCTATTTCCTTGCCGCGCCTCGTACGTGGGCGTCTTCGGGGTTCGGTTTCACCATCGAAATAATCCTTGCGTTTCCTCCACGAGTCATCCTCGCGAAGCCACCTTCGATGTCCCATGAAAACGGTTTTCGAAGACCAGGGATCTCTATCTAGCTGGTGATACGTTGTGTCATCCATGCACCTAACACATCTAGAAAATTCATGGACGACCTGCCCCGCGACATATCCGTAACCGAGATAGTCGTGCACCGTCGTGAGCAGTGCGGCTCTCATAGAGAAATATTCTTTCTCTATGGCGTCCCACGTATTGGCTGGGGTTTTCCACAGCGTGTCTAGCTCCTCTTTCAGCAGCTCCAGATACAGATTGATGTCGTTCCCTGGTTGTTTCAGCCCTTCAATTAGCATACTCAAGTGAATGTACTTCCTCTTCATGCACAACAAGGGGGGAAGGTTGTACATCCACACAAACACAGGCCAGGTGCTATGTGTGCTTCTATGGCTGCCAAACGGATTGACTCCATCGGTGCTCGCGCCCATCACGATGTTCCTTGGATCCTTCCCAAATTCTGGGTGTTCGAAGTTCAACGCTTGCCACTGGCTCCCATCCCTAGGTTGACTCAGCATCTTGTCTTTTTTATTTATCTCCGGATCATTTGCGTCATCTTCTCGCTTCTTCTCCTCCCTATCCGCGTGCCAACGCAGGAGCTTTGCTACCTTAGGGTCCGCGAAATACCGCTGCAGACGACGAGTGATCGAAAGTACCACACCACTTTTCGAGGAGCTTTCTTCCTCTTCTTGTATCGAGTGACGCCGCACACCGGACATATGGTAGACTCTGCGTGCTCGTCCGATAAATGATGCAATTGTTCATGCACACATGGTATTTCACGTGCGGTAAATCCAGAGGACACACGATTTTCTTCGCCTCCTCGAAACTGGTCGGGCACTTGTTCCCCTTGGGAAGACATTCACGCCAGAATGACATGTTCTCGTCGAAGCATGAGTCGGTCATTTTATGATTTACCTTCATCTCCAGAGCCATGAGTGTTACTTTCAGCGGTATCCTCGGCCTGCATCCTTCATACAATGGAGTAACCACGCTCTATCTCCGCTGATCCAGCTTGGCTTTCTCTCGGCGGCAGCTCTTGCGTTATCCGTCTCGCTTGAGAAGCAGCTCTTGAACATGAGGGTCCTGCACCCAGCCCATCGATGGTCCATCGTCGTCTGCTCCGCCGTCATCTTCATCTTCATGATCATGCCCTTCGTCTGCTCCGGCATCTTCCTCATCATCATGTCCTGCATCTTCTACATGATGACTGTGTACAGCATCATCGTCGTGATCATGTCCTGGAGATTCTTCGTCTTCTCGTCCGCCCGAGCCGCGGTGGTTGTCTTCCTGCCCTTCCTCATTTCTTGCCCGACCCCATGGACGGCTTCATAGTCATCTTCATCACCTTGCCACCGATAGCCATCCATGAAACCACGCAAGAGCAGGTGGTCCCGCACCTGCCCGGAATCCGGTTCCGCAATAAGGCTCTTCAGCTTGCATCTTCGACACGGATATCTTATCTCTGTCTCGTTCTTTTCAAGCATCTCGGCCTTCGTGGAGCTCAAAAACCTATTCACGATGCCTTCGGTCATCGTGCGGACCATGGTCGTCATGGGTAGAGCAAAACGATATTTTAGAACCAAGAAAAAATTTGGCATGACTTTCCCTAAAAATAGGACCAAAAAAAATGCATAGTGCCAAAATTCTCGCTGAAACGGAAATGAATCAACATTCCAGCAAAATATTGGCAACTATCGCATTTCAAATACCGGTACCTGCAAACACAAACATATATGCAACACCACAAACATATGCAACACCACGAACATAAATAGATCTAGCTAGGCCACAAAAAGTGCATGTGCACGTTGTTGGAGAGGGAGAACAACAAAAAGATAGCTTCCCCCCTTACTTACCTATCGAAAAAGGTAATTTAACCACTTAATTTGGATGAATCTATGGGGAAAATGAGGTGAGGAGGAGGAGGCAGCCGAGACATGCTTGGAGGAGGAGGTGGAGAGAATGAAGTGGGGAAAGTGAGTGGGTAGGTGGGCTGTCCAAAATATCTTGTTGGTCCCAGGTTACTAATGGCGCACCACCTGAAAAGCGCCATTAGTAACCCTAGTTACTAATGGTGCACCTGCTGCTGGTGCACCATTAGAAGTTTTGCAAAAAAATAAAAAAAGTATATTCTAATGGCGCACCGTGGCAGAGTGCGCCATTAATAGTTTAAACTAGTAATGGCGCACTACGCTAGGGTGCGCCATTAGTAGTTTTGCAAAAAAAGAATAAAAAAAACAACAGTAGTGGCGCACTATGTGGCCGGTGCGCCATTACTAGTTAACACTAGTAATGGCGCACCTTGCCATGATGCGCCATAGTATCTTTGGAAAAATAAGAAGAATTATTTTTTACCAGTGGCGCACCTTGTGCCTGGTGCGCCATTAGTGTCTTCCACACTAATGGCGCACACCTGCACATGGTGCACCACTGGTATATAGTAGTGGCGCACCACATGGCAGGTGCGCCATTAGTGGCCATTCCATCTATAGCCCTTTTCCTAGTAGTGTTAAAGAAGAAAGTGACTACACCATCGTGAAGGGGATAGTCAACAGGTAATTTCAATCAGTGTTAACTATATCTCGGCCTATTTAGTTTGTCATTTCCAGATATGAACTATTTAATAACCCCTTTACTAATTTTCTTTGCCGGCGGGCAGGGCTTGGGCAAAGTTCATCAAGGTGACTCCAGGCAAATGGGCAAAAAAGCTATTTTGGTATCGATGGAAGGTAAGTAATTAAGTAGTACTAGATAGCTAGCTAGCTACCATCTCTTTAATTCTTGTTTCAATACCAATAACTATTTATCATGCTTGATTAATCATTATCTGATTCAGTTCTATTCTCGTAAACGCCCTGAAGCAGGCGCAGGGGACTGATCTTTGTGCATTCTACGTTTGCGAGAACATTCGCATGATGGCGTCTGAAAGGAGCAGATCTCAAAGACAGGACTGGGTACGTTTGTCATAACACTATTCACACCATTATCGATATCTAGTCGCACAACTAATACACATGCATATTGATCTCCTTCTTAACAGTTCAGAGAGGTGCGGGAGCAGCTCCTACCAGCGGACCGCATACTAGCACCTCAAGAGGAAATAGCGGGATTTTTGTTTGACCAGGTCATAGATCCCAAAGGAGAATACTATTACCTGCTACCGCCCCCATGAACCACTTGTCATCGTGCTCCGAAGGCACTAAGGCAACATGTAGGAGAAATTGTATATATATATATTGATGTGTATGTGTGAATAATTAATGGTGTTGGTTGTGAGACATTCGATGATATATATATATATATATGTGGTTCTACATACGAGAAAATCTATTTATATATATGCATAACGTGTACAATTTGGAGTACCGTAAAATACCAGCAAACAAAAAATAATTAAATGGAAAACACAAAATTAATGGAAAATAAAAAATAAACCAAAACCCCCCCAAATACTCAGTACCGGTTGGTGTTACCAACCGGTACTAATGGTCTACCAGCACCCGGGCCTGGCTCATGCCACGTGGTGGCACTTTAGGGTCGGTTCATGCCGAACTGGTAGTAAAGGGGGGGGTGGGCTTTAGTCTCCACTCTTTAGTGCCGGTTGTAGAACCGACACTAAAGGCCCTTACGAACCGGCGCTAAAGCCCGATTCTTCACTAGTGTTTGGAGAGGTCATGACTTTATTTAGTCATACAACCACTATTTTGTAAGAGGTTTCAATTGACTATGATGAGAACAAAGTTGCTACTTATGATGATTATTATGATGACATGTATGCCATAAAGAGTAATAAATTATCTATGCTTTTGGATCATGAAAAGAATGTTTTATCTGATGGTTATATGGATGAATCTATTCATGATGCTGTTAAAAATTATTATGAGAGAGGAACTTATGATTTATGATGCTCTTTTTATGTTTCAATCTTTAACTTTTATGTGAGTATCATTGAACTCATCATGCCTAGATAAAAGGCATGAAAGAAAAGCGCTTGTTGGGAGGCAACCCAACACTTTTACCTACTATTTTTGTGTGTTCACATGATTAGGCTACTGTGCCAAGTAAAGCCTTTGGGATCATGTTGGGTGATGGTTGATTTGATCTTGCTGAAAAAGAGAAACTTTTGCAGTCACGAAAATAACTCTCATTTTTAACAAAAGAGTGCTTTTGAGTTGATTATTTTTGTATAAGATTAATATACAGATTGCTCACGTGTTACATTTTTGCACTCAGGAAACTAACTCTCATAATTTTTGGAGTAGCAGAACTATAATTTATGAAGTATTCATGCCATTATATTTTTGCACTAGGTCTCCAATGTATCTATAATTTATGAAGTATTCATGCCATTATACTATCATTCTTGATTGTTTTACAATCATTTTATAGCAACTTTATATAATTTTTTGGGACTAACCTACTGACCAATGCCCAGTGGCAGTTGCTGTTTTTTTTATTGTTTTTTACATAGTAGGAAATCAATATCAAACGAAGTCCAAACACCGTGAAACTTCTTGTGGGTTTTTTATGGACCAGAATACATCCAGTGGGCCAAGGAAGCACCTGGGGGTGCCTCGAGGGGTGCAGCACCCACCAGGGCGCGGCTGGGGGGCCCAGGCACGCCCAGGTGGATTGTGCCCACCTCGGGTGCCCCCTGAACCGCCTTTTCGCCCTATAAATTCCCAAGTATTCCAAAACCCCTCGGGGAGCCCTAGATTAGAAGTTCCGCTGCTGCAAGGCCTCTGTATCCATGAGATCCAATCTAGACCCCGTTCCGGCACCCTGCCGGAGGGGGGAATCCTCACTGGTGGCCATCACGATGAGGAGGGAGTAGTCCACCCTCGGGGCTGAGGGTTTGTACCAGTACCTATGTGTTTAATCTCTCTCTCTCGCTCTCGTGTTCTTGAGATGTCACGATCTTGATGTATCGCGGGCTTTGTTAATACAGTCGGATCATATGGTGTTTTCCCATCTCTATCTTGTTGTGATGAATTGAGTTTTTCCCTTTGGGATTTCGTTGTTATCGGATTGAATACTTTTATGATTTGAGAACACTTGATCACTTGATCATATATATGTCTTGCAATTGAATACTCATGGTGACAATGGGGTATCACATTGATTCACTTGATATATGTTTTGGAACTCAACTCGCGGATTCCCGAGGTGACATTAGGGTAATCTATGCATAGGGATTGATGCATGTTCTTGTCTTCGTTTCTCCGGTAGAAATCTTGGGGCACTCTTTGAAGTTCTTTGTGTTGGATTGAATATTATAAATCTGAATTTGCTTTGGTGTTATTTTAGCATGAACTCTAGGATAGATCGAACGGAAAGAATGGCTTTGTGTTATTTTAGTACGAACTATTGAATAGATCGAACAGAAAAAATAGCTTTGAGGTGGTTTCGTACCCTACAAACAATTTCGTCTTATGTTCTCTGCTAGATGGGATCTTTGGAGTGATTCTTCATCACACTTTCAGGGATGGTTATTTGATCCAACTATGTTAGTATTCTTGGGAGATTGCACTAGTGAAAGTATGCACCCTAGGACTCAGTCTCCATTATTGCAATACCGTTTGTGCTCCGTTTTACTATTTACTACCTTGTTTTTTTTATTGTTCGCGCTACAAAAACTCATATCTACTATCCATACTACACTTTTATCACCATCTCTTCACCGAACTAGTGCACCTATACAATTTTCCATTGTATTCGGTGTGTTGGGGACACAAGAGATTTCTTGTATTTGATTGCAGGGTTGCTTGAGAGAGACTATCTTCATCCTAAGCCTCTGACGGATTCTTAAACTTAGGTCATCCACTTGAGGGAAAATTGTTGCTGTCCAACAAAACTCTACTCTTGGAGGCCGAACACGTGTCTACAAGAATAAAGTTGCATAGTAGACATCACCTTATACCAACTTTTTGTTCTTGTTAATGTACGTGCGCATGTAAATGAAATTATCACACTGTTAACCTAAGGACATGTCTAATCAGTGTTACTGTTAATCTAATGCCTCCAGTGATATGATGTAATTAAACTGTGTTACAATGGTACTCTTGTTGTTTTCAATAGTATGATAAGTAAGTTGCTTCTTTACGCTGTTGAGTGTCCTGGTGTCCCCACGGTCCCATTCCCTTAAACCAACTCTTTAGCTGATGTTGATCAACTCTATCTACTAAACAATGCCACCATCAAAGTAATCCCATATTTGAAGAATGTCATTGTTGATCATAATGCCTCTGGTAACATGAAGAATTACTGACGTTTTAAAATTTCTACTGTCTTTGCGTGATTGCCCTGAACATAATCAAGCTGCTTATTTTCATTTCATGTATGTTTCGTATCTTTTTGTTGAACATGAACTGTTTTCTTTCTATCTTTTTGTGCAGATAGGGATATCCATTTCACCTTGTTGCTAGTGTGACCTTTTGGTGAACTGCACAAAACACTTTTTTGGAATTAGTGTCTTCTGTAGTTCAACTAAAATGCCATGTGGGCAACATCTATCAATTTTGGTGGATCTGCACAAAATGGTGACTAGAGTTTCCAAAATCTTCGTCAAATTCTACTTGTAATCTCATGCAACATTTTATTAGCCTTTGCAAGATGAGTTGTCACTGTTACCACAATGACACTTTATTTTAGTGGAACTGCACAAAAGGATAAGCAAATTAGTTGCACCTTACATGAGCAGGACAACCAACCTTAATGTTACTCAACTTTAGTGCAACTACTAAAGAACCTGCCAGCTCACGAGAGCAAGTACTTCTTGCTAGCTGAATGATGCAATCCTTGCTTCATATCAGGTGGACTCATTCGAGTGGAATTGCAGCCTCACAAGATCGATTTGTGGCGGCATAGGGCCCCTCACACCGGTCAGTACTGTCCTTTATCAACATGTTTGTGCTTTGTCATACTGTGCTAACATTGTATTTTTTAATTAAAGCTATTCTATCACAATCTTTTCTCGTTTTGGAAGTTTGCTTCAACTAGTGCCACTATTATAGTAATCATGCTCTTTCTTACCTGTGCAAAAAGGAATACTCAATTACAGATGTTGTGATGGTCAAGAGCATTCACCAAGTTCTTGGGTTGTATGACATGGCTAGCCAAGATGGATTTAATCCCAATATTCACTTTATCAAAAGGCTCTGATGGGTTGGTTCTGAATCTTGCAAGCTGGGAATCAATGAGATGTGTAGGCATCTTTGTTGTACTTATTATTTGAATCTTATTTCTTGGTTCTGAATCTTGCAAGTTGGGAATGAATGAGATGTGTAGGCATCTTTGTTGTACTTATAATTTGAATCTTATTTGTTGGTTCTGAATCTTGCAAGCTTCGTAGTATTTGTTGGTTCTGAATCTTGCAAACGAAATGATGATGCAGAGGATAGCAACCATAACAAACTGTTCAAACTTCGTAGTATTGTCTGTGTGAAAGTGCAGCAGATGTGCTGATCATGTGCGTCCTGAAAAATAATAATTCTAATTGTTGTGTTAATGGAGGTGTTTGAATGCGCCGAGGGTGCATGTTCTGTCGGGCATGCAACAGGCAAGAGAGGGGTAGTAACTGTTGTCGCTTGTACACACTCAGTTTACTGTTGAATCCAGTTCCCCAAGAGCTGAAAAACGAACTGCTACCGCCGCCTACCCACCCGTTCACTTGAAGGGACTCCAATGGCGATCCGAGGGGTGAGCCTGCTAGATATGGACTTTAGCAAGGAGTTCACCTTTGAGTTCTCCACAGAGTCCCATGGCTGCACCAAGTTGAATGTGATGTACACAAACGATCCAGAATCGGTGAAGCTCTGCCTCGATGAGTTCAAGCAGTACCTACAGAACGAGAAACCACAAGGTCGCAGGACTAGACCTTTTTCCCATCGATTTGTCTCCTGATAGGGACCAGCAGATCACCGTCGCCCGGGTATGTGTGTGGGACAAGGTTCATGTCTACCACTGTTGTAGGGCCATCAGAGGTTCTGGAGCATTCGCCTGTTTCATCGGCAGCACCGACTGCACCTTCACTATGCTAGAGAGAAGGAAGAACGCGACGATTCGGCCATCTGGTGCAACAAGCTTGTCGACATCCAGAAGCAATACAAGATCATCGGCAGCGAGCAGGAGAAGGACTGCGCGGTTGACCTCGCCGAGACCATCATCGACCCGTGCTACGCCAACATGAAAGAATACAACGATACCAAGGACCTAAACACACGGGAGGTACCTCTGAATCTAGCCTACATAACCGACGCAGCCAAGGACACATACGCATGCTACGACATGTACATGCGGATCTTGTACATGAGGGTGTGTCTACTTCCTTTAATCGACGAGTACACGGACAGCCGCAACATCATGATCAAGCGCGCCAGGAAGGTCTAGATGATGTACTTTATCTGTTTAAGCACCTTTATCATCTGAGTGTTTCATGCACTAGCTTATGTGTCGTAATTATCTGTTTGTCCGAAATATTTTTCTAGTGGCTATTTGCATATGTGTGTAACTAGTTCACTGGGCTGTTGTGCTTTGAATATCCTTCCACCCAACATATTCCCCTTCTCAGGTGGACCAGCAGGTTTCATATATAGACATCTGGGACCAACCACCTATCCATTTGTATTTCTTGGTTTTGTTCAATCTTTCGTCCTGTTCCTATACAGTGGCTGGCGGCGCTACCGCGCACGCATCAGTGACCCATCATAGCCAATGGCGTTGGCCAGACCATCCCTGTACTCCCACACATTGTCCGGCGACGGCAGATCCACTGGCCCACCCTGCACTCGAACAAGTCAACCCTCGTACTCCCCTCCGCCTGTGTCTTCCCCCACTCCGGTTCATTCGGTCCGAGGTCTCGACGTCATCCTCTGCCTTGGTGCTCTCACCGCGGTGCCGCCGTTTGTTGTTCCCAACATGGTCAGCAAAACAAGAGGAATCGGGAGACGATTGTTCGTCAAGAGGCTGATAGTCTAGGGCCCACCAGGTCCATGGCCTAGGTTTTGTTTGTTTAACATGCGCAGCCCACGACATGTTTCAGCTTTTTTGGATCCCTCGGGTATCAAGCGGCCTCTAGGCCCCCAGCCTAGCTTGTCTATAAGATCAGCAGCCAAAGTTATGTATCTTTTTCAAGACGACGCACAGCTCGGTTCTATTTTTCTATAAGAATGCAAAACTGAACCTATGTTTTCCCTTCTATAATAGTATATATATTTATATTTATATCTTATTTTCTTACATATATATAATACAAACAACATAAGTTTCCGTTAACCTGTCATTCGTCCAACCATTATATAGACTTTCCCACTTCCTTTATTTTTTGTTTTCATTAATCCTATATCTGAATTTTCTCCCACTTTGTTTTTCGACGTAATCTGAGTTTTCTCCTACTTTTCCCTAGAACCACCTCAACTGTCCCACATCTGGCCTAAAAATAATAATACCCCACGTCCTGTTAACTCCTCAAGTTAAAATGATATTTTATTTCGTAAATCGGAAGTTCTGACAAAATAATAATAATAATTGTGTATATATAACTTGGCAGGTTAGCTCCTGGTGATTGCATACATAAGCTTGCAAAGATTTTACCGACCAATGCAGTAATACACGTGGAATCATGTGTTTAAGTTTTTAGAGCATTTCTCCGTCCAGCCCAACATGGTATTTTCACCCAGCCTAACAAGTCCGCGGATTTCGAGAAAAATGCAAAATGGCTTTAAATTGTACCATATTATATAAAGGATTGCATAGGCGCTACATCATTGTTTCACCCAGCCCACCAAATGGACTAAAAAACAAATGGACTAGGTGACATGTGGGCCGGTAGGTCGAAGACTAAGCACTTTCTCAAAAAATAAAAATATAAAGGTCCAGGCCTAAGCAAGGCCTTGGATTCACATCCAACGGCCGACATTCTTCTTCAATCTCTCATCTTCTTCCCCAAGCACTGCCGGGACCGCCTGCTCCAGCCTCCAGCATCTAGCGGTGCTGTTTTGTGTGCCTCGTAGCAAAACGCTGCCCCACCAACGGCCAGGCAATCCGTCCACTCCTCGACACCTTCTATTATTATTTTCCGAGTGTAGGCCCACCCTTCACCCAAAACAATCAAGTTTCCTACTCCTCCCCGTCTGCGACTCCACTGCCGTGTTATCCCCATCTCCGGGGGGTTCCAGAATGGGGCCTCGCCGTCGTCCATCGGCTTGGTGCGCTCTGCATGGTGTGGTCAACATGGTCAACAAACGAGTCATCGGAAGATGAATGTACGTGGAGAGACTGACAGTGGGGACGCACCATGCCCATGGACGCACGGATGCAACTGCATCCTTTTACCCTAACATTAATGTTTTCTCCACCTGACAGCTGGGACCCACCAGCTACATCTTCGCACACAAGGAATTGTGTCCTTATTACGGCCACACAAAATGATTTTTCCCCCTAATAGCTGGTACCCACAAGCTATATCTTCGGACGCAAGGAAGTGCTTCCTTATCCTCCCTGACAACTGGACCCACACGGTCCAAGCGAACATAACATTGTCTATGTACATACCGGTCGATCCGCTGTCTACCATGATGAACCGTGGCCGAGTAAGGAGTGGTATATGTTCAGGCAGTCCAGTCCAAACCATGTACACGCACATACAACCAGATGCCAAAAAATACGGGGGGTCTCGACCGCATACTCGCGCATATGTATGGCCAGGACTTGTGTACATGGAGAGGCCACGGACGGTAGTAACGGCGTCCTGTTCATCGGAAGCCAACCGGTTAGGTCGGAACGGAGAAACTGCGTTGTGTTTATGGGGAGGCAACGGAATGCGTCGTGTTCATTGGGAGGCAAGGAATGTGTCATGTTCATTGGGAGCCAACCGGCTTGGACGGAACAGCTGAAACGAGGTCTGGCGTACCGCAGAACAGAGGAAACGGGCCTTCTGGGACCGCGTACAGTCGAAATGGGGTCCTGTTCATCGGGAAGGGTCTGGTGTACCGCAAAACGGAGGAAACAGAGGAAACGGACTTGTATTCGATGTCGTACGGTTGAAACGGGGTCCTGTTGAATGGGGTTGGTGTGGCGTACCGCAAAACGGTGGAAACAGACTTGTGTTGGAGCGCCTACGATCAAAATGGGGTCATGTTCATCGGGAGGGGTGTGGCGTACCGCAAAATGGGACTCCACGGCCTATTGTTCATCCACCGTCGACTTCCTCCACCATCCACCTGCTACTGTTAATCCACCGTCGACTTCCTTCAGCCTCTACCAACTATTGTTCATCTACGGAGTCCTCTTCATCCAGCCTCCACCGACTGCTGTTCATCCAGCCCTCCACGGGGTCCTGTTCATCCAGCCTCCACCGCCTGGCTACTATTCAACCAGCCCTCCACGAGGTCCTGTTCAACTAGCCCTCCATGTACGGGGTCCATCCACCGGCCACTGTTCATCCACCCCCACTTCCTCGATCGTGGTCCTGTTCATCCAGCGGCAACAGCGTCTACTACAGCGGGATCCTGTTCATCCAACGCCCACCGGGAACTGTTCATCAAGAGGCAGCTTCGATCGGCTTCAGTTAGTAGCATTAGCGAAGGAATCACTCGGGTTCAATCAGGAGCAACGGATCGATCGAGGTTCAGCAACGTAGCTAGTGCAATCGCTCGGGTTCAGTTAGAGCGAACGCTTCACTCCGGTTCAGTTAGAGCACAACGCCTCGCACACACGCGTGTACGTGTAAGAGAGAAACGCGCAAACCTCCGCCCATCGCTCGGCCCCGAACACCCACAAGTAACCGGGAACTCACTGAAATTTTCCTCGCCCTCGCTTCTACCATGATTTTTTCCATCATGGACGGCCAAAAGAATGTCATCCAGGTGCATGTCCAGGCCGCCAAGGACGAAAGGCCCATTTTCTGTCATGATTTTTTGTCATACAAGTAGGAGCCCACCAGATCTATGATGATACCGGGTTTTGTCACAATTATCGTCATAGAAGTGTCATAAGCGTGACAGAAAAAAAAATCATTCGGCCCAAAATTTCAAGGATGTGTCTTTTTTTTGGTAGTGTACATACATTCAACGCAATTAAATGCTTATAGTGATCCATAAAATCAGTTAATTTAACATCGAGCCCACTTCCCATCCGGCCACCCATCTGATGACTACTCAAGCCTCAGCACAGTTAACTTGGGAGTTCTATTAGATGAGCTATAGGTAGGGAAGCTGGTCCTTGCTGCTGTAGGATCCCTCTTTGCATCCTTTATTGCGCACCCGGATGACCGACTGTTGCCGCCCGATGGTCAATGCCACGTCCCCCGCGAATGTAGAAGCTTCCCTCCATTGGATGAGTGGAAAACGGTTAATCAAGAACTATTTGCAATGATGCAGAATAACAGAAACGGGCAGCCAGATGAGTGTGTGTGCGATATATGGCATACAGTTCACTAGGATTAACCGTGTGTGATTAGGAAACACAATAGAAAAGGTTCAACTTAAAAAGATGCGTGTGGTATGCCGTAGAGAGCGGCCGTGTGCTACTACCGTTGTCTTGGTCTATTAGTCCCCTTTATATTCTGTGCCATATTTTGACCTTAAATTTAACCAACAAAATGCTAATGCATGTTACAAAAAATTATATAACTAGAAACTATGTTCAAATACGAATCCAACGATATAATCCGTGGCTACATGCATTCATATTTTAGTAGTTAAATCCTACTTATAAACCAGGACGGGTGTATAGTAGGTAATTAAATCACAAACTTTTTTTATTAACCGTATGTGTACGTATCCTTTCGTCCTCCTCTCGCACGTCTTGTCACCCCGCTGCCACAGAAGGCTTCGAGCACAAGCTTGAGTAGTGCGTGGGGGCGTTCTTTTGGCAAAACAACGGTGAGCCCGCTCCCACGCGCAGGATCCCGCGCAAGCTTCCCGCCCGACTCCGTGTAATCCCGCAAAATCCCAGTGCTTACCAGCCAATATATAAACCCTCATGGCCGGCGAGTCCGGTGTCACATTTTCCCCTTCCTCCCAATAGTTTATCTCTTCTTCTTATCCCACAATCGCCAATGGCACCGGTCCATCATCGTCGCTCAGCCACTCTGCCATCTACATAGGACAGCTCCAGCTGGGAGGCTACACCGTGGCAGCGGCGTAGTCCCTAGTGTAGTGTAGTGCGTGTGGCATCCCTATTGGGTGTGAGCGAAACACCCAGCACACGCTCCACCACCACTGCACGTCGCCAGCTGTTGCCGGCAGCCATTGCCGGCCACTGTTGCCACCACACCATTGCCGAAAGCCAAGGCCATCGTCTGCTCCGCTGCCGTGGCCCTAAGGTGGGAGGTAGCGGTCATGGCCACCACCCCACTACCGGCCATCGTGGCCATCACCCGGTCCACCACCACGGCCCAAAGGCGGGAGGGTGTTGTTGTGGCCGCCACCCCATCGTCGGCCGCCATTGCCGCCACACCATTGTGGAAAGCCAAGGCCATCGTCTGCTCTGCAGCCGCGGCCCGAAGGTGGGAGGTAGCAGTCATGGCCGCCACCCCACTGCCGGCCACCGTGGCCATCACCCGGTCCGCCACCGCGGCCCGAAGGCGGAAGGCGGTGGTCATGGCTGATGTCTACTATGCAACCTTCTTCTTTTAGACGTTGTTGGGCCTCCAAGTGCAATGGTTTGTAGGACAGTAGCAAATTTCTCTCAAGTGTATGACCTAAGGTTTATCAATCCGCGGGAGGTGTAGGATGAAGGTGGTCTCTCTCAAACAACCCTGCAACCAAATAACAAAGAGTCTCTTGTATCCCCAACACAACCAATACAATGGTAAATTGTATAGGTGCACTAGTTCGGTGAAGAAATGGTGATACAAGTGCAATATGGATGGTAGATATAGGTATTTGTAATCTGAAAATATAAAAACAGCAAGGTAACAAGTGGTAAACGTGAGCGTCAACGGTATTGCAATGCTAGGAAACAAGGCCTAGGGTTCATACTTTCACTAGCGCAAGTTCTCTCAACAATAATAACATAATTGGATCATATAACCGTCCCTCAATATGCAACAAAGAGTCACTCCAAAGTCACTAATAGCAGAGAACAAACGAAGAGATTATTGTAAGGTACAAAACCACCTCAAAGTTATCCTTTCTGATTGATCTATTCAAGAGTCCGTAGTAAAATAACACAAAGCTATTCTTTCTGTTCGATCTATCATAGAGTACGTACTAGAATAACACCTTAAGACACAAATCAACCAAAACCCTAATGTCACCTAGATACTCCAATGTCACCTCAAGTATCTGTGGGCATGATTATACGATATGCATCACACAATCTCAGATTCATCTATTCAACCAACACAAAGTACTTCAAAGATTGCCCCAAAGTTTCTACCGGAGAGTCAAGACGAAAACGCGTGCGAGCCCCTATGCATAAGTTCATTTGAATATCCCATTGTCACCACAGATAAGCACGGCAAGACATACATCATGTGTTCTCAAATCCTTAAAGACTCAATCCGATAAGATAACTTCAAAGGGAAAACTCAATCCAATACAAGAGAGTAGAGGGGGAGAAACATCATAAGATCCAACTATAATAGCAAAGCTCGCGATACATCAAGATCATGCTGAATCAAGAACACGAGAGAGAGAGAGAGAGAGAGAGAGAGAGAGAGAGAGAGAGATCAAACACATAGCTACTGGTACATACCCTCAGCCCTGAGGGTGAACTACTCCCTCCTCGTCATGCAGAGCGCCGGGATGATGAAGATGGCCACCGGTGATGGATCCCTCCTCCGGCAAGGTGCCGGACCAGGGTCCCGATTGATTTTTTTGTGGCTACAGAGGCTTGCGGCGGCGGAACTCCCAACCTAGGTTATTTTCTGGAAGTTAGGGTATTTATAGTAATTTTTGGCATCGGTCTCACGACAAGGGGGTCTTCGAATCGTCCACGAGGCAGGCGGCGTGTCGAGGGGCTTAGGGCTCGCCCTCCACCCTCGTGGACGACTCGGGACTCTTCTGGCCCAACTCTTTTACTCCGGAGGCTTCTTTTGGTCCATAAAAAATCGTTGAAAATTGGCACGTCAATTGGACTCTGTTTGGTATTCCTTTTCTGTAAAACTCGAAAACAAGGAAAAAACAGAAACTGGGACTGGGGTCCAGGTTAATAGGTTAGTCCCAAAATTCATATAAAATAGCATATAAATGCATATAAAACATCCTAGATGGATAATATAATAGCATGGGACAATCAAAAATTATAGATACGTTGGAGAAGTATCAAGCATCTCCAAGCTTAATTCCTGCTCGTCCTCGAGTAGGTAAATGATAAAAATAGAATTTTTGATGTGGAATGCTACCTAGCATATTTCTCAATGTAATTTTTCTTTATTGTGGCATGAATGTTCAAATCCAAATGATTCAAAATAAAAGTTAATATTGACATAAGAATAGTAATACTTCAAGCATACTAAATAAGCAATCATGTCTTCTCAAAATATCATGGCCAAAGAAAGTTTATCCCTACAAAATCATATAGTTTGGCTATGTTTCATTTTCGTCAAACAAAATACTCCCATCATGCACAACCCCGGTTTCATCCAAGCAATTGGTTCATACTTTTAAACGCGCTTCAGCTTTTTTAACTCTCACGCAATACATGAGCGTGAGCCATGGATATAGCACTATGGGTGGAATAGAATATGATGATGAAGGTTGTGTAGAGAATACAAAAAAGAAGAAAGTCTCACATTGACGAGGCTAATCAGTGGGCTATGGAGATGCCCATCAATTGATGTCAACATGAGGAGTAGGGATTGCCATGCAACGGAAGCACTAGAGCTATAAATGTATGAAAGCTCAACAAAAGAAACTAAGTGGGTGTGCATCCAACTTGCTTGCTCACGAAGACCCAGGGAATTTTGAGGAAGCCCATCATTGGAATATACAAGCCAAGTTCTATAATGAAAAATTCCCACTAGTATATGAAAGTGACAACATAAGAGACTCTCTATCATAAAGATCATGGTGCTACTTTGAAGCCCAAGTGTGGAAAAGGATAGTAACATTGTCCCCCTTTTTTGTGCCTTTCTTTTTTTATTTGGCCTTTCTTTTTTTTCTTTTTTGGCATTTTTTTACCTTTATCTTTTTTTATTAAGGGACAATGCTCTAATATTGATGATCATCACACTTCTATTTACTTACAACTCATGGATTACAACTCGATACTAGAACAAGATATGACTCTATATGAATGCCTCCGGCGGTTTACCGGGATATGCAATGAATCAAGAGCGACATGTACGAAAAATTATGAAGGTGGCTTTGCCACAAATATGATGTCAACTACATGATCATGCAAAAGCAATATGACAATGATGAAACGTGTCATAATAAACGGAACGGTGGAAAGTTGCATGGCAATATATCTCGGAATGGCTATGGAAATGCCATAATAGGTAGGTATGGTGGCTGTTTTGAGGAAGATATAAGGAGGTTTATGTGTGATAGAGCGTATCGTATCACGGGGTTTGGATGCACCGGTGAAGTTTGCACCAACTCTCAAGGTGAGAAAGAGCAATGCACGGTACCGTAGAGGCTTGCAATGACGGAAGGGTAAGAGTGTGTATAATCCATGGACTCGCATTAGTCATAAAGAACTCATGTACTGATTGCAAAATTTGTTATCCCTCGAAACAAAGTACTACTACGCATGCTCCTAGGGGAAGGGTTGGTAGGAGTTAACCATCGCGCGATCCTGACCTCCCCTCATAAGGAAGGCAATCAAAAGAGCACCCCATGCTACAAATTTGTTACACAACTTTTACCATGCGTGCATGCTACGGGACTTGCAAACTTCAACACAAGTATTTCTCAATTTCATAATTACCCTACTAACATGACTCTAACATTACCACCTTTATATCTCAAAACAATTATCAAGTATCAAATTTCTCATAGTATTCAATGCACTTTCTATGATAGTTTTTATTATACCCAACTTGGATGCCCATCATATTAGGACTATAATCATAACCAAAGCAAATTACCATGCTGTTTAAGACTCTGAAAATAATATAAGTGAAGCATGAGAGTTCATCTATTTCTTCAAAATAAAACCACTGCCGTGCTCTAAAAGATATAAGTGAAGCACATAGAGTATTCTAATAAATTCCGAATCATGTGTGTCTCTCCGAAAAGGTGTGTCCAGCAAGAATGATTGTGGTAAACTAAAAAGAAAAGACTCATATCATACAAGACCCTCCAAGCAAAACACATATCATGTGGTGAATAAAAATATAGCTCCAAGTAAAGTTACTGATGAACGAAGACGAAAGAGGGGATGCCATCTGGGGCATCCCCAAGCTTAGGCTCTTGGTTGTCCTTGAATATTACCTTGGGTTGCCTTAGGCATCCCCAATCTTAGGCTCTTATCACTCCATATTCCATAGTCCATCGAATCTTTACCCAAAACTCGAAAACTTCACAACACAAAACTCAATAGAAAACTCGTAAGCTCCGTTAGTGTAAGAAAACAAATCACCACTTTTGGTAATGTTGTGAACTCATTCTAAATTCATATTGGTGTAATATCTACTATATTCCAACTTCTCTATTGTTCATACCCTCCGATACTACTCATAGATTCATCAAAATAAGCAAACAACACAATGAAAACAGAATCTGTCAAAAACAGAAAAGTCTGTTGTAATCTGTATCATTCGAATACTTCTGTAACTCCAACAATTCTGAAATAAAATGTGGACCTTAAGAATTTGTCTATTAATCATCTGCAAATAGAATCAACCTAAAATCCCTCTGTGGTAAAAAATGGCAGCTAATCTCGTGAGCACTAAAGTTTCTGTTTTTTTACAGCAAGATCACAAAGACTTCGCCCAAATCTTCCCAAAGGTCCTACTTGGCACAAATACTAATTAAAACATAAAAACACATCTAAAAAGATGCTAGATGAATTATTTATTACTAAACAGTATCCAATAGCAAGGAACAAAAGTAAAATTGGGTTGCCTCCCAACAAGCGTTATAGTTTAACGCCCCTAGCTAGGCATGATGATTTCAGTGATGCTCACATAAAAGATAAGAATTGAAACATAAAGAGAGCATCATGAATAATATTACTATCAAATTTAAGTATAACAGAATTCCTATGCATAGGGATTTTGTGAGCAAACTACTTATGGTAACAATAATCAACTAGCATAGGAAGGCAAAACAAGCATAACTTTAAAACTTTAAGCACATAGAGAGGAAACTTGATATTACTGCAATTCCTACAAGCATATATTCCCCCCTCATAATAGTTTTCAGTAGAACCATGAATGAATTTAACAATATAACTATCACATAAAGCAGTATTTTCATGATGCACTAGCATAGAATTTTTATTACTCTCCACATAAGAAAATTTCTTCTCATGAATAGTAGTGGGAGCAAACTCAACAAAATAACTATCATGTGAAGCATAATACAATTGAAAATTAAAATCATGATGAAAAGTTTCATGGTTATGCTTATTCTTTATGGCATACGTGTCATCACAATAATCATCATAAATAGAAGGCATGCTTTTATCATAATAAATTTTCTCATCAAAACATGGGGGACAAAAAATATCATCTTCATCAAACATAGCATCCCCAAGCTTGTGGCTTTGCATATCATTAGCATCAAAGGTATTCAAAGAATTCATACTAACAACATTGCAATCATGCTCATCATTCACATATTTTATGCCAAGCATTCTATGTAATTCTTCTTCTAGTACTTGAGCACAATTTTCCTTCCCATCATTTTCACGAAAGACATTAAAAAGATGAAGCATATGAGGCACCCTTAATTCCATTTTTTTGTAGTTTTCTTTTATAAACTAAACTAGTGATAAAATACGAAACTAAAAGATCCGATTGCAATATCAAAAGATATACCATCAAGGACTCACCTCCCCGGCAACGGCGCCAGAAAAGAGTTTGCTGTCTACTACGCAACCTTCTTCTTATAGACATTGTTGGGCCTCCAAGTGCAGAGGTTCGTAGGACAGTACCAAATTTCCCTCAAGTGGATGACCTAAGGGTTTATCAATCCGTGGGAGGCGTAGGATGAAGATGGTCTCTCTCAAACAACCCTGCAACCAAATAACAAAGAGTCTCTTGTGTCCCCAACACACCCAATACAATGGTAAATTGTATAGGTGCACTAGTTCAGCGAAGAGATGGTGATACAAGTGCAAAATGGATGGTAGATATAGGTATTTTTAATCTGAAAATATGAAAACAGCAAGGTAACAAGTGGTAAAAGTGAGCGTAAACGGTATTGCAATGCTAGGAAACAAGGCCTAGGGTTCATACTTTCACTAGTGGAAGTTCTCTCAACAATAATAACATAATTGGATCATATAACTATCCCTGAACATGCAACAAAGAGTCACTCAAAAGTCACTAATAGCGGACAACAAATGAAGAGATTATTGTAGGGTACGAAACCACCTCAAAGTTATCCTTTCTGATCGATCTATTCAAGAGTCCGTAGTAAAATAACACGAAGCTATTCTTTCCATTGATCTATCATAGAGTTCGTACTAAAATAACACCTTAAGACACAAATCAACCAAAACCCTAATGTCACCTAGATACTCCAATGTCACCTCCAGTATCCGTGGGCATGATTATACGATATGCATCACACAATCTCATATTGATCTATTCAACCAACACAAAGTACTTCAAAGAGTGCCCCAAAGTTTCTACAGAAGAGTCAAGAAGAAAACGTGTGCCAACCCCTATGGATAAGTTCATTAAACCCGCAAGTTGATCATCAAAACATACATCAATTAGATCACGTGAATATCCCGTTGTCACCACAGATAAACACCGCAAGACATACAACAAGTGTTCTCAAATCCTTAAAGACTCAATCCGATAAGATAACTTCAAAGGGAAAACTCAATCCATTATAAGAGAGTAGAGGGGGAGAAACATCATAAGATCCAACTATAATAGCAAATCTCGTGATACATCAAGATCGTGCCGAATCAAGAACACGAGAGAGAGAGAGAGAGAGAGAGAGAGAGAGAGAGAGAGATCAAACACATAGCTACTGGTACATATCCTCAGCCCCGAGGGTGAACTACTCCCTCCTCGTCATGGAGAGCGCCGGGATGATGAAGACGGCCACCGGTGATGGATCCCTCCTCCGGCAGGGTGCCAGAACAGGGTCCCGATTGGTTTTTGGTGGCTATAGAGGCTTCCGGCGGCGGAACTCCCGATCTAGGTTATTTTCTGGAGGTTTGGGTATTTATAGGAATTTTTGGCGTCGGTCTCACGTCAAGGGGGTCTCCGAGTCGTCCACGAGGCAGGGGGCGCGCCCAGGGGGGTAGGGCTCACCCTCCACCCTCATGGACGGCTCGGGACTCTTCTGGCCCAACTCTTTTACTCCGAGGGCTTCTTTTGGTCCATAAATGATCATCAAAAATTGGCACGTCAATTGGACTCCGTTTGGTATTCTTTTTCTGTAAAACTTGAAAACAAGGAAAAAACAGAAACGGGCACTGGGCTCTAGATTAATAGGTTAGTCCCAAAACTCAGATAAAATAGCATATAAATGCATATAAAACATCCTAGATGGATAATATAATAGCATGGATGTTGTGGGAAACGAACACCTATGGGGCAAAGGGGCCCCTTTCGGTCCGGCAGGGAGCGGAGGGCGCACGAAGAGCGGATCGAGGCGGAGGACGCGAGCGATCTTTACCCAGCTTCGGAGATCTCCGGAGAGATAATACTCCTACTGCTGCTTGTTTGTGTATACTGAATGCTTCGAATGTTCCGAACCCCCTCTACGTTGCGCATGTGCCTCCTTTTATATGCGAAAGGGGTCACCGATAGGTGGCAACGCGGAGAAGGGTACAAATGTAAAAAGCGAGGTGGTTGGTACAGTTATTTTTACAGTGCATCCTACCTAACCCTGACGGCAGGGGACAAGGGCATTAAATGCCCGTCTGTGTTGCCAAACAGTGCAAAAAAGGACCGTCAGGGGCGCCACCGTTCGCCACGATGGCAAATTCGCCAGCGTCGCTGGCCACCATGCACCCCTGGCTGCACAGCCTCCCGCCACGCGCCCCTGGAAAGAGCCCCAGGGTGACACGTAGGTGGATGTGCTGGAGCGCGGGTACAGGATGGTTGCTTGCCGCGGCAAGGGCCTTGCCACTGTCTCTATCTTGTCGCGCCAGGGAGCTTGTCGCTCACCGTGCCTTGCCGGGACGCGTGACGCGTCGCGGCAAGTTCCTTGAAATGCTTTGGTGAGCCTTCCCGGCAAGCTCCTCTTTCCGGGGCCTTGTCCTTCCCGGCAAGCTCCTCTTGCCGGAGCCTTGTCTTCTCAGTTAAAGCACTTTGTTCTTGAATGGCATCACTAGGGGCTACGGAGGATCTTGGCGGACACCCGGCGAGCCCCGCCGCGGGACGCTGCAACTGCCCGTGCACAAGTTCAGGATACTAAGGTACCCTTACTTTAGTACACCGACAGGAGCCCCCAGGCCTGGGCCACACGCGGTGCCGAGCGCTGTTGGGCCAGGCCCAAAACAGGGCACGGGCGCACGCGGCCTGGATCCATACCAAATCTAACTCCGTATCCACCGCGCCCTCCCGTAACGGCACGCGTCAATCGCGGCGTCGTGGGAGAGATCGTGGATGATTATTATTTTAAAACGAACGTAACGTTCGCCTCCTCCTCTTTATAAGCAGAGGAAACAGGGGCCGTTCCCCCAGCTTCGCCACTTGCAGTTGCTTCCTCAGAAATCTCTGCCGTTCCCCTCCGCTTTCCCAAAGCCGAAAGGGAGCAGCGCTCCGCCCCCCGGCGCCGCCATTGCCGCCAACGCTCCCGGTCCCCCTCATCGCCTCCGCCATGGCTCCGAAGACCGGGAAGAGTACGAAGTCTGCCGAGGCGCTGCGGCTTGAGGCGCTGGCGAGCAGCCCCCCTTCCCCGAGCTTTCCGCGAAGGAGCTGCGGGAGTGGTTCTATCTCTTCTGGTCGACGGAGACGCGGGCGCACCCGCGCACGCAGGTACTTTCCGCCGCTGCTTCCACTTTGAATCGGTGCCCAAGGGGATAACCCTTCTTTCCACTGTTCTTCTATTGCGGGCTTTGCCCGCCTTTCTCCAATTTCTTCTGCGATATCATGAATACCTACGGGTTTCATCTCCTTGATTTCACCCCCAACGCCGTTCTGACCATGGCGGTTTTCGCAAACCTCTGCGAGAACTTCGTCGGAATCCACCCAAACGTTGCCCTTATTCGCCACTATTTCATCCCCCGGGCCGAGAAGGGAGAGCCCTTAGCTAGCGGGATCGCCTGGATCTCGAGAGTCGGCATGAAGGAGGCCTATCTGGAGGGGGAGCTCCGTAGCAAATGGGAGGAGTGGAGAGCGGAGTGGTGTTGGATTGTTGATGAGAACCCGCATCCATTCACCAACTTGCGCCAAGCCCGAGTAGTGCGCGGCGGCGATTGGAGCGCCCTGGCGGCGGACGATGCTAGATTGAAGATCGCCACCAGCCGGATCTTGCGGCTCAGGCTTGCCGGGCTAACTATAGGAGCCGTTGGTGCGGACTTTCTTCGTCGCCGTATCGCCCCTTTGCAGGAGAGGGGGAGACCCGCCTGGCTGTTCGGGGGTCCGGCAGATATCATGAGGCTACGACCAGGCCTCAATTTTAATTTTACTGTTTTGGAGTTGGATGGGACGCTCAAGGAACTGTTCAAGCACGACCCCAACCATCCCGAGTGGTTCAGGCTGCCGCCGGGCGTCGTCCCATTGTGCAACAACTCCCAACTCGATCGTATCCGCGCAATGATGCCGGAGTGCGACTCGCATGGGATTATCCCAACTTGGCAGGAGCCTGCCGATGACGTCGTGCAGCAATTTTTCGACGACTTGGTGGAGGTGGCGGTCCGTGCCGACGAGCAGAGGCTCCTCACCCGCGATACCACCGATGATGAGATGCGGCGCATCGCCACCAGGGCGGAGGAGGCGGCAGCGGCTGCCGCCGCGGGCGAGTTCGGGTTTACTTTGGAGGAGGCCGAGGCAGCCGAGGCGGCAAGCCTTGTCGACCGAGAGGAGCTTGCCGGGGAGGAAGAGCCCGAAGCCGAAACGAGCGAGCCCGCCGAGGGTGCGGGTGGCCAGCCGTATTCAAGCAACTTGCAGCAGGCGGAGCCCTCAGTGCAGCCCCCAGCTCAACCAAGAAGGCGCCTCCGCAGGACTGGAGATGCAGCAGGGCAGCAGACGGGCCAACAGCCGCCGCGCCGTGGGACACGCGCCACTACGCCAAGCACCGTTGCCACGGGAGCATCTCACGCCGCCCCGGCAACTGGAGCGGGGTCTTCTCGGGCCGCCACATCCGGTCCTGCCGCAGCTCCCGCCAAGCGTCCAAGAGAGCCTACCCCTCCGCCTCGTCGCGCTGAAAGAGTACCAGACTTTGATCTCTCCACGCTCAGCTCCGACAAGGAGGAAGGAGAGGAGGACGAGTAAGCCTTTTCTTTTTTTTATGCTTATGGTCCTTTTATTTTTGCTGTTTCTTGTCTCGTATCTGATCTGCCTTCTTCTGGACCCTGCCCCTTTCCAGGACTCTGGCCCAGAGAGCGGCGAAGAGGGCCAAGGTCCCCGTGGTTGTCATCGAGGACAATCCTGCTGTGACAGCAGAGGACGCGTCCGAGACTACCTTGTCGGACCCGGCAACCTCTCCCCGAAGCAGCCCCCAGCGCAGCCCCCAGCGTAAGTTCACAGTTTTACTTCCCGCCGCCGGGTGCGCATGGGTGCTCTTTCCTTGCTGATATCCTTATTGTTGATTTGCTTGTGCAGGAGAAGAACAGGCCTACCAGGAGCAGCCAGAAGTCGCCCCTGAGGTGCCTTCTGCTTCCACTACTCCGCCAAGGGGTGACTCTCCGGCAAGGGAGCGCTCTCCGGCAAGGGACGGGACCAGTGATCCCTCGGTGGTGGAGCCCATGGTTACAGAGCCCAGCACAGGTAATCCTTCTTGTCAGAGAACTTCCCTTGGCTCTTCTTTCTCCTGATCTTCTTCTTGCATATTTGCTTAGCTTTTTCTTCCTTCCTCGATCTTCAGATCCATCTGCCGCAGACCTGATGGAGACCGAGGGCGCCGGCGAGGAAGGCGCGCATGGCACCGACGACGCCGCCGCCCACGAAGAGAGGGCCGACGCTGATGACCCCGCCGGCGAGGAGGCTGCCAAGGCTACCTCCGCGGAAGCTGGTGAGGGATCGGGCGATCGCACTGACGGCCCTGAGGCCGCAGGAGCGCCAGGCGCTGCACCGACCGCCGAACCCTCTGCCACTGCCGCGGAACCGGACTCCGAAGAGCCCCAGCCCGGCGCCTACTTGAAGGCCGGCGACGGGATCTTCATCAAACTTCCCTGGGCGTCGAGCTCCAGGGCGCCGGTCGAGGGAGAAGCTTTTGACGGGGATGTGCTCGCCTCCGCCGGGCTGTCGTTGGTCGACACGCCCGGCAGCAGCGACGAGCCTGAAGAGGAGCGGCTGTTGCGGAGGTTGACGTCGCTCTACCGCGCCCGGCAGGCCAAGCTGGCCTCCCGGGAAGCGCTTGTCGCGAAGGCTGGCGTGGACTTGGAGAAGCGCGCGGAGGAGCTCCGAAGCGCCAATCAAGAAGATCTCTAGTCGGTGGCGCAGGAGCGGGAGCATCTTGCCGGGGAGCGCACGACCTTTCTCCTCGAGAAGGCCGAGGCTGAAGAACAACAGCGACTGGCTGCCGAGAAGCAGGCTGCGCGAGAAGGCGAGCTGGTGCAGAAGAAAGCCTATCTCGACAGCTACGAGGAAGAGCTTGTCGGGCGCGAGCAAGCACTCGACGGGGCGCTCAAGGAGGCAAAGGACACCGCCGCAACTGCTGAGGCCGCCAAGAAGGAGTTGGAGGCGAAGGTGACACAGTTGGAGGCCAATCTGGAGGCGAGCGGCGAAGAGCTTTCCGCGCTCAAGCACGAGCGTGAGAAGGATGCGGCCGCTCATGGTGAGCTGCAGGGTCTTCTCGCCGAGAGGAGCAAGGAGCTCAGCGCCGTCAAAGACTCCAAAGCTGATCTCGAGCTGAAGCTGACCACGCTGACCCGGACGCTGGATAGCGTCAAGGAGCGAGAGGCGACCTTGGCGGATAAGGTCAAGGCCGACGCAGAACTGCTGGCGAGCATTGCCGTCACCCAGAATTCATTCAGGGAGACGGTAGAGCGCTGGACCGAGGGTCTGATGAACATCGCCGCAGTCATTGATGGAGAGCTGGCGAAACTGGGGATGGAGGACTTTGGATATCCTTCCGACGAGCACCTCCAGCCCAGCGCCAAGCTTAGCCTATTCTTTAAAGGCGTGGCGACGGCCCTCCAGCAGCTCCGGGAGAAGATCCCGAAGCAGCTGGCCGACGAGTCGCGCGCAATCTGTGCCAGAGTCTTGGAGAAGGTGTTGGTGAAGGTGCTCTTCCGCAACCCGGGCCTCAACCTCACCAACGTCCTCAAGAAGCTGCCGGCGGGTGCTGATCTTGAGGAGCTCAAGGCCCTTGTCGCACCCATTGTGGACAAGGTGAATGAAGTCAGGAGGGTCGACGGTGATCGCGTAGACTAGGCCGCCTTTTTCCTCCTTTTCTTGCCGCTGCTGATCATGTTGCGAGAACCATTTATTAGAGCTGCGACATGTTCTTTTTGTACCATAACTTTATCTTGGGCAGTATTGGCTATGTTATTTCCTTTGCTTGATTCCTTCCTTTGTATGTTTTTACCCTCGCTTTCGGGAACTTGCGGTAGAGCACCCTTGCCTTGAAGCGCTGAGTCTGAACATCAGCAGCCTGCTGGCGGTGCTGCTTTCGGCAAGAAACCTTGTCGCAACTAGTCGCAGCACACTTAAGTTGTTGAGCGGACTCGAAACAAAGTAAGGGCGCAACTAGCCACGAATTGGTTCCTCCGCGCACAGGTTTTCCATACAAAGTACGATTGTTCGAAGGAGATAACTTAAAAATTTAAAAACTAATTGCTCAAACTTTGGCAACTTAGCTTTTCTGTCGTTTGCTTCTCGGCAAGGCAAAACTTGGTTGAACGACGCCTGTTCCATTTGCTTCCCGGCAAGGCAAAACTTGGTTGAATGACGCCTGTTCCACATCATAATCCTCTCCTTCCCCCCCGGCAAATTTGTGCGCGAGGGAACCTTCCTTTCCTTTGATGAGAAAAAAGAAAGTAGATAAAATAAAGACATGGAGCCTTATGGCTCGTTATTGCTTATCGGGGCAGGTGCTGCACAAAGTGTCAAATAATACATGCTAGAAAGAAATTAATGCATGAAATGGACAGGTTGTGCGGAGCACATGAGTTTATTTATGCACGGGATCTGCGCCCGGCTTTGTACAAAGGATTACATGTAACAGCGACAAGACTTGTACAAAAGGTGGTTGCCGGAACGGATTCCGGCAATCGCGCCCTATGGGTAAAACTTACGAAGATGTTCTATATTCCAGGAGTTGCTCACCGGAATGCCATCTTCGGTCTCAAGGCGGACAGCGCCAGGCCTAGTGACTCGTTTCACCCGATAAGGGCCTTCCCACTTCGGCGTCAACTTGTTGGAATTCTTGGTGGATTGAACGCGCCGATGAACAAGGGCGCCTTCCTCGATACTTCTGGCATTGACTTTGCGGCTATGGTAGCAACGCAAAGCTTGCTGATATCGAGCAGCTCGCACAGCAGCCTGAAGACGATCTTCCTCAAGGAGCAGTGCGTCATCTTGTCGCAGCTGCTCTTGCTCAAGCTCATCATGAGCGAGCACTCGAGGTGATCCGTATACGAGTTCCGTGGGGAGAACTGCCTCTGCTCCATAGACTAGAGCGAAAGGCGTTTGGCCAGTGGCTCAATTTGGCGTCGTCCTGATCGACCAAAGAACCACCGGCAGCTCCTCGATCCAGTTTCTTCCGCACTTGTGCAGCCTGTCGAAAGTCCTGGTCTTGAGCCCGCGCAGCACTTCAGCGTTTTCCCTCTCCGCTTGACCGTTGCTTCTCGGGTGAGCAACAGAAGCGAAGTAGACCTTGGCGCCAAGGTCTTGGACGTACTGTATGAAGGTGCGGCTCGTGAACTGGGTGCCGTTGTCGGTGATGATCCTGTTAGGGATCCCGAAACGGCAAACAATTGACCTGAAGAACTTGACTGATGACTATGCTGTCACCTTCCTCACTGCTTCCACTTCCGGCCACTTTGTGAACTTGTTGATTGCCATGTACAAGTACTCAAAGCCCCCGACAGCGCGGGGAAGGGGCCGAGGATGTCGAGCCCCCAGACCGAAAATGGCCAGGATAAAGGGATCGTCTGGAGAGCTTGAGCTGGCTGATGTATCTGCTTGGAATGGAACTGGCACGCTTCACACTTGGTTACTTGTGCAGTTGCAACCTGGAGGGCTGTCGGCCAAAAGAAACCTTGCCGGAACGCCTTGCCGACAAGTGCTCTTGCGCCAATGTGGTGGCCACATATGCCTCCATGTATCTCTGCCAACAGCTTCTGTCCGTCTTCCCGCTGAATACACTTCAATTTCACACCGTTGAGTCTTCTTCTGTACAGTGTGCTATCGACAAACTGGTACATACTTGACTGCCGGGCTACTTTCTCCGCTTCTTCTTGCTCTTCGGGAAGCTCTCCAGTCTGAAGGAAATGGACAATCTGCTGCACCCATGCCGGAGCTTGTGGCTCGACAACAAGGACTAAAGGCACATCTTCTGCTGCGGGAACATCCGCTTCTACGACGAGAACTTGCGGCTCAGCCGGAGCTTGATGTTCCCCGGCAAGCTTGCCGGAGCAAAACTTGTCGGGAGCGTCTGCTTCAACGAAACAAACCCTAGGGCTTGTCGGAGCAGACGGCTCCTCAGCATCCTTGGCGTTGATCTTGGGGACCTTCTTGGCGGCGGCTTCGGGGAGCTCTGCCGGAAAGTAGTCACCAAAAATCAACTTCCTCTTCTTGCTCTGTCCAGTTGATGGCGTCACAGATGGTTGAGTCATCTTGAGCACAAATATCCCTGGTTCCACAGGTAACTTCAATGCCGCGCACTTTGACAGGCCATCGGCAATGTCATTCTGAGCCCTTGGAACGTGCTCCATCTGTAGACCATCAAAGTGCTCTTCTAGCTTCCTCACTTCATCAACATATGCTTTCATCAATGGACTCTGATAATCTTTGTTCACTTGGCGGACAACAAGCTGTGAGTCACCCCTGACAATAAGCTTCTTGATCCCAAGGTCTGCCGCGATTCTAAGTCCGGCAAGCAAACCTTCATACTCTGCAGTATTGTTGGTTGCTTGCTCCTTGGGAAAGTGCATCTGGATGACGTACTTGAGGTGTTCTCTGGTGGGTGCGACAAGTAACACGCCCGCACCGGCGCCTTGCAGCGAGAAGGCACCATCGAAGTACATGATCCATTCTTTGCTCGCCTCCTTGACGGGGATGCTCGTCTCTGGAATTTCTTCATCGGGTGTTGGCGTCCATTCTGCTATAAATTCTGCCAATGCTCGGCTCTGAATAGTTGAAGTGCTTTCAAACTTGAGGCCAAAGCTTGACAATTCCAGTGCCCACTCGACAATCCTGCCTGTTGCTTCTGGATTCTGCAATATCCTCTTCAACGGAAAACGAGTGACAACTGTAATCTCATGTGCTTGAAAATAATGGCGCAGCTTTCTTGAGGCCATGAGAAGGCCGAAAAGCAGCTTCTGCACACCAGAGTACCTTGATCTAGCCCCCTGCAGAAGGGAACTGACAAAGTAAACTGGGCGCTGCACCATTTTCTTCTGCTTCTCGTCTTGTGGTTGCACAGATCCATCCTTGTCAGGATCAGAGCTTGTCGGGGAAGCCCCCTGCCTGTCGCTGGATGTGCTTGCCGCTGCCGCTGGCTCATCGTCTGCCTCCCTCTCTGCTACTAACGCAGCACTAACCACTTGATTGGTTGCCGCTAGATATAGCAGCAACTTCTCTTGTGGTTTCGGTGCGACAAGTATTGGAGTGGAGGACAGATATCTCTTCAAGTCCTGCAGCGCAGCCTCCGCTTCTGGAGTCCATTTCATTGGACCTGCCTTTTTCAAAATTTTGAAAAACGGCAGGGCACGCTCAGCAGACTTAGAGATGAACCTGCTGAGAGCAGCCACGCAGCCGGCAAGCTTTCATACATCCTTGACGTGCTTCGGTGCTTCGATCTGCTCAATGGCCTTGATCTTGTCAGGATTAGCTTCAATCCCCCGCTGAGACACAAAGAACCCAAGAAGCTTGCCGGAAGGGACTCCAAACACACACTTCTCGGGGTTGAGCTTGAGATTGATCTTGCGCAAATTTGCAAAGGTCTCGTCCAAATCTTGAATCAGAGTTGCTCTGTCTTTGCTCTGGACCACTATGTCATCCATGTAAGCTTCTACATTTCTATGCAACTGTGGCTCAAAAGCTTCGTGAACTACCCTTGCAAATGTTGAACCAGCATTCTTTAGTCCGAAGGGCATCCGTACAAAGCAGTACGTGCCACATGGAGTAATGAATGCGGTTTTCTCCTCATCTTCTTCAGCCATGAAGATCTGATGATACCCTGAATATGCATCAAGAAATGAAAAACGGCAGGGCGCGCTCAGCAGACTTAGAGATGAACCTGCTGAGAGCAGCCACGCAGCCGGCAAGCTTCGCCAAAGATGTCGTGGAAAACGAACACCTATGGGGCAAAGGGGCCCCTTTCGGTCCGGCAGGGAGCGGAGGGCGCACGAAGAGCGGATCGAGGCGGAGCACGCGAGCGATCTTTACCCAGCTTCAGAGCTCTCCGGAGAGATAATACTCCTACTGTTGCTTGTTTGTGTATACTGAATGCTTCGAATGTTCCGAACCCCCTCTACGTTGCGCATGGGCCTCCTTTTATATGCGAAAGGGGTCACCGACAGGTGGCAACGCGGAGAAGGGTACAAATGTAAAAAGCGAAGTGGTTGGTACACTTATTTGTACAGTGCATCCTACCTAACCCTGACGGCAGGGGACAAGGGCATTAAATGCCCGTCTGTGCTGCCAAACAGTGCAAAAAAGGACTGTCAGGGGCGCCACCGTTCGCCACGATGGCAAATTCGCCAGCGTCGCTGGCCACCATGCACCCCTGGCTGCACAGCCTCCCGCCACGCGCCCCTGGAAAGAGCCCCAGGGTGACACGTAGGTGGATGTGCTGGAGCGCGGGTACAGGATGGTTGCTTGCCGCGGCAAGGGCCTTGCCGTTGTCGCTATCTTGTCGCGCCCTGGAGCTTGTCGCCCGCCGGGCCTTGCCGGAACGCGTGACGCGTCGCGGCAAGTTCCTTGAAATGCTTTGGTGAGCCTTCCCGGCAAGCTCCTCTTGCCGGGGCCTTGTCCTTCCCGGCAAGCTCCTCTTGCCGGAGCCTTGTCTTCTCAGTTAAAGCACTTTGTTCTTGAATGGCATCACTAGGGGCTACGGAGGATCTTGGCGGACACCCGGCGAGCCCCGCCGCGGGACGCTGCAACTGCCCGTGCACAAGTTCGGGATACTAAGGTACCCATACTTTAGTACACCGACAATGGAACAATCAAAAATTATAGATACGTTGGAGACGTATCAGTGGCCGCCACCACATCGTCGGCCACAGTGGCTGCCAGCCAACCGTCGACCGCCGGGATCATCACCCGCTCCGCCATCACCGCCCGAAGGAGGGAGGCGAAGGCCCGCACGTGCGTCAGCAACCTTGCGTGCTACATCGAGTTCCTGCGGGAGGAGGAGGAGGAGGAGTGCCTCGTCGAGCACGCAAATAGCCTTACCACAACCATTGCCGCAACACACGCCGACACAGAGCCGAGGAATTAGGAGATCTACGAGCAGTCCGACCGCTTAGAGAGGGGTCGTCTGGACCGGCCGAGGGCGTTCGAGGTGAGCGCCGCTGAAGGTGCAGCAGCTTTAGGCACCGTATTGCAGTTGTCTAGCTCATCGGTAGGCTCCTCCTCCTCTTCCTCTTACTGAGCGCGCTCGACAGAGGAGGGGCTGCCGGATGTAGTACAAAGCCCATTCATAGTAGTAGTAGTATTTAGGGTCTATTTTGTTTAGTTCATCTGACTATAGATGTGGTGGAACTGTACAACGTACTTAAAATTAGCTAGTATATATAGTTGAACTAGCTATTTCAGACCGTAGTTGGCAACAATTGGGGAAAATTTTGGTCGGTTCAGCTGTCGAGTTGAAATGTTTACATATATTAAGAATCACTGCTTAATCTATGAATGAAATATATGCTTAATTACTGAATTTTAGTTGGAAAAATTAGACAGAGCTAGTGATTTTTAGGTGCATATTTTGGCAGGTCGCAGTGTTACAAGGATTGACAAATGGCAATTTACTATATCAACAAATGTCAATCTTTCTAGTTTGACAAATGGCAATATACACAATATGACAGATGCAAATCTTACCAAATTTTCTGTAAGTGGTTGCACACGGGTCATCTGAACAAACCTTTTTCATTGAAGGGAGGTACAAATCCCGCTTGCCAAATTTTCTATTGGCTTAGCACCGAAGTCTCGCCTGGCATACCTTATTTAGTCTGAACCGTTTGCGTTGAAGAGATGAACAATTCCCACGCGACGAATTTTCCCTTGGCTTACCATAGATCTCACTTTGCATATAGGTGTTCTATCTAAAACTCTTGCGATGAAGAGTTGCACAAATCCTGCTCGGCACATTCTCCCTTGGCTTACTGGCAAGCTATCGGTTTTGTAGACGGGTATTCTAGATAAAACGTTTGCGATGTTAGAGTGGCAGCTATTTGTTTCAAAATGCCTTTGTTGGTTATTATTAGAGTGCGCCATCCATGATAGCTTGCCAAGTTTCATGAATTTCAGACAAGTTTTGGATTTACTAGAATTTAGAAACAAAGTATCTCAACGTTTTGCCGGCAATATCAATAGTGCCTTCGTGTTTGAAGTTCATTCCGATTTCTTACATGGCACCTAAGCATGCACCCAAGGACAGAGATTTGATTTTCAACCAATTTATATGCACTGGAGCATGTGCACGCAGTTCAAATTTGAATTATGCACCTAAAATTCCTAGAAAACCCGGTTAATGTATAAAATTGTCCAAATGAACCCCGAAAATTTCCAAAATTTAACACAACACTCCTGTTGTTCTATGTTGACACTAGAAGTTTTTTGAAATCAAGAAGAGGCAACGGATAGCGTTTCGTCCAGAAAGGTGAAGCGTTCCCTACCGAAACCATCAGGCTTGTTGTGAGAAGCTCTAGTTTGTGAGAAGCTTATACCCAAACTTGCCCCAAATGGGACAAAAAAATTACCACAACAGGTTGATGCTGCTTCATGATAGCATGCAAAGTTTCATGAATTTCAGACAAGTTTTGGATTTACTAGAATTTTAAAACCATATATCTCAATGTTTGCGGCCGAGTGACAGTGGCAGGGTGTTTGACATTCATTCCCATTTGTTGCATGGGACCTAAGCATGCAAGAAGGGACACATATTTGAATTTTCAACCAATTTATATGCATTAGAGCATGTGCATGTAGTTCAAATTTGAATCATGCACATAAATGCGTTGAAAACTCAATTAATGTATAAAAATGTCCAAACGAACCCCGAAAAATTCCAGAATTTAACACAACACTCCTATTGTTCTATGTTGACACTAGAGAAAGAATTGAAATCAAGAAGAGGCAACAGATATCATTTCGTCCAGAAAGGTGAAACATTCCCTACCGAAACCATCACGCTTGTTGGGAGAAGCGTTGGTTTGTGAGAAGCTCATACCCAAACCTCCCCCAAATGGGGCAGAAAATTTACCACGACATGTTGATGCCGCTCCATGATAGCATGCCAAGTTTCATTATTTCAGACGAGTTTTGGATTTACTAGAATTTAAAATGCATGCATCTCAATGTTTGTTTTCGATTGATAGTGGCAAGGTGTTTGATATTCATTCCCATTTCTTTCATGGGACCTAAGAAAGCAACCATGGACACATATTTGAATTGTCAACCAATTTATATGCATTAGATCATGTGCATGTAGTTTAAATTTGAATCATGCACATAAATGCATTGAAAACTCAATTAATGAATAAATATTTCCAAACGAACCCCGAAAAATCCCAGAATTTAACACAACACTCCTGTTGTTCTATGTTGACAATAGAGAAAACAATTGAAATCAAGAAGAGGCGACGGATATCATTTCGTCCAGAAAGGTGAAATGTTCCCTACCGAAACCATCATGCTTGTTGTGAGAAGCTCTGGTTTGTGAGAAGCTTATACCCAAACCTGCCCCAAATGAGGCAAAAAATTTAGCACGACATGTTCATACCGCTCCATGATAGCATGCCAAGTTTCATGAATTTCAAATGAGTTTTGGATTTACTAGAATTTAAAAACCATGTATCTCAATGCTTGCGGCCGAGTGACGGTGGCAGGGTGTTCGACATCATTCCCATTTCTTGCATGGGACCTAAGCATGCAACCAAGGACACAAATTTTAATTTTCAACTAATTTATATGCATTAGAGCATGTGCCTGTAGTTTAACTTTGAATCATGCACATAAATGCATTGAAAACTCAATTAATATATTAAAATGTCAAAACAAACCCCAAAAAATCCCAACATTTAACACAACACTCTTGTTGTTCTATGTTGACACTAGAGAAAAAATTGAAATCATGAAGAGGCAACATATATCGTTTCATCCAGAAATGTGAACCGTTTCCTACCGAAACCATCAGGCTTGTTGTGAGAAGCTCTGGTTTGTGAGAAGCTTATACCCAAACCTGCCCCAAATGGGGCAAAAAATTAATATGGTATGTTGATGCCGCTCCATGATAGCATGCCAAGTTTCATGAATTTCAGATGAGTTATGGATTCACTAGAATTTAAAAACCATGTATCTCAATGTTTGCGGCTGAGTGACAGTGGCAGGGTGTTTGACGTTCATTCCCATTTCTTGCATGGGACCTGAGCATGCAACCGAAGACACAGATTTGAATTTTGAACCAATTTATATGCATTAGAGCATGTGCATGTAGTTCAAATTTCAATTATGCACATAAATACATTGAAAACTCAATTAATGTATTAAAATGTCCAAACGAACACCAAAAAATCCCAAAATTTAACACAACACTCCTGTTGTTATATGTTGACACTAGAGGAAAAGTCGAAATCTAGAAGAGGCAATGGATATTATGTTGTCCAGAAAGGTGAAACGTTCCCTACCAAAACCATCACGCTTGTTGTGAGAAGCTCTGATTTGTGAGAAGCTTATACCCAAACTTGCCCCAAATGGGGCAAAAAATTTACCACGACATGTTGATGCACTCCATGATAGTGTGCGAAGTTTCATTAATTTCAAATGAGTTTTGGATTTACTATAATTAAATACAATGTATCTCAATGTTTGCGGCCGAGTGACGGTGGCATGGTGTTTGACATTCATTCCAATTTCTTGCATGGGACCTAACACTACTAGGGAAAATCCTATACACAGAATCTTACCAGCAGCGCGCTTTAAAATAAGGCGCTGCTGCTACGTAGCAGTAGCGCGCGCCAACATAACTCACTGCTGAAATAAATATAGCAGTAGCGCGCCCGCTCTAAGAAGCGCTACTGCTATAATTCGCACGAGGCCGCCGCGAGGCTAGTTCTAGCAGCAGCGCGTTATCACGAAGAGCGCTACTGCTACGGATCATAGTAGCAACGCATTTCACCAATAAGCGTTACTGCTAAGTTTACTACAAAAATTTAGTCCCACCTCGCTCCGTGAAGAGAGTTTCTACCACCTTAAATATGTTACATCTCAAACTTTGACAAGCACTTGTTCTTCATTGAACTCTATGTGTAGAATTTGTGGCCGCAATATGAGTCTTCACCGGTTCCTAAACCGGTGAGGACTTATATTGACAAAACAGATTGTACACAAAAAGATAGTTGATGATCAATGTATTTTTGAAGTCTATTTTTACATGCTGACACATAGCAGTAGCGCTTTCTTTGTGAAAGGCGCTACTGCTAGGTAGTTTAGCAGTAGCGTCTTTTTCTATAGCACGCTACTGCAAAGCCATTCCATCTCCCACCCCCATGCTCCCTTTGTCCCTGTAGCCTCGCTAGCCGCCATGGTCGTAGGTCGTCTTCACCGCTCTGATTCATCGCCTCCAAGCCGTTCCCGGCCCCCTCGACCTCACCATCGAGCTCGTGGGGAGCCTCTCGTCTGATTCCCGATGTTCCCGGTCTCGGTCCGTGCCCCTCTGCACCGTTGCTCGCCATAGCCGAAGCTCGCCATAGCCCCCGCAGTTCACCGCCTCCACGGGTGCCCCACTGCAGCGGCGGCCCCGTTCTCCCCCGCCTCTCCGCCGGCCGCCCCGGCCACCACCGCACCTGGCCTCGCCCCCGCTTCCCCTTGCCGAAGCTGTGCCGCCCCACCCTGGTGTCGCCGCTGCCGGGCACAGCCCCGATCGGCCGGCCTCGCCCCCTCGCGTGATGGGTGGCTGGGAGCGCCCGGCCCAGCGCCCGCACCCCCGGGGCTCCGCCCCGTTAGGCCTTGTGGGCCAGTGACCGCAAGGGCTCACGCCCCTGTCAAAAAAAGAGGTTTAAAAAATATATTAAGAAAAGTTATTAATTAATTAACTAATTAATTAATCTGTAATTAATTATTTAACTTAATTAAATCTATTTAGTTACCCTAATTAACTAGGTTAACAAACTATATCTGCTTAATTAAGTTGTGTCAATGACATGGGGGCCCACCTATAAGTTTCACCCGGTCAACAGCCCTTTTGACCGCTGACATCATGCTGATGTCATAACCCTGTTTTCCTTTTTATTAAATCTGTTAATTCCAGAACATTAATAAGACTTTGAAAAATCTTAGAAAATTAACCGTAGCTCGGATGAAAAAGTTTTATACATGAAAGTTGCTCAGAACGACGAGACGAATCCGAATACGCAGCCCATTCATTTGTCACATGTCCCTAGCATAGCAAATGTTGAACTTTTTCCCTCCGGTTCATCTGTCTGACAAGCGTCCGGAACCAGGAAAACTTTCCCGAATGTTTCCCCCTTCGCCATTATCACCTAACACTGCGTTAGAACACCTCTAGCCCCTCTTATAGTCTTGTTATGCATATGATTGCGTGTATTTATTGTTTCTTCCCCCTCTTCTCTCCGGTAGAACCCGATACCACTACGGACGCCTTTGTGATCGACTACGTCATCGATGACACTTCTACCCCCTTTGAAGCGGAGCTTCCAGGCAAGCCCCCCTTTGACCATCCCGATATCGCCCATTCTATACTCTCATGCTTGCATTAGATTTTGCTACTATTATTGTTTGCTCATATTCTGATGCATAGCCTGCTTTTGTACCTGCTATTGTTACCTACCTGCTTATCCGAAACTGCTTAGTATAGGTTGGCTAGTGATCCATCAGTGACCCCACTTTGTCCTTGTTGCCCCTGCTTCATCTTTGACGACTCGATCAACGTGATCAATGACCAGAGCCTAACACCTCACATCACATCACGCCCCTTTAGTTGCTCGACTCTGCAGATTTACTATCGAGTGCCGAGGGTGATCCCTCATAACGCATTCCTTATGATAATTCTGTAGTGTAGCTATTCGATCATGGTCAACGAGGGTGGTTCCTCGTTCACCATTCCCGATACAGCTCTGTCGTGCAACACCTCAAGTGTGAACCTCGAGGGTGGACCCTCTTACGTTAACCTTGAAGATTACATCGAGTGGAATCGTCTGTGGGTGATTCCTCGGGTTTTCCCCTTGATGTTTGGACACACGGTTACCTTGACTTTACCTGAGATCATTGTTGAAGTCGGGTCGGCCCTGAGGGGTACCCGCAAGTTGATGTGAAATTCTGGCGGGCCCGTTGTGCACCCGCGAGTTTTCCACGTGGCATGGCCGAGTAGTCTGGGCCCTTGCCGTAAGTCCATGAGATGGGGCGACGGGGTCAAATTATCGTGAGTCTCTGCTCGTTTCCGCGAGCCCCCAATGCACTAACAGGTTTGGGTATTTGTTTTGAGTTGGCCTCTGGCCTTTACACACTAACCACCAGGCGAGAATAGTTATGGGCCTCGATGTCGCGGTATCAGCCGAAGCTTTGTCAGACGTCCAGTTCAGCATTGTGGCCTGGCCGGATCGTGCCATCCACTTCACGGGTGGTGCTGGTATCCCCTTGCGCACAACGACCTGGAGTGAAACAGGCGATGGGCCTAGACCCCGGAGTGATTAGGATGTAGACTGGCGGGGACCTCTCTGCTGAGCCTAGGTAGGGCTGCGACGTGTTGATCTTCCGAGGCCGGGCATTGACCCCAGAAAGGTGTGTCCGGCCAGAGTGATCGAGCCTGTTAGGTAACATGGTGCACCCCTGCAGGGAAGATATATATTCGAATACCGTGTCCACGGTAATGGACGTTCATAATTGTATCCTTATCTTATATAACTAGAAATGGATACTTGAGATATGTGATGGATATGTGGCTCTAGGATTGTTTCTCGTTGGGAGTCGAGGAAGGATCTCTGGGCGTTGATACTACAACATGTTTGATAATTATAAACTGCTATTCTTTACTCTTCTACATGCTACAAGATGCTTGGAGCTGCTTGAAGAGGCTAGTCTTTGATAGGCTAGGCCTTCCCTTCTATTCTCGCATTCTGCAGTTCAGTCCACAGATACAAACCTTCCTTTTGATACCAATGCATATTTTGTGTAGATCTGATGATTGCGAGTACTTTGGATGAGTACTCACGGTTGCTTTGCTACCTGATACGTATCCAACGTATCTCTAATTTTTGATTGTTTCATGCCATTTTATTATCTGTTTTGAATGATTACAGGCTTTATTATACACTTTTATATTACTTTCGGGACTAACCTATTAACCAGATGCCCAGCCCATATTGTTGTTTTATTGCATGTTTCAGTATTTCGAAGAAAAGGAATATCAAACGGAGTCCAAACGGAATGAAACCTTCGGCAATGTGATTTTTTGGAAGAATATCATCCTGGAGAATTGGAGTTCACGTCAGAAGATACTCGAGGAGCCCAGGAGATAGGGGGTGCCCCCCCTTACTAGGCGCTCCCCCCTGTCTCGTGGGCCCCTCGAGCACCTCCCGACCGACTTCTTTCGCCTATATAGTCCCACGTACCCTAAAGACATCCACGGAGAAGATAGATCGGGAGTTCCGTCGCCAAAAGCCTCTGTAGCCACCAAAAACCTCTCGGGAGCCCGTTCCGGCACCCTACCGGAGGGGGAACCCATCACCGGTGGCCATCTTCATCATCCCGGCACTCGCCATGACGAGGAGAGAGTAGTTCACCCTCGGGGCTGAGGGTATGTACGAGTAGCTATGTGTTTGATCTCTCTCTCTCTCTCTCGTCTTCTCTCTATGGCACGATCTTGATGTATCGCGAGCTTTGCTATTATAGTTGGATCTTATGATGTTTCTCCCCCTCTACTCTCTTGTGATGAATTGAGTTTCCCTCTTGAAGTTATCTTATCGGATTGAGTCTTTATTTGAGAACACTTGATGTATGTCTTGCCGTGTTTATCTGTGGTGACAATGGGATATCACGTGCCACTTGATGTATGTTTTGGTGACCAACTTGTGGGTTCCGCCCATGAACCTATGCATAGGGTTTGGCACATGTTTTCTTGACTCTCCGGTAGAATATTTGGGCCACTCTTTGAAGTACTTTGTGTTGGTTGAGGTGACATTAGAGTATCTAGGTGACATTAGGGTTTTGGTTGATTTGTGTCTTAAGGTGTTATTCTAGTATGAACTCTATGATGGATCGAGCGGAAAGAATAGCTCTATGTTATTTTACTACGAACTCTTGAATAGATCGATCAAAAAGGATACCTTTGAGGTGGTTTTATACCATACCATAATCTCTTCGTTTGTTCTCCGCTATTAGTGGCTTTGGAGTGACTCTTTGTTGCATGTTGAGGGATTGTTATATGATCTATCTATGTTATTATTGTTGAGAGAACTTGCACTAGTGAAAGTATAAACCTTAGGCCTTGCTTCCTATCATTGCAATACCGTTTACGCTCACTTTCATCATTAGTTACCTTGCTGTTTTTATAATTTCAGATTACAAAAACCTATATCTACTATCCATATTGCACTTGTATCACCCTCTCTTCGCCGAACTAGTGCACCTATACAATTTATCATTGTATTGGGTGTGTTAGGGACACAAGAGACTCTTTGTTATTTTGTTGCAGGGTTGTTTGAGAGAGACCATCTTCATACTACGCCTCCCACGGATTGATAAACCTTAGGTCATCCACTTGAGGGAAATTTGCTGCTGTCCTACAAACGTCTACAAGAAGAAGGTTGTGTAGTAGACATCAAGCTCTTTTCTGGCGCCGTTACCGGGGAGGTGAGTGCTTGAAGGTATATCTTTAGATCCTGCAATCGAATCTTTTTATTTCTTGTTTTATCACTAGTTTAGTTTACAAAAGAAAACTACAAAAAAATGGAGTTAAGTTTGTCTCATACGTTTCGTCTTTTTAATACCTTTCATGAGTTTGATGGAAAGGAAAATTCTGCTCAAGTGCTAGAAGAAGAGTGCATTAAAATGCTTGGTACTGAATATTTGAGTGATGAGCATGTTTGCAATATTGTTAGTATGAACTCCTTTAATATCCATAGTACTAATGATGATTGCTCTAGTCATGATGACAATATCTCTTATGAGCATGTCAACTTTTGTGGAGTGCAGTTTGCGTGAACACACCAAATAGAGAAGATATTTATTGAAAGAGGCATAAGCCTTTAGAAACTAAATGGTTGCAAGAAAGGCTAAATGTGAGTGCTGAAAATTTGAATTTCCTTTTCCGTACTTGTGAACTTTGCAATGAACGTGGTCATTTACATCTCCTATGCAAATTGTTTCATAATAGAATCATGTCCAAAAATTGTGATGATTTGATCTCCCTTGCTCATTACAATGAACTTAGTTTGCTTTTGGGTTATGAAGAATTGAAACATTTACTTAAGGACCTTCCAGAATTTGCCCATAAGAAATTTCTTGATATTGATCTAGAGAAGATTTATTTGTATTGTGCGGTGACTTGCATTGAAAATCTTTATATTGCCAATTACATAAAGAAAATAAAGAAAATAGAAGATGATGATAATACTAATGAACGGGAAGAGACTTCCCAATATCCTCCTATTATTTCTTACGATGAATCAGGTAACGACTAGGAGCTTTCTATTCAACCAATCTCGTCAATAAGGAGCTCAAAGAGGAAGGTTGAACTCACACATAATGTGAAAAAGAAAAGGAAAAGAAGGGGCAACAATGGTCAAAAGTTATCCCTTGCAAATGATGTTGCTCCTACTACTCATTGTGATGATGATAATTGCTATACTATTGGTGCTATCCACACTATTAATGATGAGAGTGATTATGCTTATGATATAAAAAGGCCCAAGCTTGGGGAAGCCATGTTTGATGAGGATGAAATATTTGAGAATATATTTGCTCAAATTAATGTTTGTCCCAAGCTTGGGGATGCTACGTTTAGTGAAGATGATATTTTTAGCATCCCAAGTTTTCATATGCAAAGTTGTTATGATGATAGCATGCCTCCTACCTATGATGATTATATTGATGAAAGTGGGTTCAGAAGAGTGTCAAATTTAGGAAGTAGTGATCCCACTACTTTGGAGGATGTTGAATTTTATTGTGATGAATATGAAAGTGGATTTGGAAGAGTGTCAACTTTATTTAGTGATTCCACTATCTTGGGAGTGGTTTCAATCGATTATGATGAGAATGAAGTTGCTACTTATGATGATTATTGTGATGAAACTTATGCTATAAAATGTAGTGATGATTATATTTACAAATCTTGTCATGATTATGATTACCCTTTTTCTGAACATTACTCTTTTAATGTGGAAACAATTTTTAGTATTCAAGTCTCTTATGATACTCCCACTATTCCGAATGAGAAGAATTTTGTTTATGTGGAGAGTAGTAAAAATTCTATGCTTGTATATCATGAAAGGTATGCTTTAGGTGCTGGTTATATTATGAGGGAGGAACATATGCTTGTAGGAATTGCAATAATATCAAGTTTCCTCCCTATGTGTTGAAAATCTTGAAGGTATGCTTGTTTTACCTCCCTATGCTTGTTGATTATTGTTCCCATAAGTTGTTTGATCACAAAATTCCTATCCATAGGAAGAGGGCTAGACTTAAATGTGCTAGTCATATGCTTCATGATGCTCCTGTTATGTTTCAATTCTTATCTTTTATGTGAGCATCATTGCCATCATCATGCCTAGCTACAAAGGCATTAAAGAAAAGCGCTTGTTGGGAGACAACCCAATATTTATACTTACTTTTTTTGTGTGTCCAAATGATTATGATACTGTAGTAATCATGTATTATAGATTTTATTTCAATAAAGTGCCAAGTAGAACCTTTGGGAAGACTTGGGTGAAGTTTATGTGATCTTGTTGTAAAAAACAGAAACTTTTGCGCTCACGAGACTAGCTGCCAATTTTTACTGGAGAGTGCCTTTAGGTTGATTCTTTTTTCAGATGAATAATAGAAAAATTTCTCAGGTCCAGCAATTTATTTTAGAATTGTTTGAGTTACAGAAGTACACGTTTGGTACACATTACTACAGACTATTCTGTTTTTGACAGATTCTGTTTCCATTTTGTTGTTTGCTTATTTTGATGAATCTATGAGTAGTATCGGAGGGTATGAACCATAGAGAAGTTAAAATACAGTAGATATTACACCAATATTCTATATCTAAATAGGGGCACCCCACTAGGTGATTTTCATGCCTTCTCATGAAGCCACATCACCCCAATTGTTACAACCGTCTATTCAGTAAAGTTGAGAAGCCGCAACCGTTTGATCAAATATTCAGGAAATTACTAAGAACTGCGACCGCTAAGTATATCGATTCGTTCTTTCCCGGGCAATACCGCTCGCTGCTGGCCTCCGACTCAACAATTTGGGCTGTGCGTACAGTTCAGCATTTTTTGGAGACTAAAAAGCCCATTGGAAGCCCATGGGTCTCCATCGTTGGAGACTACCATGTCGGTGTACTAGAGTAGGGGTACCCTAGTACCCGAACTTCGTCTGCGGACAGTTGCAGCGCCAGCAGCAGGGGCTGGCTTGATGGCCGCCAAGATCCTCAGCAGCTCCCTTGGAGCCATTCAAGAACAAAGTAGTCAAGACCCCGGCAAGAGGAGCTTGCCGGGAAGGCCACCCAGGGCGCAAAGGAAACGAGGCCCCGGCAAGAGGAGCTTGCCGGGAAGGCTTGGCGGGCGCTGAACCCCCAAGCGCGACAAGGTTCCCGCCGCGGCAAGGCGCTTGCCGGGGCGGGCGACCTCTCTTCATCTCCGCTCCAGCTCACCCGCCAACGTGTCACCACGGGCTCCCCCAAGCTGGCGTGTCGGTGGGCTGTGCAGCCAGCCGGAGAGTAGCGACAAACAGCGACAAGCCACCATCATGGCGGACGGAGCGCACTTAACAGTCCTGTTACCTTTGTTAAGGCGATCGAGACGGGCATTGATGACCCTTGTCCCTTGCCGTCAGAGTTAGGTATAGATTAATGTACACTCTACAAAGCGGTGTACCTACCTATGTTTTTACCATTGTAACCTTGTCTACTTGCCACATGTGGTAACCCCTTGTGCCTATAAAAGGAGGCCCGAGGGCAACGTAGGGGAGGTTCGGCTGGTTTCGGTCCAGCTCCAGCTTAGTCCATCACATTCAAGCTAGGTTTTGTAGCCCGCATTGCTCCCTAGCAAGAAGAGAAGAGAATCCACAAAGCAGCAGTAGGAGTATTATCTCTCCGGAGAGCTCGGAAGCTGGGTAAAAACCCTCTCGTGTGCATCGCCTCGACCCGCTCTTTGCACGATCTCCGCCCCCCTCCGAACCACAAAGGGACCCAGGTCCCGTAGGTGCTCGTGGGGGCATGATCAGCGCCGTCCCCCCGACATCTTTGGCGCGCCAGGTAGGGGGGCGTCGAGGCTGTGTGAACCCGGTCCGGCGGTCGCACTAGCAACTCCATCAACGTCTTCGTCGACATGTCGCCGAAGAAGAAGCCTTCCGCAGCAGCTGAGCCGTCCGCGTCGAACCCACCACCACCGGAGCTGTCAGGTGGTGGGGGAAACGGTGGCGGAGGGATCGGCGTCGTCGAGAGAGCCCATGATGCCGCCAGGTCCGAGGACAACGCGGCGCGGGCGTCGGCGACCGAATCTGCACCGCGTCCATCTCAGGAGGCGCGGGACAGACAGCGTCATGATACCTGCGGCACTATACGATCTTTGGATCAAGGCCAAGCTGGAGGATCCGAGGCCCTCGAGACCGCATGCACCTCGGCATGCGATGCGAGTGAAATGCGGTCGGTTGAGGCGGATGCTGCTCCTCCTAACTTGGTTAGGAGTCCGAGCATATCCCGTTCTTCGCTCCGTACGCCCTTGCCACCAACCACACCAGCGGAAGCCTTGGCCAGAGCTCAGTTACTACTAGATTACCCTCCGACGGCCGATAAGGTCGACGAGTGGAGGGCTACAATTCAGAGTCTCATCCGCTTCGCCAACGGCGACGTCCCGCGGCAACCGAGTGCTTCGCAACCGCGGCGAGGTGACATGGCGCGGGCCGATGGCGACGAGACTTGCGGGGGTGCACCCATCGTGCTCTCCCCTTCCCGAAGGCCAAGATCGCCGACTCGCCGGATCCACCTCGACAGCGACTCCACAGTGTTTGACACTGGGCAACAACAAGCATCAGAACAGGAATGCGATACAGTGATGGCCATTTCTCGCCAAGCTCTCACATGAGGAGTTTCGCCTAAGGCGTTCCAACTGCATGCCTGGATCCAAGGCCGGGAGATTCTTATGTTGGTTGATTCAGGAAGTTCTACTTCTTTCATGGACGAGCAATTGGCCACACAGCTCACTGGGGTTGTGGCTTTGAAGACACCAGGGCGTGTCCGTGTGGCAGGGGGTGGTGAACTGATATGCTCTTCAATTATTCCTCACTGCAGTCTGTTTTCTCAGGGCCATGAATTCACAACTGATATGAAGGTGTTACCTCTTGGCACTTATGATGCAATCTTAGGCATGGATTGGCCGGAGGATAATAGCCCAATGACCGTGGACTGGCGAGCTAAACGGATTGAGATGCGTGTGAAGGGCAATACAGTGTGTCTGTTGGGTCACCCGTCTACTACTACTTGCACTGTGATCAACAGCTCGCAGTTACACAGCTTATGTCGTCAGGGAGCCATCTCTCACATGGTGCAATTACATCACACCGAGTTGTCGGATGAAGAACATGCAACAATTCCTCCTTTAGTCAAAGAGGTAGTTGACCAGTTTGAGGATGTCTTCAGGGAACTGCTACGTCTTGAGCTTGCGTTGGTTTTCCCCGAAGAGGAGAGGATGATGCAGCACAGTAGCGTAAGTATTTCCCTCGGTTTTTGGGAACCAAGGTATCAATCCAGTAGGAGGCCACGCACAAGTCCCTCGTACCTGCACAAAACGATAGCTACTCGCAACCAACGCGATTAGGGGTTGTCAATCCCTTCACGGTCACTTACGAGAGTGAGATCTGATAGAGATAATATTTTTGCTATTTTTGGTATATAGATGCAAAGTGAAAAGTAAAAAGCAAAGTAAACACAAAGCAAGTATAAAATTGATGGAGATTGATATGATGAGAATAGACCCGGGGGCCATAGGTTTCACTAGTGGCTTCTCTCAAGAGCATAAGTATTCTGCGGTGGGTGAACAAATTACTATTGAGCAATTGACAGAATTGAGCATAGTTATGAGTATATCTAGGTATGATCATGTATATAGGCATCACGTCCGAGACAAGTAGACCGAAACGATTCTGCATCTACTACTATTACTCCACTCATCGACCGCTATCCAGCATGCATCTAGAGTATTAAGTTAAAAATAGAGTAACGCCTTAAGAAAGATGTCATGATGTAGAGGAATAAATTCAAGCAATATGATATATACCCTATCTTGTTATCCTCGATGGCAACAATACAATACGTGCCTTGCAACCCTTTACATCCTTTGGTAAGGACACATAAGATTGAACCCAAAGCCATGTACTTCTCCCATTGCAAGAACTACCAATCTAGTTGGCCAAACCAAACGGATAATTCGAAGAGACTTGCAAAGATAACTCAATTATACATAAAAGAATTTAGAGAAGATTCAAATATTGTTCATAGATAAGCTGGATCATAAACCCACAATTCATCGGTCTCAACAAACACACCGCAAAAAGAAGATTACATCGAATAGATCTCCATGAGAGAGGGGGAGAACATTGTATTGAGATCCAAAAAGAGAGAAGAAGCCATCTAGCTACTAGCTATGGACCCGAAGGTCTGAAGTAAACTACTCACACTTCATCGGAGAGGCTATGGTGTTGATGTAGAAGCCCTCTGTGGTGGATGCCCCCTCCGGCGGAGCTCCGGAACAGGCCCCAAGATGGGATCTCGTGGATACAGGAAGTTGCGGCGGTGGAATTAGGTTTTTGGCTCCTGTTCTGATCGTTTGGGGGTACGTAGGTATATATAGGAGGAAGGAGTACGTCGATGGAGCAACAGGGGACCCATGAGGCAGGGGGCGCGCCCTAGGGGGGGGGGGGCGCCCCCCACCCTTGTGACCGCCTCCGTTGTTCCTTGGCGTAGGGTCCAAGTCTCCTAGATCACGTTCGGTGAGAAAATCACGTTTCCGAAGGTTTCATTCCGTTTGGACTCCGTTTGATATTCTGTTTCTTCGAAACACTGAAAAGGCAAAAAACAACAATTCTGGGCTGGGCCTCCGGTTAATAGGTTAGTCCCAAAAATAATATAAAAGTGGAAAATAAAGCCCAATATAGTCCAAAACAGTAGATAAAGTAGCATGGAGCAATCAAAAATTATAGATACATTGGAGACGTATCAGGCATCCCTAAGCTTAATTCCTGCTCGTCCTCGAGTAGGTAAATGATAAGAAGAGAATTTTTGATGCGGAGTGATTATTTGGCATAATTTCAATGTAAATCTTCTTAATCATGGTATGAATATTCAAATCCGAAAGATTCAAGACAAAAGTTCATATTGACATAAAACTAATAATACTTCAAGCATACTAACTAAGCAATTATGTCTTCTCAAAATAACATGGCCAAAGAAAGTTATCCCTACAAAATCATATGGTCTGGCTATGCTCCATCTTCCCCACACAAAATATTTAAATCATGCACAACCCCGATGACAAGCCAAGTAATTGTTTCATACTTTAACATTTTCAAAACTTTTTCAATCTTCACGCAATACATGGCGTGAGCCATGGATATAGCACTATATGTGGAATAGAATGGTGGTTGTGGAGAAGACAAAAGAGGAAGATAGTCTCACATCAACTAGGCGTATCAATGGGCTATGGAGATGCCCATCAATAGATATCAATGTGAGTGAGTAGGGATTGCCATGCAACGGATGCACTAGAGCTATAAGTATATGAAAGCTCAACAAAAGAAACTAAGTGGGTGTGCATCCAACTTGCTTGCTCACGAAGACCTAGGGAATTTGAGGAAGCCCATCATTGGAATATACAAGCCAAGTTCTATAATGAAAAATTCCCACTAGTATATGAAAGTGACAAAATGAGAGACTCTCTATCATGAAGATCAAGGTGCTACTTTGAAGCACAAGTGTGGTAAAAGGATAGTAACATTGTCCCTTCTCTCTTTTTCTCTCATTTTTTTATTTGGGCATTTTCTCTTTTTTATGGCCTCTTTTTTTTCGTCCGGAGTCTCATCCCGACTTATGGGGGAATCATAGTCTCCATCATCCTTTCCTCACTTGGGACAATGCTCTAATAATGATGATCATCACACTTTTATTTTTCTTACAACTCAACAATTACAACTCGATACTTAGAACAAAATAACTCTATATGAATGCCTCCAGCGGTGTACCGGGATATGCAATGATTCATGAGTGACATGTATGAAAGAATTATGAATGGTGGATTTGCCACAAATACGATGTCAACTATATGATCATGCGAGCAATATGACAATGATGGAGCGTGTCATAATAAACGGAACGGTGGAAAGTTGCATGGCAATATATCTCGGAATGGCTATGGAAATGCCATGATAGGTAGGTATGGTGGCTGTTTTGAGGAAGGTATATGGTGGGTGTATGATACCGGCGAAAAGTGCGCGGTATTAGAGGGCTAGCAATGGTGGAAGGATGGGAAAAAATGCATATGATCCATGGACTCAACATTAGTCATAAAGAACTCATATACTTATTGCAAAAATCTAGAAGTTATCAAAGCAAAGTATTACGCGCATGCTCATAGGGGGATAGATTGGTAGGAAAAGACCATCGCTCGTCCCCGACCGCCACTCATAAGGAAGACAATCAATAAATAAATCATGCTCCGAGTTCATCACATAACGGTTCACCATACGTGCATGCTACGGGAATCACAAACTTCAACACAAGTATTCTTTAAATTCACAACTACTCAACTAGCATGACTCTAATATCACTATCTTCATATCTCAAAACAATTATCAAGCATCGAACTTATCTTAGTATTCAACGCACTCAAACGGAAGTTTCACATATCTTGAATACCAAGTATATTAACATTAAGCAAATTACCATGCTATTAACGACTCTCAAAATAATCTAAGTGAAGCATGAGAGATCAAGTTTCTTTAAGACAAATCCACCACCGTGCTCTAAAAGATATAAGTGAAGCACTAGAGCAAAAATTATCACGCTCAAAAGATATAAGTGAAGCACTCTGAGCAAAACTATCAAGCTCAGAAGATATAAGTGAAGCACATAGAGTATTCTATCAAATTCCAATTCATGTATGGCTCTCTCAAAAGGTGTGTACAGCAAGGATGATTGTGGTAAATTAACAAGCAAAGACACAAATAATACAAGGCGCTCCAAGCAAAACACATATCATGTGGTGAATAAAATATAGCTCCAAGTAAATTACCGATGGAAGTGGATTTAAAGAGGGATGCCTTCCGGGGCATCCCCAAGCTTTGACTTTTTGGTGTCCTTGGATTATCTTGGGGGTGCCATGGGCATCCCCAAGCTTAGGCTCTTGCCACTCCTTGTTCCATAATCCATCAAAAGAATTCACCCAAAACTTGAAAACTTCACAACACAAAACTCAATAGAAATCTCGTGAGCTCCGTTAGAGAAAGAAAACAGAAGACTACTTTCAGGTACTGTAATGAAGTCATTCTTTATTTATATTGGTGTTAAACCTACTGTATTCCAACTTCTCTATGGATCATAAACTATTTTACTAGCCATAGATTCATCAAAATAAGCAAACAACACACGTAAAACAGAATCTGTCAAAAACAGAGCAGTCTGTAGTAATCTGTAACTAACGCAAACTTCTGGAACTCAAAAAATTCTACCAAAATTAGACAACCTGGAAAATTTGTTTGTTGACCAGCAGCAATTGGAATCAGTATTTTATCACGTTCTGGTGATTTTTTATAATTCGGGCACTGAGCACAAAGTTTCTTGAAATTACAGCAAGATCAAATAACTTTCATCCAAGAAGATCCAATAGGTTTAACTTGGCACAAACACTAATTAAAAGATAAAACCACACCTAAACAGAGGCCAGATGGATTATTTATTCCTAAACATAAGCAAAAACAGAAAAACTAAAAAAATTGGGTTGCCTCCCAACAACGCTTTTCTTTAAAGCCTTTTTAGCTAGGCATTGAGATTCAATGATGCTCACAAGAAAGACAAGAATTGAGGCACAAAGAGAGCATCATAAAACATGTGACAAACACACTTAAGTCTAACATACTTCCTATGCATAGGCATATTATAGGCAAACAAATTATCGTAGCAAGCAAAAACTAACATATGCAAGGAAGCAGGAAGGAACAATAACAATCTCAACATAACGAGAGGTAATTTAGTAACATGAAAATTTCTATAACCATATTTTCCTCTCTCATAACAATTACATGTAGGATCATAGGCAAATTCAACAAAATAGCTATCACAAAGTATATTCTCAACACGATCCACATGCATGCAAAGTTGATACTCTTCCAAAATAGTGGGATTATCATTAACTAAAGTCATGACCTTTCCAAACCCACTTTTATCAAAAACATCATAAGATTGAACATTCTCCGAATATGTGGGATCTAAAGTTGACACTCTTCCGAACCCACTTTCAATATTATTGCACACAATATTATCAATCTCATATTCATCATGGGGCTTAAATAAATTTTCAAGATCATAAGAAGAATCACCCCAATCATGATCATTGCAACAAGTAGTAGACATAGCAAAACTAGCATCCCCAAGCTTAGGGTTTTGCATCTTATTAGCACAATTGACATCAAAAGAATTTATAATAAAATCATTGCAATCATGCTTTTTATTCAAAGATCTATCGTGAGTCACTTCACGGATTTCGTGCAAAACCTTATAAAGATAATCTAGTGCATCCAAATCACTAGGAATTGGTTCATCATAATTGGATCTCTTAAAAAGATTGGCAAGCGGATGAGGATCCATAGATATTAGCTACTCAGTATAGGAATAAATACCCAACTATTTCAACCAAACAAGCAAGCGAGCCAAGTAAGACATCAAGGCAAGCGAAAAGACGAGCGGAAAGAGAGGCGAATAAAGCGGCAAGGGTGAAGTGGGGAGAGGAAAACGAGAGGCAAATGGCAAATAATGTAATGCGAGAGATAGGGATTGTGATGGGTACTTGGTATGTTGACTTTTATGTAGACTCCCGACAGCGGCGCCGAAATCCTTCTTGCTACGTCTTGAGCTTGCGTTGGTTTTCCCCGAAGAGGAGAGGATGATGCAGCACAGTAGCGTAAGTATTTCCCTCAGTTTTTGAGAACCAAGGTATCAATCCAGTAGGAGGCCACGCGCAAGTCCCTCGTACCTACACAAAACAAATAGCTCAACGCAACCAACGCGATTAGGGGCTGTCAATCCCTTCACGGTCATTTACGAGAGTGAGATCTGATAGAGATGATAGATAATATTTTTGGTATTTTTGGTATAAAGATGCAAAGTAAAATAAAAGGCAAAGTAAAAAGTAAAGCAATAATAAAGCGTAGGAAGATTAATATGATAGAGAATAGACCCGGGGGCCATAGATTTCACTAGTGGCTTCTCTCAAGAGCATGAGTATTTTACGGTGGGTGAACGAATTATTGTTGAGCAATGGCTTCTCTCAAGAGCATAAGTATTTTACGGTGGGTGAACGAATTACTGTTGAGCAATTGACAGAATTGAGCATAGTTATGAGAGTATCTAGGTATGATCATGTATATAGGCATCATGTCCGAGACAAGTAGACCGACTCCTGCCTGCATCTACTACTATTACTCCACTCATCGACCGCTATCCAGCATGCATCTAGAGTATTAAGTTAATGAAAATAGATTAATGCCTTAAGCAAGATGACATGTTGTAGAGGGATAAATTCATGCAATATGATAAAAAACCCATCTTGTTATCCTCGATGGCAACAATACAATACGTGCCTTGCTGCCCCTCATCACTTTGGGAAAGGACACATAAGATTGAACCCAAAGCTAAGCACTTCTCCCATTGCAAGAACTACCAATCTAGTTGGCCAAACCATACGGATAATTCAAAGAGACTTGCAAAGATAACCAATCATACATAAAAGAATTCAGAGAAGATTCAAATATTGCTCATAGATAATCTTGATCATAAACCCACAATTCATCGGTCTCAACAAACACACTGCAAAAAGAAGATTACATCGAATAGATCTCCACGAGAGAGGGGGAGAACTTTGTATTGAGATCCAAAAAGAGAGAAGAAGCCATATAGCTACTAACTATGGACCCGAAGGTCTGAAGTAAACTACTCAAACTTCATCGGAGAGGCTATGATGATGATGTAGAAGCCCTCTGTGGTGGATTCCCCTTCCGTGAACTCAAACAGGCCCCAAGATGGGATCTCGTGGATCTGAAAAAGTTGCGGCGGTGGAATTAGGTTTTGGCTCCGTGTCGATCGTTTGAAGTGCGTGAGGTATATGTAGGAGGAAGAAGTACGGTGGAGCTTCGTGGGCCCCATGAGGGTGGAGGGCGCGCCTGGGGGAGAGGGCGCGCCCCCCTACCTCGTGCCCACCTCGAAGCTTCCTTGGCGTAGGGTCCAAGTCTCCTGGATCATATTCGGTGAGAAAATCACTTTCCCGAAGGTTTCATTCCGTTTGGACTCCGTTTGATATTCCGTTTCTTCGAAACACTGAAATAGGCAAAAACAACAAATCTGGGCTGGGCCTCCGGTTAATAGGTTAGTCCCAAAAGTAATATAAAAGTGGAAAATAAGGCCCAATATGGTCCAAAACAGTAGATAATATATCATGGAGGAATCAAAATTATAGATACGTTGGAGACGTATCGGGCACCATCGACAACCCGCCCGTAGAAGATGAGACTCGCTGTGGCCATCGGGCCCGTGGACCACACCGCCCGGATGATGGATCGGAGAGATCCACCACCTTCAATCCACTCGCTGGTGGACTTGCCTTGGCTGTCTGCTGCCGCCTGCGGCCAGCCCGACCGACCTTTGGAGCTTGGCGGCGTGCCTCGGATCGGGTTTCAGGCGGTGAGTTCGTCCACTGGCGGATTGGTGGTCGATCCGCCCCTCGAGCTGCTTGATATCGGTGCGGATGTCGTCGTTGGCCTTGTTCATGTTCTCCTGTAACTTGTCCAGATAGGCCTTGAGCGCCGGATCCATGGTGGTGAGGAGTCGTTGGCGATCGACAGCTTGCTTGTGCGTCTCCAGCGCGTGGGAAGAGGGGCGGTATGGCGACTGATACCACGTGTTAGGTACAAACTAGTTCTTCTCCTCTCAACTATGGTGATCTGAATCAGGTAGCAGTACAACTGGGGAAGGAGATGAGGAGGGGATCAGGATTACAGGGAGATACACACGCATGCCGCCGCCGCCGCCTGATCCTAGTCGGGATGCTCGCTCTCTACCTGCTACCTGCCTTATATCCTTCTGCAACCTGGTCTCCTAGGCTGAACATGTAGGAGATCCATTGGGGTCCATTAAACTTGTGGCAAGCCCTCCTCTCCCTTCTGGGTCGGCTCGGTACCGTGGCTTCTCTTGGCCAGTGTAGGCTGGGGCCTAACACTTCCACTCCTTGGGCTCTCCTCCATGGCTCGGATCTGTAGAGGCTCACCTTATCCTTGTCTTGCCATGGCTGGAAAGGAAGACGACATGGAAAAATGAAAAAGCGAAACATTTTCCGGACTCACTAAATTAGGGACGGCGGGTTTAAATCCTAAAACCACAGGATCTTGGTGTAAAAGGACACGATAGTGAACCCGACGAAGTCAATCCGTACTTTATCACTAAATTAGGGATGGCGGGTTTAAATCCTAAAACCACAGGATCTTTGTCTAAAAAGGACACGACAGTGAACCCGACAGTCAATCCGTGCGGCCTTGAAGCATAAGAGAAGAGTGTAGGAAGCGAGTGTAATACTTATAGCGAACCTACCATTCTTAGGAAGTTTCTCCCACTTCTCCTTATTCTCTCACCATGCACATTGTCCACATCAGCAATGTGCCACGTCATTCAGTTTCCAAAAGCGGCCAATCAGTCTTATTCCCACTTTTCCCTTGCCCAGCAGCAGCATGTGCTCATCCCGCACCAGCATCCCTTGCGGCCCCGGCCCTCCCACGGATCGAGATCCCACCCACCTCTCACCGATGGAGCTCCGCCCACCCCGCACTTCCTCCTTTCCTTCCTCGGCTCTGCTCCTCCTCGCTTGCTCGTGCTCAGACACCACCGTGCTCCTCACCATCTGCGCCCCATCTTTGCTGCTGGCTGCATCCTGGCGCCTCCGCCTCCTCCTCCATGGGACCGAATCATGGCGCCACCTCCAAGCCAGCGCCGGTGGTCATCGCGCCATGGCCGCCCCTCTCTAGCTCACGCCGCCGTCCACCACCGTGCGATGCCGCTATCCGCCGTCTATTTTGGCCGACGGCATCCACCGCACGTCGTCTCGAGGCGTTGGGGCGGACCGGCGCGTTCCGTTGCTTCAGCGCTCATCCATCACTACGGACTCGCGGGCTATGCCTCGGCCCAGGCCGTCGGCATAGGTCCTATGCGTCGGCATAGGTCTATGCCTCTGACTACGGTCGACATAGCCCGTCGGTGTAGATCACGTCGGCGTGGTTGTGTCGGGCCGTCGGCGTGGTTTAGCCGTGGGTCAGCCGTCGGCATAGATTAGCCGTCGGTGTTGTTTTCCGTCTGACGGCAACGGACGGCGCCGTCAAAACCGCGGGCGACTCGGGGAACGACACGTGGCAAGGTATGCCGACGGCTTGGCCGTCGGCATAGATTAAATCTATGCCGACGGCCAAGCCGTCGGCATACCCTGCCACGTGTCGCCCCCCGGGTTGGCCGGGCAGCAGGCTATGCCTACGGCAAAGCCGTCGGCATAGATTCATCTATGCCGACGGATTTGCCGTAGGCATAGCCTGCCACGTGGCGCCTCCTGGTGGCTCCTGAGCAAAGATATGCCGACGGCTTTGCCGTAGGCATATTTTTTCCCCCTGTTTTCTCTTTTTCACTTCATTTGACAACAATTCACAGCAGAATAATATGAAATATGACAGTTCATCATCATCATCATTTAAACATAGTCAAGTTCATCATCTAAAGATCATCGCCGACGAAAGTTCACGAATATAAAAGTAGTGCAAGACATGAAACATCATAAAAGTTGAAACATGAAAGGCATGGCTCAACGGCCGCACACACGGAATCGTCATCGACATCAAGCACCACCGAGTCCACCTCCACCAAAACCACCACCACCACCGAGTCCACCTCCACCAAAACCACCACCACCACCGAGTCCACCTCCACCAAAACCACCACCACCGAGTCCACCTCCGCCAAAACCACCACCACCACCGATTCCACCTCCGCCAAAACCACGGGCGACTCGGGGAACGACACGTGGCAAGGTATGCCGACGGCTTGGCCGTCGGCATAGATTAAATCTATGCCGGCAGCCAAGCCGTCGGCATACCCTGCCACGTGTCGCCCCCGGGTTGGCCGGGCAGCAAACTATGCCTACAGCAAAGCCGTCGACATAGATTCATCTATGCCGACGGCTTTGCCGTAGGCATAGCCTGCCACATGGCGCCTCCTGGTGGCTCCTGAGCAAAGATATGCCGACGGCTTTTCCGTAGGCATAGTTTTTTCCCCTGTTTTCTCTTTTTCACTTCATTTGACAGCAATTCACAACAGAATAATATGAAATATGACAGTTCATTATCGTCATTTAAACATAGTCAAGTTCATCATCTAAAGATCATCGCCGACGAAAGTTCACGAATATAAAAGTAGTGCAAGACATGAAACATCATAAAAGTTGAAACATGAAAGGCATGGCTCAACGGCCGCACACACGGAATCATCATCGACATCAAGCACCACCGAGTCCACCTCCACCAAAACCACCACCACCACCGAGTCCACCTCCACCAAAACCACCACCACCACCGAGTCCACCTCCGCCAAAACCACCACCGCCGAGTCCACCTCCGCCAAAACCACCACCACCACCGAGTCCACCTCCACCAAAACCACCACCACCACCGAGTCCACCTCCACCAAAACCACCACCACCACCGAGTCCACCTCCGCCAAAACCACCACCACCACCGAGTCCACCTCCGCCAAAACCACCACCACCGAGTCCACCTCCGCCAAAACCACCACCACCACCGAGTCCACCTCCGCCAAAACCGCCATCGCCAAGTCCACCTCCGCCAAAACCACCACCGACCACCATCACTCTGCCCGGAGGAGTGGTTGGGGTCGACGGAGCAGAGTCGAGCCACGGTCCCTACATGTTTGAGAGAAGATTCTAGCAGTAAATATGACATGATAGTGTTGAATGAGCGAGAACTAGTTTGTCGATAGTTAGGCAAATGTACTAACGGAGTATCACCGCCTAGTGCCAGCCATTCCTTGAGCGTGGGAATGTGTGGGCGTCTCCAGCAGTGGTGGTGGGGTCCAACTTGTGGTGGCTCCGTGCATGATTAGTCCAAGACGCCAACATAGCACGGATGTTAGTTAAACAAGCAAACTAGAAAGTCGGAAGGAATGAAAGTGCAAATTTGAGCTTGGTTTTAAGAGGAAAAACTAACCGCCATCACTTGACGGCTGTAATCATCGTTTGCCTTCACTCGTTGCAAGTACTCCCTCACCTCAATATGCCTATGCTCGAGAAAGGCCTGATATGCCTACAAATTTGAGGTTGTTTCTAAGTGGGTAGTGCTGAAAATAAACTAAGAAAGATAGAGACAAAGAAGATAAGGGGAAGTACTTACAGCATGCTGGCGGACTAAGGGAGGCTGCGAACGCCCCGTACTCTCTAACGGGCTTGGGTTGGTAGCTCGAAGCCGTGTGTATGAGATCGACGGAGTGATAAAGCCGGGTGATTCTTATGTTGGTTGATTCAGGAAGTTCTACTTCTTTCATGGACGAGCAATTGGCCACACAGCTCACTGGGGTTGTGGCTTTGAAGACACCAGGGCGTGTCCGTGTGGCAGGGGGTGGTGAACTGATATGCTCTTTAATTATTCCTCACTGCAGTCTGTTTTCTCAGGGCCATGAATTCACAACTGATATGAAGGTGTTACCTCTTGGCACTTATGATGCAATCTTAGGCATGGATTGGCCGGAGGATAATAGCCCAATGACCGTGGACTGGCGAGCTAAACGGATTGAGATGCGTGTGAAGGGCAATACAGTGTGTCTGTTGGGTCACCCGTCTACTACTACTTGCACTGTGATCAACAGCTCGCAGTTACACAGCTTATGTCGTCAGGGAGCCATCTCTCACATGGTGCAATTACATCACATCGAGTTGTCGGATGAAGAACATGCAACAATTCCTCCTTTAGTCAAAGAGGTAGTTGACCAGTTTGAGGATGTCTTCAGGGAACTGCTACGTCTTGAGCTTGCGTTGGTTTTCCCCGAAGAGGAGAGGATGATGCAGACAAGATGGCGTAAGTATTTCCCTCGGTTTTGAGAACCAAGGTATCAATCCAGAGGGAGGCCACGCACAAGTCCCTCGTACCTGCACAAAGCGATAGCTACTGCAACCAACGCGATTAGGGGTTGTCAATCCTTCACGGTCACTTACGAGTGAGATCGATAGAGATAATATTTTGCTATTTTTGGTATATAGATGCAAAGTGAAAAGTAAAAGCAAAGTAAACACAAAGCAAGTATAAAATTGATGGAGATTGATATGATGAGAATAGACCCGGGGCCATAGGTTTCACTAGTGGCTTCTCTCAAGAGCATAAGTATTCTGCGGTGGGTGAACAAATTACTATTGAGCAATTGATGAATTGAGCATAGTTATGAGTATATCTAGGTATGATCATGTATATAGGCATCACGTCCGAGACAAGTAGACCAAACGATTACGCATCTACTACTATTACTCCACTCATCGACCGCTATCCAAAGCATGCATCTAGAGTATTAAGTTAAAAAGAGTAATGCCTTAAGAAAGATGTCATGATGTAGAGGAATAAATTCAAGCAATATGATATATACCCTATCTTGTTATCCTCGATGGCAACAATACAATCGTGCCTTGCAACCCTTTACATCCTTTGGGTAAGGACACCGCAAGATTGAACCCAAAGCCATGCACTTCTCCCATTGCAAGAACTACCAATCTAGTTGGCCAAACCAAACGGATAATTCGAAGAGACTTGCAAAGATAACTCAATTATACATAAAAGAATTCAGACAAGATTCAAATATTGTTCATAGATAAGCTGGATCATAAACCCACAATTCATCGGTCTCAACAAACACACATAAAAGAAGATTACATCGAATAGATCTCCATGAGAGAGGGGAGAACATTGTATTGAGATCCAAAAGAGAGAAGAAGCCATCTAGCTACTAGCTATGGACCCGAAGGTCTGAGTAAACTACTCACACTTCATCGGAGAGGCTATGGTGTTGATGTAGAAGCCCTCTGTGGTGGATGCCCCCTCGTGAACTCCTAACAGGCCCCAAGATGGGATCTCGTGGATCTGAAAGTTCTGGCGGTGGAATTAGGTTTTGGCTCCTGTTACGATCGTTTGGGGGTGCGTGGGTATATATAGGAGGAAGAATGCGTCGATGGAGCAACAGGGACCCACGAGGCAGGGGCGCCCTAGGGGGGGGCGCCCCACCCTTGTGACCGCCTCCGTTGTTCCTTGGCGTGGGGTCCAAGTCTCCTAGATCACGTTCGGTGAGAAAATCACGTTTCGAAGGTTTCATTCCGTTTGGACTCCGTTTGATATTCTGCTTCTTGAAACATTTGAAAAGGCAAAAACAACAATTACGGGCTGGGCCTCCGGTTAATAGGTTAGTCCCAAAATAATATAAAAGTGGAAAATAAAGCCCAATATAGTCCAAAACAGTAGATAAAGTAGCATGGAGCAATCAAAATTATAGATACATTGGAGACGTATCGGGCATCCCTAAGCTTAATTCCTGCTCGTCCTCGGTAGGTAAATGATAAGAAGAGAATTTTGATGCGGAGTGATTATTTGGCATAATTTCAATGTAAATCTTCTTAATCATGGTATGAATATTCAAATCCGAAAGATTCAAGACAAAAGTTCATATTGACATAAAAATAATAATACTTCAAGCATACTAACTAAGCAATTATGTCTTCTCAAAATAACATGGCCAAAGAAAGTTATCCTACAAAATCATATGGTCTGGCTATGCTCCATCTTCCCACACAAAATATTTAAATCATGCACAACCCGATGACAAGCCAAGTAATTGTTTCATACTTTAACATTTTCAAAACTTTTTCAATCTTCACGCAATACATGGCGTGAGCCATGGATATAGCACTATATGTGGAATAGAATGGTGGTTGTGGAGAAGACAAAAAGAGGGAAGATAGTCTCACATCAACTAGGCGTATCAATGGGCTATGGAGATGCCCATCAATAGATATCAATGTGAGTGAGTAGGGATTGCCATGCAACGGATGCACTAGAGCTATAAGTATATGAAAGCTCAACAAAAGAAACTAAGTGGGTGTGCATCCAACTTGCTTGCTCACGAAGACCTAGGGAATTTGAGGAAGCCCATCATTGGAATATACAAGCCAAGTTCTATAATGAAAAATTCCCACTAGTATATGAAAGTGACAAAATGAGAGACTCTCTATCATGAAGATCAAGGTGCTACTTTGAAGCACAAGTGTGGTAAAAGGATAGTAACATTGTCCTTCTCTTTTTCTCTCATTTTTTATTTGGGCATTTTCTCTTTTTATGGCCTCTTTTTTTCGTCCGAGTCTCATCCCGACTTATGGGGAATCATAGTCTCCATCATCCTTTCCTCACTTGGGACAATGCTCTAATAATGATGATCATCACACTTTTATTTTTCTTACAACTCAACAATTACAACTCGATACTTAGAACAAAATAACTCTATATGAATGCCTCCAGTGGTGTAATCGGATATGCAATGATTCATGAGTGACATGTATGAAAGAATTATGAATGGTGGATTTGCCACAAATACGATGTCAACTATATGATCATGCGAGCAATATGACAATGATGGGCGTGTCATAATAAACGGAACGGTGGAAAGTTGCATGGCAATATATCTCGGAATGGCTATGGAAATGCCATGATAGGTAGGTATGGTGGCTGTTTTGAGGAAGGTATATGGTGGGTGTATGATACCGCGAAAAGTCTTGTATTAGAGGGCTAGCAATGGTGGAAGGATGGGAAAAAATGCATATGATCCATGGACTCAACATTAGTCATAAAGAACTCATATACTTATTGCAAAAATCTAGAAGTTATCAAAGCAAAGTATTACGCGCATGCTCATAGGGGATAGATTGGTAGGAAAAGACCATCGCTCGTCCCCCGACCGCCACTCATAAGGAAGACAATCAATAAATAAATCATGCTCCGAGTTCATCACATAACGGTTCACCATACGTGCATGCTACGGAATCACAAACTTCAACACAAGTATTCTTTAAATTCACAACTACTCAACTAGCATGACTCTAATATCACTATCTTCATATCTCAAAACAATTATCAAGCATCGAACTTATCTTAGTATTCAACGCACTCAAACGGAAGTTTCACATATCTTGAATACCAAGTATATTAACATTAAGCAAATTACCATGCTATTAACGACTCTCAAAATAATCTAAGTGAAGCATGAGAGATCAAGTTTCTTTAAGACAAATCCACCACCGTGCTCTAAAAGATATAAGTGAAGCACTAGAGCAAAAATTATCACGCTCAAAAGATATAAGTGAAGCACTCTGAGCAAAACTATCAAGCTCAGAAGATATAAGTGAAGCACATAGAGTATTCTATCAAATTCCAATTCATGTATGGCTCTCTCAAAAGGTGTGTAAAGCAAGGATGATTGTGGTAAATTAACAAGCAAAGACACAAATAATACAAGACGCTCCAAGCAAAACACATATCATGTGGTGAATAAAAATATAGCTCCAAGTAAATTACCGATGGAAGTGGACGAAAGAGGGGATGCCTTCCGGGGCATCCCCAAGCTTTGACTTTTTGGTGTCCTTGGATTATCTTGGGGGTGCCATGGGCATCCCCAAGCTTAGGCTCTTGCCACTCCTTGTTCCATAATCCATCAAAAGAATTCACCCAAAACTTGAAAACTTCACAACACAAAACTCAATAGAAATCTCGTGAGCTCCGTTAGAGAAAGAAAACAGAAGACTACTTTCAGGTACTGTAATGAAGTCATTCTTTATTTATATTGGTGTTAAACCTACTGTATTCCAACTTCTCTATGGATCATAAACTATTTTACTAGCCATAGATTCATCAAAATAAGCAAACAACACACGTAAAACAGAATCTGTCAAAAACAGAGCAGTCTGTTGTAATCTGTAACTAACGCAAACTTCTGGAACTCAAAAAATTCTACCAAAATTAGACAACCTGGAAAATTTGTTTGTTGACCAGCAGCAATTGGAATCAGTATTTTATCACGTTCTGGTGATTTTTTATAATTCGGGCACTGAGCGCAAAGTTTCTTGAAATTACAGAAAGATCAAATAACTTTCATCCAAGAAGATCCAATAGGTTTAACTTGGCACAAACACTAATTAAAAGATAAAACCACACCTAAACAGAGGCTAGATGGATTATTTATTCCTAAACATAAGCAAAAACAAAAAAACTAAAAAAATTGGGTTGCCTCCCAACAACGCTTTTCTTTAAAGCCTTTTTAGCTAGGCATTGAGATTCAATGATGCTCACAAGAAAGACAAGAATTGAGGCACAAAGAGAGCATCATAAAACATGTGACAAACACACTTAAGTCTAACATACTTCCTATGCATAGGCATATTATAGGCAAACAAATTATCGTAGCAAGCAAAAACTAACATATGCAAGGAAGCAGGAAGGAACAATAACAATCTCAACATAACGAGAGGTAATTTAGTAACATGAAAATTTCTATAACCATATTTTCCTCTCTCATAACAATTACATGTAGGATCATAGGCAAATTCAACAAAATAGCTATCACAAAGTATATTCTCAACACGATCCACATGCATGCAAAGTTGATACTCTTCCAAAATAGTGGGATTATCATTAACTAAAGTCATGACCTTTCCAAACCCACTTTTATCAAAAACTTCATAAGATTGAACATTCTCCGAATATGTGGGATCTAAAGTTGACACTCTTCCGAACCCACTTTCAATATTATTGCACACAATATTATCAATCTCATATTCATCATGGGGCTTAAATAAATTTTCAAGATCATAAGAAGAATCACCCCAATCATGATCATTGCAACAAGTAGTAGACATAGCAAAACTAGCATCCCCAAGCTTAGGGTTTTGCATCTTATTAGCACAATTGACATCAAAAGAATTTATAATAAAATCATTGCAATCATGCTTTTTATTCAAAGATCTATCGTGAATCACTTCACGGATTTCAGGCAAAACCTTATAAAGATAATCTAGTGCATCCAAATCACTAGGAATTGGTTCATCATAATTGGATCTCTTAAAAAGATTGGCAAGCGGATGAGGATCCATAGATATTAGCTACTCTGTTTAGGAATAAATACCCAACTATTTCAACCAAACAAGCAAACGAGCCAAGTAAGACATCAAGGCAAACGAAAAGACGAACGGAAAAGAGAGGGCGAATAAAACGGCAAGGGTGAAGTGGGGGAGAGGAAAACGAGAGGCAAATGGCAAATAATGTAATGCGAGAGATAGGGATTGTGATGGGTACTTGGTATGTTGACTTTTGCGTAGACTCCCGACAGCGGCGCGAAATCCTTCTTGCTACGTCTTGAGCTTGCGTTGGTTTTCCCGAAGAGGAGAGGATGATGCAGCACATGGCGTAAGTATTTCCCTCAGTTTTGAGAACCAAGGTATCAATCCAAGAGGAGGCCACGCACAAGTCCCTCGCACCTGCACAAAACGATAGCTACTCGCAACCAACGCGATTAGGGGTTGTCAATCCCTTCACGGTCACTTACGAGAGTGAGATCTGATAGAGATAATATTTTTGGTATTTTTGGTATATAGATGCAAAGTGAAAAGTAAAAATAAAGCAAGTATAAAATTGATGGAGATTGATATGATGAGAATAGACCCGGGGCCCATAGGTTTCACTAGTGGCTTCTCTCAAGAGCATAAGTATTCTACGGTGGGTGAACCAATTACTGTTGAGCAATTGACATAATTGAGCATAGTTATGAGTATATCTAGGTATGATCATGTATATAGGCATCACGTCCGAGACAAGTAGACCGAAACGATTCTGCATCTACTACTATTACTCCACTCATCGACCGCTATCCAAAGATGCATCTAGAGTATTAAGTTAAAAAGCAGAGTAACGCATTAAGAAAGATGACATGATGTAGAGGAATAAATTCATGCAATATGATAAATACCCCATCTTGTTATCCTCGATGGCAACAATATAATACGTGCCTTGCAACCCTTTACATCCTTTGGTAAGGACATCGCAAGATTGAACCCAAAGCCATGCACTTCTCCCATTGCAAGAACTACCAATCTAGTTGGCCAAACCAAACAGATAATTCGAAGAGACTTGCAAAGATAACTCAATCATACATAAAAGAATTCAGAGAAGATTCAAATATTGTTCATAGATAAGCTGGATCATAAACCCACAATTCATCGGTCTCAACAAACACACCGCAAAAAGAAGATTACATCGAATAGATCTCCACGAGAGAGGGGGAGAACATTGTATTGAGATCCAAAAAGAGAGAAGAAGCCATCTAGCTACTAGCTATGGACCCGAAGGTCTGAAGTAAACTACTCACACTTCATCGGAGGGCTATGGTGTTGATGTAGAAAGCCCTCCGTGGTGGATGCCCCCTCCGTGAACTCGAACAGGCCCCAAGATGGGATCTCGTGGATCTGAGGAAGTTGCGGCGGTGGAATTAGGTTTTGGCTCTGTTCGATCGTTTGGGGTTCGTAGGTACATATAGGAGGAAGGAGTGCGTCGGTGGAGCAACAGGCGCCCACGAGGCGGGGCGCCCTAGGGGCGCCCCCACCTCGTGACCGCCTCCGTTGTTCCTTGGCGTGGGTCCAAGTCTCTGGATCACGTTCGGTGAGAAAATCACGTTCAAGGTTTCATTCCGTTTGGACTTCGTTTGATATTCTGTTTCTTGAAACAGTGAAAAAGGCAAAAACAGCAATTACAGGGCTGGGCCTCCGGTTAATAGGTTAGTCCCAAAAATAATATAAAAGTGGAAAATAAAGCCCAATATAGTCCAAAACAGTAGATAAAGTAGCATGGAGCAATAAAAAATTATAGATACGTTGGAGACGTATCAGGAACCCACCAGTCTACCTCCTCGGCGCAAGTCTGACCATCACATTCAACTGATCCCAGGTGCCCAACCTGTCAACATCAGATTCTATCGCCACAAACCAGAGCACAAGACAGAAATAGAAAAGCAGGTGGCTGAACTATTGCAGTCGGGCGTGATATGAAGAAGCAAAAGTCCCTTTTCTTCTCCAGCTATTTTGGTAAAGAAGAAAGATGGTACATGGTGTCTTTGCATAGACTATCGTCACCTTAATGCTATGGCGATAGTTCCAAAATACCCTGTGCCAGTCATTGAAGAGTTGTTAGATGAACTTCACGGAGCCAAGTGGTTTTCCAAGCTTGATTTGAGAGTCGGCTACCATGATACGGCTGGCGGAAGGGGATGAACACAAAACGGCCTTCCAAACTCACTCAGGGCATTTTGAGTTTTTGGTCATGTCATTTGGCTTGGCAGGTGGACCAGCAACCTTCATTGATTCCATCCAAAACACTCTGCAGCCTGTGTACCGTGTGTGTGTGCTGTCCTTTTTCGACGACATCCTGGTATTCAGTAAAAGTTTGGAGGACCATGTTGAACACTTGTGCCAAGTTTTCCAGTTGCTACAACGAGATCAATGGAAAGTCAAACTCTCCAAGTGTTCGTTCGGCCAGCAACAGCTCTCTTACCTGGGTCATGTGGTCAGCGCTGAAGGGGTTGCAACTGAGCCTAGCAAGATTACAACAATACAAAATTGGGCAATCCCAACTGATGTTAAGGAAGTACGACATTTTCTGGGTTTAGCAGGATACTACAGGCATTTTGTTCGTCACTTTGGGATCATTGCTCGCCCTCTTTTCAATCTTTTGAAGAAAGGGACACCCTTTGTCTGGACGGAAAGCACAACCGAAGCATTTCGTCTACTAAAACAACATCTCATATCAGCTCCAGTTCTTGCTCTTCCGGATTTCACAAAGCCGTTCGTGATTGAGATTGATGCCTGTGATGCTGGGATTGGGGCGATTCTGCAACAAAATGGTCATCCAATTGCTTTCATGAGCAAAGCCCTGTGCCCACGATATCGCGGACTCTCAACCTATGAGAAGGAATACTTAGCCGTGGTGGTGGCTGTCGACCAATGGAGACCTTATCTCCAGCACAACGAGTTTGTGATACACACGGATCAAAAGAGCCTAGTTCACCTGGAGGAGCAATGTCTGACGATGCCATGGCAGCAAAAGGCCTTCACAAAACTCCTCGGCCTCCGTTACACCATCAAGTACAAGAAAGGAGTTGAGAACGGCGCAGCTGATGCCCTTTCTCGAGCCACTCATGCAGACTCTCTGAATTCCATTTCTTCTTGTCAGCCAGCATGGATGGAAGATATCATTACCAGTTATATCACTAATCCTCAGGCACAAAAGCTCCTGGAACAACTCGTAGTGCGCCCTGACCCCAAAGGTCGTTTTGTTGAGGAACGTAGTAATTTAAAAAAAATTCCTACGCACAGGATCATGGTGATGCATAGCAATGAGAGGGGAGAGTGTGTCCACGTACCCTCGTAGACCGAAAGCGGAAGTGTTAGCACAACGCGGTTGATGTAGTCGTACGTCTTCACGATCCGACCAATCAAGTACCGAACGCACGGCACCTCCGAGTTCTGCACACGTTCAACTCGATGACGTCCCTCGAACTCCAATCCAGCCGAGCTTTGAGGGAGAGTTCCGTCAGCACGACGGCATGGTGACGATGATGATGCTCTACCGACGCAGGGCTTCACCTAAGCACCGCTACGGTATTATCAAGGTGGACTATGGTGGAGAGGGGCACCACACACGGCTAAAAGATCCAAGAGATCAATTGTTGTGCCTATGGGGTGCCCCTCTCCTCCGTATATAAAGGGGGGAGGAGAGGGCCGGCCAAGGGGAGGAGGTGCGCCCAAGAGGGGAGTCCTACTCCCACCGGGAGTAGGACTCTTCATTTTCCTATTTGGAGAGGGAGAGGGAAGGAAGAGGAAGGAGGGAGGAAGGAAAGGGGGGTCCGCCCCCCTCCCAATTTGGAGTCATCCATTCGCGTGCGGGGTTGCGCGTGCGACTTGGGACTTTGGACTTGGGCGACGGCGAGGAGAGAGGAGAAGAGACCAGCCCGTGCTATATGTTGAAGGAGTCGGCGGCTCCGTCGCGGCCGGCGGCAAGCGTGAAATTACAATGAGAAATCTCGTTGATCAACTCACCCGCCGTAGGTGCAGTCACTCACCTTAGCCAACTGTAGAGTCTAGCTAGGACTAGGACAAGGAGCGCTCCGATTTACTACCACATCTCGATCGACCATGTCGCGCACGACGAAACCACCTTCCTCCACTCCTCCTCTGTCTTGTCATCGGTGAGCGGGTCGAGTCGCGGCGAGCTCCCTGGCGTCGACGATGGCTTGTCGTCGTTGTCTTCCTCCTCCCCTGCTGTATTTATCAAGAAGCAGAGCATGAAACGAAGCTGAATTATATGTGGGCATGACTCTGCTGACAGAGGAGAATTCTCCTTGGAACTCTGAAGTCATAAGCAGAGGAATACTACATACCGTTACAGTCGCTGAGCGTGGGCGACGACGATGCTTCCTCCTCGTCGGAGCACCGCAACACGTCCAGGACGGACACCGGGCTGAGCCGCCTCGCTTCGTCGACGCAGTGCGCGTGACCGGCCGGTAGCTTTTGTTTGAAACTGGACATTTACGTGTGCTAAAAGTAGGAACCTAATAATATTATGAAAACATGAAGATTCCACTTTCAATATTATTGCAAACACTATTATCAATCTTATATTCATCATGGGGCTTAAATAACTTTTCAAGATCATAAGAAGAATCTCCCCAATCATGATTATTGCAACAGGTAGTGGACATAGCAAAACTAGCATCCCCAAACTTAGGGTTTTGCATATTATTAGCATAATTTACATTAATAGAATTTATAATAAAACCATTGCAACCATGCTTTTTATTCAAAGATCTATCGTGAAGCACTTCATCACAATTTTCAGATTTACGGATTTCAGGCAAAAGCTTATAAAGATAATCTAGTGCATCCAAATCACTAGGAATTGGTTCATCATAATTGGGTCTCTTAAAAAGATTGGCACGCGGATGAGGACCCATAGATATTAGCTTCTCTGTTTAGGAATAAATACTCAACTAATTCAACCAAGCGAGCAAACGAGCCAAGTAAGACATCAAGGCAAACGAAAAGGCGAACGGAAAAGAGAGGGCGAATAAAACGGAAAGGGGGAAGTGGGGGAGAGGAAAACGAGAGGCAAATGGAAAATAATGTAATGCGGGAGATAAGGGATTGTTATGGGTACTTGGTATGTTGACTTTTGTGTAGACTCCCCGGCAACGGCGCCGGAAATCCTTCTTGCTATGTCTTGAGCTTGCGTTGGTTTTCCCCGAAGAGGAGAGGATGATGCAGCAGAGTAGCGTAAATATTTCCCTCAGTTTTTTGAGAACCAAGGTATCAATCCAGTAGGAGGCCACGCGCAAGTCCCTCGTACCTACACAAAACAAATAGCTCAACGCAACCAACGCGATTAGGGGCTGTCAATCCCTTCACGGTCATTTACGAGAGTGAGATCTGATAGAGATGATAGATAATATTTTTGGTATTTTTGGTATAAAGATGCAAAGTAAAATAAAAGGCAAAGTAAAAAGTAAAGCAATAATAAAGCGTAGGAAGATTAATATGATAGAGAATAGACCCGGGGCCATAGATTTCACTAGTGGCTTCTCTCAAGAGCATGAGTATTTTACGGTGGGTGAGCAATTCTGTTGAGCAATGGCTTCTCTCAAGAGCATAAGTATTTTACGGTGGGTGAGCAATTCTGTTGAGCAATTGATGAATTGAGCATAGTTATGAGAGTATCTAGGTATGATCATGTATATAGGCATCATGTCCGAGACAAGTAGACCGACTCACCTGCATCTACTACTATTACTCCACTCATCGACCGCTATCCAAAGATGCATCTAGAGTATTAAGTTAATGAAAATAGATTAATGCCTTAAGCAAGATGACATGATGTAGAGGATAAATTCATGCAATATGATAAAAACCCATCTTGTTATCCTCGATGGCAACAATACAATACGTGCCTTGCTGCCCCTACTGTCATCCTTTGGGAAAGGACACCGCAAGATTGAACCCAAAGCTAAGCACTTCTCCCATTGCAAGAACTACCAATCTAGTTGGCCAAACCATACGGATAATTCAAAGAGACTTGCAAAGATAACCAATCATACATAAAAGAATTTAGAGAAGATTCAAATATTGCTCATAGATAATCTTGATCATAAACCCACAATTCATCGGTCTCAACAAACACACCACAAAAAGAAGATTACATCGAATAGATCTCCACGAGAGAGGGGGAGAACTTTGTATTGAGATCCAAAAAGAGAGAAGAAGCCATATAGCTACTAACTATGGACCCGAAGGTCTGAAGTAAACTACTCACACTTCATCGGAGAGGCTATGATGATGATGTAGAAGCCCTCTGTGGTGGATTCCCCTTCCGGCGGAGCTCCGGAACAGGCCCCAAGATGGGATCTCGTGGATCTGAAAAGTTGCGGCGGTGGAATTAGGTTTTTGGCTCCGTATCTGATCGTTTGGGGGTACGTAGGTATATGTAGGAGGAAGAAGTACGGTGGAGCTTCGTGGGCCCCATGAGGGTGGAGGGCGCGCCTGGGGGAGAGGGCGCGCCCCCCTACCTCGTGCCCACCTCGAAGCTTCCTTGGCGTAGGGTCCAAGTCTCCTGGATCATATTCGGTGAGAAAATCACGTTCCCGAAGGTTTCATTCCGTTTGGACTCCGTTTGATATTCCGTTTCTTCGAAACACTGAAATAGGCAAAAAACAGCAAATCTGGGCTGGGCCTCCGGTTAATAGGTTAGTCCCAAAAGTAATATAAAAGTGGAAAATAAGGCCCAATATGGTCCAAAATAGTAGATAATATATCATGGAGGAATCAAAAATTATAGATACGTTGGAGACGTATCAGGCACCCATCGACAACCCGCCCCGTAGAAGATGAGACTCGCCGTGGCCATCGGGCCCGTGGACCACACCGCCAGATGATGGATCGGAGAGATCCACCACCTTCAATCCACTCGCTGGTGGACTTGCCTTGGCTGTCTGCTCGCCCTGCAGCGCGCCGACCGACGCCTGGAGCTTGGCGAGGCGTGCCTCCAGATCGGGTTTCCAGGCGGTGAGTTCGTCCACCTGGGCGGATTGGTGGTCGATCCGCCCCGCGAGCTGCTTGATATCGGTGCGGATGTCGTCGTTGGCCTTGTTCATGTTCTCCTGTAACTTGTCCAGATAGGCCTTGAGCGCCGGATCCATGGTGGTGAGGAGTCGTTGGCGATCGACAACTTGCTTGTGCGTCTCCAGCGCGTGGGAAGAGGGGCAGTATGGCGACTGATACCACGTGTTAGGTACAAACTAGTTCTTCTCCTCTCAACTATGGTGATCTGAATCAGGTAGCAGTACAACTGGGGAAGGAGATGAGGAGGGGATCAGGATTACAGGGAGATACACACGCATGCCGCCGCCGCCGCCTGATCCTAGTCGGGATGCTCGCTCTCTACCTGCTACCTGCCTTATATCCTTCTGCAATCTGGTCTCCTAGGCTGAACATGTAGGAGATCCATTGGGGTCCATTAAACTTGTGGCAAGCCCTCCTCTCCCTTCTGGGTCGGCTCGGTACCGTGGCTTCTCTTGGCCCAGGTGTAGCTGGGACGCTAACACTTCCACTCCTTCGGGGCTCTCCTCCGCGGCTCAGACTGTAGAGGGCTCACCTTATCCTTGTGCGCCGCGGCTGGAAAGGAAGACGACATGGAAAAATGAAAAAACGAAACATTTTTCCGGACTCACTAAATTAGGGACGACGGGTTTAAATCCTAAAAACCACAGGGATCTTGGTGTAAAAAGGACACGATAGTGAACCCGACGAAGTCAATCCGTACTTTATCACTAAATTAGGGATGGCGGGTTTAAATCCTAAAAACCACAGGGATCTTTGTCTAAAAAGGACACGACAGTGAACCCGACAGAGTCAATCCGTGCGAAGCGCGAAGCATAAGAGAAGAGTGTAGGAAAGCGAGTGTAATACTTATAGCGAATCTACCATTCTTAGAAGTTTCTCCCCACTTCTCCTTATTCTCTCACCATGCACATTGTCCACATCAGCAATGTGCCACGTCATTATTCAGTTTCCAAAAACGGCCAATCAGTCTTATTCCCCAGCTTTTCCCTTGCCCGCAGGCCGCAGCTGCTCATCCCGCACCCTGCATCCCGCACAGCCGCCGGCCCTCCCACGGGATCAGATCCCACCCAGCCTCTCACCGATGGAGCTCCGCCCACCCCCGCACTTCCTCCTTTCCTTCCTCGGCTCTGCTCCTCCCCTCGCTTGCTCGTGCCTGTACACCACCGTGCTCCTCACCATGCTGCGCCCCATGCTGCGCGCTGCGCCCACGGCGCCTCCACCGCCTCCTCCTCCGCCGGACCGAATCATGGCGCCACCTCCAAGCCAGCGCCGGTGGTCATCGCGCCATGGCCGCCCCCCTCTCTAGCTCACGCCGCCCGTCCACCACCGTGCGATGCCGCTATCCGCCGTCTATTTTGGCCGACCGGCATCCACCGGCACGACGTCTCCAGGGCGTTGGGACGCGGACCGGGCGCGGTTCCGTTGCTTCCGCGCTCATCCATCACTACCGGACTCGCGGGCTATGCCTACGGCCCAGGGCCGTCGGCATAGGTCTATGCCTACGGCTACGGTCTATGCCTACGGCTACGGTCGACATAGCCCCGTCGGTGTAGATCACGTCAGCGTAGTTGTGTCAGACCGTCGGCGTAGTTTAGCCGTGGGTCAGCCGTCGGCATAGATTAGCCGTCGGTGTTGTTTTCCGTCTGACGGCAACGGACGGCGCCGTCAAAACAACGGGCGACTCGGGGAACGACACGTGGCAGGGTATGCCGACGGCTTGGCCGTCGGCATAGATTAAATCTATGCCGACGGCCAAGCCATCGGCATACCCTGCCACGTGTCGCCCCCCGGGTTGGCCGGGCAGCAGGCTATGCCTACGGCAAAGCCGTCGGCATAGATTCATCTATGCCGACGGATTTGCCGTAGGCATAGCCTGCCACGTGGCGCCTCCTGGTGGCTCCTGAGCAAAGATATGCCGACGGCTTTGCCGTAGGCATATTTTTTCCCCTGTTTTCTCTTTTCACTTCATTTGACAGCAATTCACAGCAGAATAATATGAAATATGACAGTTCATCATCATCATTTAAACATAGTCAAGTTCATCATCTAAAGATCATCGCCGACGAAAGTTCACGAATATAAAAGTAGTGCAAGACATGAAACATCATAAAAGTTGAAACATGAAAGGCATGGCTCAACGGCCGCACACATGGAATCATCATCGAGATCAAGCACCACCGAGTCCACCTTCACCAAAACCACCACCACCACCGAGTCCACCTCCACCAAAACCACCACCACCACCGAGTCCACCTCCGCCAAAACCACCACCACCGAGTCCACCTCCGCCAAAACCACCACCACCACCGAGTCCACCTCCGCCAAAACCACGAGCGACTCGGGGAACGACACGTGGCAAGGTATGCCGACGGCTTGGCCGTCGGCATAGATTAAATCTATGCCGACGGTCACCCTGCCACGTGTCGCCCCCCGGGTTGGCCGGGCAGCAGGCTAGGCCTACGGCAAAGCCGTCGGCATAGATGCCGTAGGCATAGCCTGCCACGTGGCGCCTCCTGGTGGCTCCTGAGCAAAGATATGCCGACGGCTTTGCCGTAGGCATAATTTTTCCCCCTGTTTTCTCTTTTTCACTTCATTTGACAGCAATTCACAGCAGAATAATATGAAATATGACAGTTCATCATCATCATTTAAACATAGTCAAGTTCATCATCTAAAGATCATCGCCGACGAAAGTTCACGAATATAAAAGTAGTGCAAGACATGAAACATCATAAAAGTTGAAACATGAAAGGCATGGCTCAACGGCCGCACACACGGAATCATCATCGACATCAAGCACCACCGAGTCCACCTCCACCAAAACCACCACCACCACCGAGTCCACCTCCACCAAAACCACCACCACCGAGTCCACCTCCGCCAAAACCACCACCACCACCGAGTCCACCTCCGCCAAAACCACGGGCGACTCGGGGAACGACACGTGGCAAGGTATGCCGACGGCTTGGCCGTCGGCATAGATTAAATCTATGCCGACGGCCAAGCCGTCGGCATACCCTGCCACGTGTCGCCCCCCGGGTTGGCCGGGCAGCAGGCTATGCCTACGGCAAAGCCGTCGACATAGATTCATCTATGCCGACGGCTTTGCCGTAGGCATAGCCTGCCACGTGGCGCCTCCTGGTGGCTCCTGAGCAAAGATATGCCGACGGCTTTGCCGTAGGCATAGTTTTTTTCCCCCTGTTTTCTCTTTTTCACTTCATTTGACAGCAATTCACAACAGAATAATATGAAATATGACAGTTCATCATCGTCATTTAAACATAGTCAAGTTCATCATCTAAAGATCATCGCCGACGAAAGTTCACGAATATAAAAGTAGTGCAAGACATGAAACATCATAAAAGTTGAAACATGAAAGGCATGGCTCAACGGCCGCACACACGGAATCATCATCGACATCAAGCACCACCGAGTCCACCTCCACCAAAACCACCACCACCACCGAGTCCACCTCCACCAAAACCACCACCACCACCGAGTCCACCTCCGCCAAAACCACCACCACCGAGTCCACCTCCGCCAAAACCACCACCACCACCGAGTCCACCTCCACCAAAACCACCACCACCACCGAGTCCACCTCCGCCAAAACCACCACCACCACCGAGTCCACCTCCGCCAAAACCACCACCACCGAGTCCACCTCCGCCAAAACCACCACCACCACCGAGTCCACCTCCGCCAAAACCGCCATCGCCAAGTCCACCTCCGCCAAAACCGCCACCGCGACCACCATCACTCTGCCAGACCGGAGTGACTGGGGTCGACGGAGCAGGAGTCGAGCCACCGGTCCCCTACATGTTTGAGAGAAGATTCTAGCGGTAAATATGACATGATAGTGTTGAATGAACGAGAACTAGTTTGTCAGTAGTTAGGAAAATGTACTAACCGGAGTATCACCGCCTAGTGCCAGCCATTCCTTGAACGTGGGAATGTGTGGGGCGTCTCCCGCAGGTGGTGGTGGGGGTCCAACTTGTGGTGGCTCCGTGCGGTTAGTCCAAGACGCCAACATAGCCTGGATGTTAGTTAAACAAGCAAACTAGAAAGTCAGAAGGAATGAAAGTGCAAATTTGAGCTTGGTTTTAAGAGGGCAAAACTAACCGCCATCACTTGACGGCTGTAATCATCGTTTGCCTTCACTCGTTGCAAGTACTCCCTCACCTCAATATGCCTATGCTCGAGAAAGGCCTGATATGCCTACAAATTTGAGGTTGTTTCTAAGTGGGTAGTGCTGAAAATAAACTAAGAAAGATAGAGACAAAGAAGATAAGGGGAAGTACTTACAGCATGCTGGCGGACTAAGGGAGGCTGCGAACGCCCCGTACTCTCTAACGGGCTCGGGTTGGTAGCTCGAGGCCGTGTGTATGAGATCGACGGAGTGATAAAGCCATGGAAACACGGATACCGGCCATGGGACTTACCCTGGATGGCCACCACTGCTGTGTCGTCGATCTGAGACTGGGCGACCTCAGGAACGGGAACATCCGGATGCAACTTCTGATAGTTCTGAGTGTAAGACTCCAGGTGCTGCTCGGTGTTGCCGTAGTATTGGCTCTCGCCCTCCTTGCGATCACGCCGCTCGCGGGCCAGCTTCCACGACTCCATGTCTGAGAGCGGCCTCTGCAACTTGTCCTCCTGCAACGTCAAACAGAAGTTAGCCATACATAAGAACATGACGGTAAAGAAGAACAAAAATGCATCATGCATATAGATATACCTTCATGGCCTTGAAGCCCCAGTGGTTCCTGTTTCCTTGGTCGTGTGTCCCGTCTTTTCCACGGTTAGCCCGGGCCTTGATGCTCTTGGCAGCAAACTCTGCATCGTCACCGACCCACCTATCCACCAAACTCGCCCATCCGTCATGACTTCCATAGCACCAACGAGGAACAACCTATGCAAATTTTGGAAGCATGACATGTGAGCACGAAACATATAGTTGACTGCTTGAAACAATGAAAAGTCAGTAATAGTTACCATCATGAACTGCTCCTGCTCATGGTAAGTTTTTGCTACGTGCTTGAGTTTTGGTCATCTTTTGGTGCGGTAGATGTGGTAGTATTGCGAGACGGCAACCTAACGCACCTCGTCTCGCAGAATCGACGAGCTTTCTTCTTCGCAGCCGCAAGTAAGACCACATCGGCTCTGGCCTTGTGCTTGTCAAGAACTCTATAGAGTTGCTGCAATCATGCATAAACCAGAAGCAAACAAGGCATGAGTTGAGTGACTCAATGATAAACTATGAACGAAACTAAAGACAAGTGATTCAGCATAGAACTTACCCAAAATTTGGTGATCACGGCCTTAGCGGCCGTCCCGTACTCCCCGTTTCTGCAAGCCTCGTAGTGGGCCCAGCTTGTGGCCAAAACACGCAGCTGCGGGTCCCTGTCTGGCCGCGGGCAGAATAGGCCAGGCCAAAACTCCTTCAACAGGACAGTGATAAGGCCGTTCGGTTTACGGCCCCCTCCGCGAAGGATCCAGTTACTGCAAAAGAATCAAAGGATTGCCATGTGTACAATAAGAAAATGTTGTCATGTGTTGAAAATATGATTGAGATGCACTTACTTTGTCCCCACGGGTTCAATGAGCCACTTGTGCGCCTCGATAGAAGGCGGTGGAGGTACTCCGGCATTACCACGCAGCCACCCCTGCGGAGCACCTGGTGGCAAGGCACCCCACAACTCGGGGTCAACCTCCCCTCCACCCTCCTCGCCCTCCTCCTCACCCTCCTCGCCCTCCTCCTCACCCTCCTCGCCCTCCTCCTCGCCCTCCTCCTCACCCTCCTCCTCCTCGGCCTCCTCCTCCTCGGCCTCAGGAACATACTCCTCCTCCTCAGACTCAGAAGCTGCCTCAGCATAGGAGGGCATCGAAGAAGACCCTCCTATTTCGGACACGGCCCGGAGTTTTTTGGCCCGGTTGCCTCTCCCCCTTCCTCGTCCTGTAGGGGCTCTCCCCCCACCCCCTCCTCCTCTAGGGTCTCCTCCCCCGACCCCTCCACCTCCCTGTGAGGTGCCATCGTCGCGTAGTCGGGAGGGAACCTTGTGGGCTCGTCCACTCCGAGTAAGTCCTCCTTTGAGTTTACTGAGGAAACAGGCACCACTGGACTTGCCTATGATTATCAAACCTGCATTGAGAAGAGAATAAACAATTAGTAAGGATATAAAAAAAACAAGCATACAGGAAAGACATTAATATTGTAATGATCATTAAAAGAACATACATTTTCTAGAACCCATATGAATCATCACTATTGTAATCTATTTGTCGACCGGTCTCATCATCACTATCCCGCATATCTTCTTCGTTGTCTGACGGAGGTGGAGGTTCTTCCTCATCGTCAGCGTCAGCGTCTTCATTTAACTTTTCAAGCATAATTATGTCTCTTTGATTCACAACTGCCTCACCATCAATCCGTGCGCCGTCGTCGCTTGGGTCCAGGTCAACATAACCCAAGTCATCATCCTCCTTGTTTCGGACCACCTCATCATGTTCCTCTTGAAAGAACACTCCCTCGTATGTCATGGGGTTTATGTTGTAGTAATCATCATCGTTCGGGTCCGGTCCGGTAGCTTACCATGTGGCGACACCTTGAACACAACTTCCCAACCATCGTTCGGGTTCGGGACGGGCTTTGACCAGTGGACCTCTCCACCCGGTTGTGTCAGTTCGGCCCATAGGGACACCCGGGAGCAACATCCGGGCCAAACCCACAGCTACATCCACTCCGTGTAGACCCGACACGTCTGTTTCCCCCATCCAGGTGTCGACGGCGGCGCCGTCCGTGAGGGGGGCCACGCACCGGAGACGCGTGCCGCCTCTTCGGACATGCCACAACACCACCCCGCATGTATGAGGGCCCGGTACGACGCTCCGGTGGCATTGCTACCCCAGGGCCGTCGTCCGCCTAACCTGGGCGCGGTTGACCACGAGATCTAGCCCTTGACTTCCCACGGACGGGCTTTGACGGTGGACCTCTCCACTTTCGGTTGTGTCGATTCGGCCCATAGGGACACCCGGGAGCAACATCCGGGCCAAACCCACAGCTACATCCACTCCGTGTAGACCCGACACGTCTGTTTCCTCCCTCTAGGTGCCGGCGGCGGCGCCGTCCGTGAGGGGGGCCACGCACCGGAGACGCGTGCCGCCTCTTCGGACATGCCACAACACCACCCCGCATGTATGAGGGCCCGGTACGACGCTCCGGTGGCATTGCTACCCCAGGGCCCCGTCCGCCTAACCACAGGCGGTTGACCACGAGATCTAGCCATTTGACTTCCCACGGACGGGTTTTGACCAGTGGACCTCTCCACCCGGTTGTGTCAGTTCGACCCATAGGGACACCCGGGAGCAACATCCAGGCCAAACCCACAGCTACATCCACTCCGTGTAGAACCGACGCGTCCGTTTCCCCCCTCCAGGTGCCGGCGGCGGCGCCGTCCGTGAGGGGGGCCACACACCGGAGACGCGTGCCGCCTCTTTGGACATGCCACAACACCACCCCGCATGTATGAGGGCCCGGTACGACGCTCCGGTGGCATTGCTACCCCCCAGGGCCCCCGTCCCGCCTAACCCTGGAGCGGTTGACCACGAGATCTAGCCCTTTGAGTTCCCACGGACGGGCTTTGACCAGTGGACCTCTCCACCCGGTTGTGTCAATTCGGCCCATAGGGACACCCGGGAACAACATCCGGGCCAAATCCACAGCTACATCCACTCCGTGTAGACCCGACGCGTCCGTTTCCCCCCTCCAGGTGCCGGCGGCGGCGCCTTCCGTGAGGGGGGCCACGCACCGGAGACGCGTGCCGCCTCTTCGGACATGCCACAACACTACCCCGCATGTATGAGGGCCCGGTACGACGCTCCGGTGGCATTGCTACCCCCCAGGGCCCCCGTCCCGCCTAACCCTGGAGCAGTTGACCACGAGATCTAGCCTTTTGACTTCCCACGGACGGGCTTTGACCAGTGGACCTCTCCACCCGGTTGTGTCAGGTCGGCCCGTAGGGACCCCCGGGAGCAACATCCGGGCCAAAACCACAGCTACATCCACTCCGTGTAGACCCGACGCGTCCGTTTCCCCCTCCAGTGCGGCGGCGGCGCCGTCCATGAGGGGGGGCACAGCAGACGTGAGGGTCACACTCAGTAGACGGGTGTCGGCGTTTACAATCGCCACAAAAATTACATCGGCATAGCTGTTTTGATTTTAATAAAATATAAGGATCTAAATTTAAAGAACATGACCGCACATTAACGTGCTCGAAAAAATACAAACTATACAAACTATATATATATATATATATATATATATATATATATATATATATATATATATATATATATATATATATATATATATTCATAATATATGAAAAAAATACAAACTACATATATATTCATATGTATGTTTATATTTAACATGCTACATGTTAGTTGATATAATAATACATAAAAAAGCATAAAAAAATATGTACGAAAAAAAAATCTAACTATGCCGACGGCATAGCCGTCGGCATAGATCCGACCAGGGTTTAGCCGGCGGGCGGCGTGCCGCGGATCACTGACGTGGCAGATATGCCGACGGCAGCCGTCGGCATATCCTCTGCACGGTGCGGCCTGGATCGGTGACGTGGCCTGCGGACCTATGCCGACGGCCCCCCGTCTTGGCCGTCGGCATAGCTCTGACGACGTTAGCCAGGGGGTTGCCAGGCCCACGGGTATGCCGACGACCTTTGTAAGCCGACGGCAGCTGTCGGCATACATTCAGCTAGGCCGACGGCCATTCTATGCCGATGGATGCCGTCGGCTTAGCTCTGCGTAACCCGATGGCTATTGTACGCCGACGGCCAGAACCAGGCTGTCGGCATATCTCCGAAGAAGCCGACGGGGGCCGTCGGCATTGTTTTGGCCGTCGGGGTAGCGCCCTGTTCCGGTAGTGCATGGAGTGGACGACGCGCTGGGAAGGTCCCCAGCCTGTGGACGGACTTCTTTTCTGCCTCGAAGGATTGGGCTGGTGGAGACGCCATGGAAGGCCTCCATTCACAGCCCCGGCTTGCAGGAACGTACGATGGATGTCCTCCCGCAGGTGCAGCCCCGGCTGATTCAGAAATGACATCTACTACAGTCTACAACAATAGTTGCCATTTTTGGCGAGCGACATTGTACTGTAGCAACGGTGGTCTTTTTTGGGCGAGATGACCTCTTGCATCTTCATCCTTTCTCTCGGTGATGGATTTGAGGCAACGACGTCAAACTTTCGACTACGACGACATCTCTGGAGTTCAAGGTTAGGTACTCTGTTCTTCAGTAAACAAAATAAGCTTTTGTTCTCCAGTATTTCGTATTCTGTCTTTTGTATTTTTTTAAAGAGTTTAGTATTTCTTTCTTATACAAGAGTCACACGTATGGTCTGCAACTCACTACTTCTCTCCCAGTTGCCATCTAGCCAGCCTGGTTCTGAAAACGCAACAACCTCTCTCATCTATTGCCTCCGTTGCCTTAAAAAGATTATTGCCTCCGTTGCAAGTACGCAGTAATTGATGTAATTGATATCTGGCGCTCCCTTTCCTAAATATTTGAGATGACGCTACACTTGGTCTCCCCATCATCTCCACAAGTAACTGATGAATTGGTGTTTAAAGTCTGTGATCTACCTCACCCCATTTTCCATCATCCTCCAGCACTGGTGCGTGTCTGCCACTCCTACTGCATCCGCTGGTCAGCAACTTCCTCCCATTTCCTCTACATTACCTATGACATGTTGTTGCTTGCATCATAGATTTTGCAATTTCTCAGAGGGTGCGTGTTGGACGATGCCCAAGTAGTCTTCCTTGTTGCCCCATCACTGCATACACATACTCCTTCGATTTTGCCTCCTACTGGTACATATATTATTCTCAAGTTCCTCACCGTTTCTAATTCTGAATTTTTGTTTGCTTAATTATAATATGAATTTAATTTTGCTTGATTGGATATGTAACCTTGCATTGTAATCCTTTCATGTTGATGATTGCATCAGATTCTCAGGTGGTGCATGCTGGACAAGCCCAAGTAGTCATCTTCGTTGGTCCCCTCACTGCATACGTATACACCTCCATGTCTGGCTCCTACTGGTACATAATGTTCAGAAGTTCCCCTTGGTTGCCATTCTGGATTTTTGTTTCCTTAGTTCAAATCGGAATTGATAATTCTAGATTTTTTTCTTTTCTTAACTCAATTCTTTGTTTCAGGTTAAGCATCTATCTCCACTCGAAGCAGCGAACAAACTACACACCAGTACCAGTCAACAAATGTCAAAACAATAATATGCTACTTTAAGAGATTTTCCTTAGAGGCAATGGCGACCACATGCATCTTATGTGCTTCAATTCCCTTGGAGTTGTTGATGCTGGTCCATTCTTCCATGAGAACAATTTGAGCATCTGGGATTCCTTTGTTAATGTACTCAAAAGATGTATTTGACACCCCCGAACGGATGATCCATTGTGCTGCCGTCTTCACGTCTGATGCTGCCTCTGAAAGTGATACATTTTGACGTCTTGGTAGCATTCTTCATCTCTGTGATACCCTATGTACTTTTGAGTTTCTCTTCAAGGATGAGATGATGGAGGCAGAACTTTTTTCTGTGCATGGCATTGCATCCTGTAGAAAAATAAGCGTGTATGTCAATTAGGGTAGACACCAGAACTGACAACGAAACTTTGCATGTGATAGTAATACCTATGTACTTTGGAATTCTCAATATTTTCTGGTACAAATTGTCTGACAGTCGTAAGAATGTGTAACCGCATTGATGTTATTTAAAAATTGTTAATACAGTATTTTCAGCAGACTATGGTCCATGCGTGTACAATTTGAAGATTTTTTAAACAATTCCGCACAGAGGTACTACTATATACATATTTCAACAGTATAAATCACACAACCAATTTTCAAAAAACCTATTGCAACTAATTCCCGCAGCAACGCGCGGGGAATTGTCTAGTGTAAGTAGTGTCAAAGCCTACACTAGCTTAGCTCTGCAGATGTTTTCAGGATGAAGACGGTGCTTTCAGGGCCGGTCCTGAGATTTTGGGGGCCCGGGGCGGAAGTAACATTTGCGGGCCCTATATACAAAAATCATAACAATAATAATTAATTTAAGTGTATACAAAATGTTACCAATAGATATCTAACTACATCCAAAATCCATATTCATATAATAATGTATGCATATTATTTTAATATTTTCTTGTAATATTCTTTGATGCAAAGTCACATATGATTGTGTCAATGTCAATATCATCCTTCTTCTCGATGCATAATGTTGCCTGACCAATTAAGCTATGTTGGGTCACTGTTTATGCCAAATGGTTCTTCAATAATTTCAAGTTTGCAAAGCTTTTTGAGCTGATGCAACAATCGTATGCACAGTAAATCTGCATAAATCTTTAAACACAGTGACTTTTTTAAACCCTTTAATTCTTCACTGAATTGATTCATATCAACCGCAACAAGCAAATATTTAACATGAAAATCTTTCTCAGCTGCTTCTAGAATTTCTTCTTGGGCAACTATATTTATCAGACTGCTTCTTCCTCATAGCATAAAGTTTTACTTGAAGTTGTAGGGAATAGTAAAATGATATACCTCAGATTGATTAGATCAGCGACGCTCGGCGATGATGTGGATATATGGTAGCAGGTGCTCGGTGATGTACGTGTGCGCCCACTCCGGCAATGTTAATTTTTAGGGGCTAGGCGACGATCATGCTGCGTCGCCGCTGCCTAGGACGCCAGGAGAGCAACCAGCCCTCCGCGACCTGGGATTTATAGTTTGGAACCAGGGAACAGATCTGCGATTTAGGGTCTGGAGTTTGAAACCAGGGAACAGATAATAGGAAATTAAGGGTGAACTCACGGCACGGCACACGATCTTTTTTTAATCACAAGACTGTCTTGCGATCGTAAGGAATAAAGAGAAGGGGACGATGTGAAGACGTGATTTACGTGCGTACGTATATACTCCCTCCGTAAATTAATATAAAAATATTTAAAATACTAAAGTAGTAATCTAAATGCTCTTATATTAGTTTACAGAAGGAGTACATTGGTTACCTGCCGTCCTGGACATGGGCTACTTCCTTTTTTTTCACGAGAAGCTATGGGCTATGGGCTATGGGCTAGTTCATCTTATACGTAACATCGCAACTGGGAGGGGCTCCCTAGATCTTGGGGGCCCGGGGCGGCTGCCCCCCCTCAGGGCCGGCCATGGTTGCTTTATTAATGGGAAAAGGTTGTAGCCGGCGGACCAGCCGAAGCTTCGGCCGGTTACGTGCGGGTCGTCCGATTTATTAGCGATCGAAGTGTCTGTTTAGCCACGTCTTCCACACAGGGGTCAAACGCGTGGATGTTGAGGTCCACGCACCGCCCGCAACCCGCGTGCCTTCTTTTCCTTATCCCTTCGTTGCTCATCCACTTCTATATCCAGTCGCATCTCCCTCCCCGTCCACCAACAGCCTGGGGCGCGCTCGCCGCCATGGCCGCCGACAACTCGATGCTCTTCGTTTTGAATCATGCGCAGATCACCTGCACCGGATGCATCCCTTTCCATGGTCGCCCACAGCCAGGCGCTTGCTCGTCGCCTTGTCCGCCGGTAACTGGACGCGCCCCCTCTCCATGGCAACCGCGGCCAGAACTTCTCTAGTCGCTATGACCAACCAGCAATCAGCCGCGGCGGCGACGAGTTTGTGCTGGAGCCGGGGGTTGCTGGAACCAGGTTTTTTTTGCTGGATCCACCCATTTTTTTTTGCTACAACCCCTTTCTTTTTTGCTACCATCCCCATTCGATTTGATGAACTCTTTTCGTTTTTTGCTGGAACCGGTGTCCCAATTTGCTGGAACCAGTTGGTGGACGTGCTGCAAGGTTGACACCTCGCCGGAGGAAGCTGCATCCAGCGGCGAGGAGGGATGCATCCAACGTCGTTCAAACACAGGGAGTTGCAACCATGTACGCTAAAGCTGGTTGCGTTGCCAGATCAGACGGTTCCAGCTTGCTGCGTTGGGCAGCTGGCGTTCGACCGGCCCAACAGTTGGGCCGATGTGCCGGCGCAGATCATCGTCCTTTATTAATAGGGAAAGATAGGAGGGAAGGAGGACATACCAAGTATTATAGTACAGTACTACGTACTCTGTAGTACTCCCTCCGTCCAGAAATACTTGTCATATAAATGGATGCATCTAGACATATTTTAGTTGTAGATACATCCGTTTCTATCCGTTTTCGCGACAAGTATTTTCGGACGGAGGGAGTACTACTCTTTATACCAACCGAACCCAGAAATGGTAATAGGAATCTCGTTGATCAACTCACTCGTCGTCAGTGCCGTCACTCACTCAAGCTTGCAAAATCTAGCTTGGACTAGAACTAGGAGCGCTCCGATTTACTACTACAGCTCGACCATGTCGCGCACGGCCTCCGCGCTCATCTCCTCCAAGATCATGGCCTCCACGCTCGCGCCCACCCGCTCTGCCTCCGCCTCCCCGTGCCACTCCCACTCCCTCGCCGTCATGGAGGTCGACAGGTCGAGCTCCGCAAGCGCCGGGACCCTTGCGATGTCCCCCGCGATCCGCTCCCAGGACGAAACCACCTTCCTCCACTCCTCCTCCGACTCCTCCTTCTCGTCGGTGAGCGGGTCGGGTGGCGGCGACGATGGCTTGTCGTCGTCGTCTTCCTCCTCCCCTGCTGTATTTATCAAGAAGCAGAGCATGAAACCAAGTTGAACTATTTATGGGTATGACTCTGCTGACATATGAGAATTCTCCTTGGAACGGTGAGCTAGAAGCAGAGTAGTGTAGTGCTTACCGTCGCTGAGCGTGGGCGACGACGACGACGCTTCCTCCTCGTCGTCGGAGCACCGCAGCACGTCCAGGACGGACACCGGGCTGAGCCGCCTCGCGTCCTCGCCGCCGTCGGATTCCGTAGCCACAGCGTCGTGGTCGCAGCACGCGTGGCCGGCGCGCGGCAGCGGGCGGAAGCTCTCGCGCTTGCGGCGGGCGGCGCAGGGGAAGCATCCCGCGGCGAGGCCGTCCCACCGCCACCGCGGCAGCGCCCTCCGCACGGCCCGGCCCCACGAAGCCCTGGCTCCCTTGTCGGCGACGGAGCAGCAGGGCTCTCCGTGGAGGAGGAGGAACGGCTCCTGCTGCTCCCGGAGCAGCTCCGAGAGCCTCCTGCCGCCGACCATGGAGGCAGGTAGAAACACAACAAAGGCAGAGAGGTGTGCGCAAAGCTAGCTAGCTAGCTCCTGCAAGTGTCAGGTGAACTCGGCTCAGCTCGGTCAGGTGCGCTTCTGAACTTGTAGCGGCTGAGCTCTAGTAGCTCTCATGGAGGACAATATCAATCGACATGGCGGGGCTGTGGACGGCGACTGATCCTGATGCAAAGGTAGACATGTCCCCTTCTCCTCTCCTTCTCCTTCTCCTTCCTGAAAAGCAAAGCAGTGGTAGGCCACTGCTGCTACAATTAACACTGTGGCAGGGGCCTCACTGACAAAAAGTGTGTGTTCTAGTCTAGAGAAAGAGAGAGAAGGGTCCTCACTCCTCTCCTCCTGTTGTGGACAGTAAAGAAGGTCCACTCGATCTCTTGGTCAAGGATAGGAGCTTGTCAAATCGTCAAGCATATTCACTCATGCAGCGGATGGGCGCCATGCATGGCACCGGACTGCACTGCACGCACCCTTTCCAGCGCTGAGGTTATCAGACGTACATGCATGCATGCATCGTCCAGAGAATCAGCTTCAAGCCATGTTTTAATCATGCACGCATCGATCCAGCCTCTGTTTCACCGCGAGTAACAGAGGTTTGTGGCAGTGAAAAAGTCCTTGCTCTGCACTGCATGTCCGGATGTCCCTCTGCTCCGCTGGCCCCATCGTGTGCCTTTCTTTCTGCTGTGCAGTGCAGTGAGCTGCTGAGCTGCTGAGCTGCCGGAATGGATGTAGCTCTTTGCATTCAGTCGGAGCATCTACAATTAACCACGATGTACGGAGGTAATTATAATATCATAATAGAGAGAAAATCATTATTAGTCTCGGTCCGAATAAAAGAATTCAATCCCCAAGTTTTTCTTGGGATAAAGACTTCTTTCCTTTGCTGGATCAGGAATAGCCGACTCCAGCTCAAAGGCGATGACTAGTACATCCGGGGTACTACCTAGAAAGCGAGATTGGCCCTCAACATGTCATTCAAACATAAAATTCAATGATTTTGTATGTGTATTCACGTATGCTCTACAGGCTTAATGTGTAGTTGCACATGCGCTTGTTGATCTTAAAGTTGTCGACGCATCTCTATAAAGTTCACATCATGCTCTATATCTAGACATGTACTTAGGACTTGTCAAAAACATGCGTGCGGTTGCTCAAAAACATATACTTAGGATTTGAATATAATATGCATGTAGTAAAATATACAGTATAATCTTACTGCATATTGATACTTACAGCATCATGACTCGTAGTATATCAGTAGCTAGTAAATCGGTCACTGCAGGGGCAGAAACATCAGATTCAGAGATGACATGCTGCTGCCTATACTAGTTCATATATAGCCAGCCGCCCAGACGACAGACATGATCTACCATACTCACCTTGTTCCACTGTGCTACTGGTAGCTCCTAGGCCATTAGCTCGTGCTTTGCTTGCTTGCTTGCTGCTTGCCACATAATGCTCAGCGTGACTGACAATAATTAACTAGACTATCTAAGATTCCCTTTTCTTCCAAATTAAGTTTCAGTTTCACCACAAGCTCAACACTAGCTGCATACCGCGGTTTAGTTTGATAAAGTGCAAGTTTTCTTTTGCAAATACAGTTGCAATGGGGCATATATATATTGGGTACTGTAGGATTATTATTTTACATTTCTTGTGCTATTTTGGTTCACTTGTAGAGTGCTTGATTATCAAACTTTCTAGCTTTGAATATGTATAGTTTTAACTTTGAGTTCTTTCTTCGTAGCTTAAGTTCAATCTTGATTTCACCCAAGATCATATCAAAGGCTGTGTGGATCTGCTATTCTCTTCAAGCTACAAAAGTTTCCGTCACAAGTGTTATGAACATTATGTAAAATCTGGTGATGATGCTAGAAGCAATCCATATCGGCCCCTTATTGATAATAGAGTTGGAGACTGGATTTGGCTCTGTGATCATTTTGAGACAGAAGAATTTAAGGTATAGTAGTATTTGAATGATTTTCAGCAGTTTTGCATCTATCTTTATCACTCAACCCTGCCTTAATTGTTCACAAAAAAACTACCACATGCAGAAACGGTCCACAATTGGGAAGGCTAATCTCTCAAAACTACCTTATGTTCACAAGAAGGGAACAAAGTCATTTGTAGCTGTTCAACATGAATTAGTAAGTCACGATCACTTATCTTTTTCTTGTGCCACAATTGTGGTCAAAGTAGAATATCGAAACTTGTAGCTATCTTATATTCATTCTATTTTGACTATAGATCTTGTATTATCAGAATTGTGGTGATATCAGACTATACAAGGAGTGTTACTCTAGTGATAAGAAGGGATGGGCATCAGAAGATGGCAGGAATAAACATGTAAGTACCATGTAACAATGGAGTATCTATGCTATATGGAAGTGTTTTGTTGTCCCCAGTTTTCTGTTGCATGATGCACTATTATCAGGGTTGTAGTAATTTAAGACTGAGAGAGTCAATTTCTGTAAGATCCTCATCAAGCACTGTCATCATTGGGAATCAAATAATTTTTGCTTGACTATATGGTTGTTGTACTTTTAGGTAGTAAGTGATGGTAGAACTGAACTTTAATGGCTACGGTTATTCAGGTAATTCAAAGTTGTTAGTGTTGCATTATAGTAACAATGAATTTGGATACTTTTAAATACATTATTATGTTGATGCAATGAAGAATGTAAATGCCTTTCATTTCTTGTATTATTAATGCAGGAAGAAATGTTGCAGAAGCAAAAAGAACCTATAGAGGAGGGTGAAGTACTATAGATGGGCCTACTCAAGCGCATCAAGCTCAACTCAGCATGTTATGGAAGAATTGACCTCTACAAAGGAGATTGTTGCTACACAACAAACTCAAATTGAGGATCAACAATCTCAACTTGAAGCTCAACAGAAGAATATCAATTGGCTACAGAGTGTCGTGTCTAACTTGGTTGGCATTTCACCTCCTATGGACGGCACTAGTGCGACAAGGCTTGGTTTCACAACTGATGGATCTGTTTTGAGGTCCGGCTACAGATGTGTTTCTTCTGATGGTATGATCAGTATAACTCTCATAAAGTCAGTTTGCCTCTCATCGTGTGATTTGGCATATTTATTCAAGTGGCTGAACTTGATGGTTGAAATTAAAAAATTACAGGTTCTCTGGTCTCAGATGGAGAGTCGAGGAGGTGAAGCACTTTTGGAGAGGTACACTGTTTGCATTGCTATTATGTAGTTTTGAAGTAACGTTTATGAGCATCTTCTAAATTGTGCTTGGTTCTATCTATGTTCGCCAATGAAATTACCAAAGAGTGGGTTTACAGCGAGGGAGGGGCGATGACAGCGGCGCGCCTTCGACTCGCTTCATTGCTTGTAGTCGTTGCTAGGTGGTCTACCGATCTAGATGTAATTTTTATTTTTTTTATTGTTCGTTGTACTACCATAATGGAAGATTAATAGACTGAAAGTTTTTCTCGAAAAAAAATGACTGCATGCATCAATTGATGCAAAGGCCGGGGGCCATCCTCCTTTTCAAAAAAATAGGGCTTGCAAACATGCCTGGACGCGCCCGGTCAATCCGCCACGTAGGACACGGCCCCACCCGGACCACCTTTTCTCTTTTTTATTCATTTTTTCTTTCTCTACGTCTCCACCAATCATGTGCACGGTGCGGTCCGAAAGCGGTGGCGGATGCGCAACCCGTCTGTTGCCGCACCGAGTTGGAAGACGGACCGTGGGCATCCTCTGACACAAACATGACGCGGTGTGCCTGCTGTGCGAGGCAGCGGGCGCGGAAGGCGGCAGCAACCCTCGTAGTGGTGGACGTTGCCGAGGCAGGGTCGCATTCTTCTATACCTCGTATGGTGCACTAGTGCGGGCGCTGCAAGCGCGTCGTGGCGGACGTCGCCGGCTCCTCCCAGGACACGTCAACCGACACTTGTGGGCTTGGACGAGAAAGAGTAGGGCATGGGAGACGGCGGGGCCTCGACTCCCATGAGCCAGCTCCTCGTGTCCCATGTCCTACTCTACCTCGTTGCGACGGGACCAACAACCTGGGGAGCGTTGTCGGCCGCCGGACATGGGCGCGACGGAGCCGGACGAGCTCCGCTTAATATTAGGTTTACGTTGCATGTAACAGTATGGATTTGAGGTATTTATTGTTGAATGGGTATTTGAGGCTTGATCCTTCCGGTTGTAGAGTCTAGTAAAATATCTTTCTCATCCGAGCATGGACCGAGCGTGTAGTCCACGCTCGTAGTACCCATTACCCGCTTCTCACGGTTATGAATCTTCAGAGCGCATGGCGCACGCGAGAGACTGCATTTTTGTCGCTTGGAAAATGGGCAGTCAGTCGTCGTCCGGAATAACGCGACTCCGTCCTTAAATACGAGCGTACAGGGCCGCTCACACAGCAGGCAAGCAGCACCGGCGCCCACCATGGCCAACGCCTCCTGGTCCAGTGGCCTGTGCGGCTGCTTCGACGACGTTGGCGGCTGTAAGACCTCTCCCTTCCCGCTCTTCTACTTGCCATGCTTTCGGTTCCCATCCCATGCGTGCCTCCTTGTGGTTTCTCAACTGTGATCAACGGCCGGGCTGCAGGTTGCCTGACCTTCTTCTGCCCCTGCGTCACCTTCGGGAGGATCGCGGCGATCGTCGACAAGGGAGAAACATGTCAGTCCATTTGTCCTAGTTAAACCTCCACGATCTGACGATTAGCAGTATTTTATGCATGCCTCTGTTAATTGCTGAATACTAATACTGTACTTGACATGGTCTTGGTCTTGGTGAATAATACACCGGTTGACATGATCAGCTTGCTGCCAGAGCGGGACCGGGTATCTGCTCCTGAACTGGTTGACGGGGTTGGCCTGCCTCCACTCCTTCCGCTACCGCTCCAAGCTGCGGGAACAGTATGGCCTCCAGGAGAAGCCCTGCCCCGACTGCTGCGTCCACATGTTCTGCGAGGCCTGCGCCCTCTGCCAGGAGTACCGCGAGCTCAAGACCCGCGGCTTCCACATGAGCGCCGGTAAACCAATCCATCCTACTCTCTCTTTACGTAGGAGTATTTCATTTTGCCGGACCAGACTTTGACAAGCAATTACAATATCATAACGTATATAAGATTTGCATTATCCTATATCGCCGGAGTAAGTCGTAACCACAAAAAAGATTATAATTAATTTGATGCAAGTACGAACAATCTATGTCACACAAAAAACATACTGATACAGGAATATTGCGGTGGTTTAGCAGTGACTCCCTCCTGTCACTATACGAGACACAACATGAAAGTAACAAATACGTACTTCATGAATTTTTTGAAGACGCCAGTCCTCTTAACTATTTTCTTTGATAAAACGCTTGATTATGCACTAAACAGTACTTTCTCCGTCCAGGTTTTAAAATCTCCCTTGTATTTTCGACCAAACTTTGACAATAGGATTTCACTAGCAGAAATTTATATTATATGACACAAGAAGTATATTTTTCAATTCGTATTCGCAAGAGAGTTTCTATAGTGATATTATTATTACTACTACATATACTACCTTCGTTCCAAAATATTGGAAGTTCTAGGTTCAGTTTCCCTTAACACAATGTTATTTATGTTTGACCAAAAATATATAAAACATATTACTAGCTAGAATATCAAATAAATAAACATATAAGCATTGGATTATCAGAGAATAAGCATTGGATTGGATGACTTCCTCCCGCATCATTGTCCGCGGACTGATATCCACCGGTTCTCGGACGGATATGATGGTCTATTTAAGGGTCATAGTTGGAGATTCCTGAAGAATGGACGTTTGGCTCTCGGCCTCCGTGGAGGCCTTTTTTCGAAAAATTCAAAATTCAAACTTTTCGGTTTCAAAAAACTCTGAAAAAAATTTGTGCATGTAAATAAGGATGTTATGTGTATGTGTGTAAAATTTCAGGATGAAATACATTGATTGCGACCTTTACAAAAATGACAAATTCATGATCTGGAAGGATGAATAGTATCATGTGTGAAACAGCCCCAGATTTGTCTTTTAAGCACAACCCTCATTTCAACGTATTTTGCCCTGAAAATTTAAACACATTAGTGTTATCCCTTCATGTATATCTGTATTTTTTTCAGACTTTCTTGAAATGTAAAAAAAATATGAATTTTGATGAAATTTGAACTTTGAATTTAAAGGCCTCCTTGAAGACCGAGCTCCAAAGGCAATTTTCGGAGATGCCAATAACTAATTATAGAAAGTAGCAATATGCCAGCAGTTTTAGGATAAAATAAAGTATTATAAAATACAATGCATCTCTAATGTAATGGAGGGAGCACGTATCATCGGGCGCTGCGGCAGTGCCTGTTTTAATCAACTTTCATGTCGGCTCTACAGGATGGCAGGAGAACGGCGCCGCGACCGCCGCGCCCCAGATGAACCCAGGGATGACTCGTTAGTGCGTCCGCATCTTCCGATCAGTCGACTACTGCACACACTACATGCATATCAGTCGACTACTGCACACAGTGCATTCCAGCTTCTATGCCGGTCTTGTCATCAGATTATGTTTATGATCGAGTGTATGTGTGTCCGCCTTCCACCATATGAGTCGTTTCCATAGATATTGGAATCGGTATAATTGTATCAATGCCTTCTTTATGTGATATATGCGTGTTATTGAGCGTGTGGACTGTATAGACGTTTATATCCATGATCAATGTAACTTTCAACTTCTGCTTCGATCTTTCTGCGAGTACATGCGCCTTTCACTTTTAGCTGCAATGTTTACACATTCTTAGTGGCGAAAAATGGAGTGAAACCAACCGAACTAGTATCAAACTGGGTCTGTCTAGTGCCCATCTATATATGCCCCTGTTATTGAACATTTAAGTGACTCGATCAAATGCAAAAAAAAAAATTGCTTGCACAAATCTTACATGTAGGTGGCGTGGCCAGGATGAAAAGTGATGGAATTAATCTTGACATGTAGCTTGTGCACGTATGTGTGAATGGGTCATGCGGATCCTGGGGCTTACGTGCATGTAGCTGGTTGTTGGTGCATGCATGGATTAGTTGCTAAGTGGCCGGCTGTGCCGAGTCGTTAGGTGCATGCGTCGTTGTTGGCCTAGTAGTTGGGATCCTGGAGAGATTGCAGGCCAAGGATAAGGTCACCGGTTTAGTGGGCTTATGGCTGCGTGGTGACCGGTTTAGTGGGTGCGTCAAGTCTTTCTTGTAGAGGCTATTAAGCCAGAACAAATGAATGTGAATAAGGCCGCGAGAGCTGAGGCAGAAACAATGTAGCCAGCGTATTCACCAAGGGGAAGAGCCTCTGGGCAAAGCTTTCTAGGCTCCTCCTTGGTACATGCGTGTGTGTGTCTCTGTGTGTGAGTTTCTTCTTCATGAAAACTTGCAAAAATGAGATCTGATAGAGATAATATGATAAGATAAATATTTTGGTATTTTTATTATATAGATTGGAAAGTAAAAGATGCAAATAAAAGTAGATTGAAAACTTATATAATAAAAGATAGACCCGAGGGCCATATGTTTCACTAGTGGCTTCTCTCAAGATAGCATAAGTATTGCGGTGGTGAACAAATTACTGTTGAGCAATTGATAAAAAAGTTTATAGTTATGAGATTATCTAGGGCATGTGTTGGGGAACGTTGCAGAAAATTAAAATTTTCCTACGGTTTCACCAAGATCCATCTATGAGTTCATCTAGCAACGAGTCATGGGAGAGTGATTGCATCTACATACCACTTGTAGATCGCGTGCGGAAGCGTTCAATGGAACGGGGATGATGGAGTCGTACTCACCGTGATTCAGATCACCGATGACCTAGTGCTGAACGGACATCACCTCCACGTTCAACACACGTACGGAGCGGATGACGTCTCCTCCTTCTTGATCCAGCAAGGGCGAAGGAGAGGTTGATGATGATCCAGCAGCACGACGGCGTGGTGGTGGATGCAGCAGAACTCGGCAGAGCTTCGCTAAGCAACTACGGAGGAGGAGGAGGTGTTGCAGGGAGGAGGCGGCGCCAGGCTTATCGGTGCGGCCACCCTCCCTCCCTCCCTTATATAGGTGCAAGAGAGGGGGAGGCAAGCTTGCCCTTCCTCCAAGGAAGGGTGCGGCCAAGAGGAGGGGGAGGAGTCCATCCTCCCCAAGGCACCTCGGAGGTGCCTTCCCCCTTTAGGACTCTCCCCTCTCTCTTATCTCCAGGCGCATGGGCCTCTTGGGGCTGGTGCCCGTGGCCCATATAGGCCAAGACGCACCCCCTACAGCCCATGTGCCCCCCCGGGGCAGGTGTACCCCCCCGGTGGACCCCCGGACCCCTTTCGGCACTCCCGGTACAATACCGATAAAGTGCGAAACTTTTCCGGCGACCAAAATAAGACTTTCTATATATAAATCTTTACCTCCGGACCATTCCGGAACTCCTCGTGACGTCCGGGATCTCATCCGGGACTCCGAACAACATTCGGTTTGCTGCATACTCATATTCATACAACCCTAGCGTCCACCGAACCTTAAGTGTAGACCCTACGGGTTCGGAGACATGCGACATGACCGAGACGGCTCTCGGGCAATAACCAACAGCGGGATCTGGATACCCATGTTGGCTCCCACATGCTCCTCGATAATCTCATCGGATGAACCACGATGTCGAGGATTCAATCAACCCCGTATACAATTCCCTTTGTCAATCGGTATTTTACTTGCCCGAGATTCGATCGTCGGTATCCCAATACCTCGTTCAATCTCGTTACCGCAAGTCACTTTACTCGCATCGTAATGCATGATCCCGTGACCAAACACTTGGTCACTTTGAGCTCATTATGATGATGCACTACCGAGTGGGCCCAAGATACCTCTCCGTCATACGGAGTGACAAATCCCAGCCTCGATCCGTGTCAACCCAATGACACTTTCGGAGATACCTGTAATGCACCTTTATAGTCACCCGATTCGTTGCCAGACGTTTGGTACACCCAAAGCACTCCTACGGTATCCGGGAGTTACACGATCTCATGGTCTAAGGAAGAGATACTTGACATTGGAAAAGCTCTAGCAAAACGAACTAGACGATCTTGTGCTATGCTTAGGATTGGGTCTTGTCCATCACATCATTCTCCTAATGATGTGATCCCGTTATCAATGACATCCAATGTCCATAGTCAGGAAACCATGACTATCTGTTGATCAACGAGCTAGTCAACTAGAGGCTCACTAGGGACATATTGTGGTCTATGTATTCACACGTGTATTACGATTTCCGGATAATACAATTATAGCATGAATAAAAGACAATTATCATGAACAAGGAAATATAATAATAATACTTTTATTATTGCCTCTAAGGCATATTTCCAACAGTCTCCCACTTGCACTAGAGTCAATAATCTAGTTACATTGTGATGAATCGCACACCCATAGAGTTCTGGTGTTGATCATGTTTTGCTCACGGAAGAGGTTTAGTCAACGGGTCTGCGATATTCAGATCCGTATGCACTTTGCAAATTTCTATGTCCCCATCTTGAACATTTTCACGAATGGAGTTGAAGCGACGCTTGATGTGCCTGGTCTTCTTGTGAAACCTGGGCTCCTTGGCAAGTGCAATAGCTCCAGTGTTGTCACAGAAGAGTTTGATCGGCTCCGACGCATTGGGTATGACTCCTAGGTCGGTGATGAACTCCTTCACCCAAATTGCTTCATCGCGCTGCCTCCGAGGCTGCCATGTACTCCTCTTCACATGTAGATCCCGCCACGACGCTCGCTTGCAGCTGCACCAGCTTCTTGCTCCACCATTCAACATATACACGTATCCGGTTTGTGACTTTGAGTCATCCAGATCTGTGTCGAAGCTAAGCGTCGGCGTAACCCTTCTGACGAGCTCTTCGTCACCTCCATAAACGAAAACATGTCATTTGTCCTTTTCGGTACTTCAGGATATTCTTGACCGCTGTCCGGTGTTCCTTGCGGGATTACTTTGGTACCTTCCTACCAAACTTACGGCAAGGTTTACATCAGGTCCGGTACACAGCATGGCATACATAATAGATCCTATGGCTGAGGCATAGGGATGACACTCATCTCTTCTTTATCTTTTGCCGTGGTCGGGCATTGAGCTGAGCTCAATTTCACACCTTGCAAAACAGGCAAGAACCCTTTCTTGGACTGATCCATTTTGAACTTCTTCAAAATCTTATCAAGGTATGTGCTTTGTGAAAGACCTATGAGGCGTCTCGATCTATCCCTATAGATTTTGATGCCTAATATGTAAGCAGCTTCTCCAAGGTCCTTCATTGAAAACTCTTATTCAAGTAGGCCTTAATGCTGTCCAAGAGTTCTATATCATTTCCCATCAAAAGTATGTCATCTACATATAATATGAGAAATGCTACAGAGCTCCCACTCACTTTCTTGTAAACGCAGGCTTCTCCATAAGTCTGCATAAACCCAAATGCTTTGATCATCTCATCAAAGCGAATATTCCAATTCCGAGATGCTTGCACCAGCCCATAAATGGATCACTGGAGCTTGCATACCTTGTTAGCATTCTTAGGATCGACAAAACCTTCCGGCTGCATCATATACAACTCTTCCTTAAGATAACCGTTAAGGAATGCCGTTTTGACGTCCATCTGCCATATCTCATAATCATAGTATGCGGCAATTGCTAACATGATTCGGACGGACTTAAGCTTCGCTACGGGAGAGAAAGTCTCATCGTAGTCAATCCCTTGAACTTGTCGATAACACTTAGCGACAAGTCGAGCTTTATAGATGGTAACATTACCATCCGCGTCTGTCTTCTTCTTAAAGATCCATTTGTTTTCTATCGCTCGCCGATCATCGGGCAAGTCTGTCAAAGTCCATACTTTGTTTTCATACATGGATCCTATCTCGGATTGCATGGCTTCAAGCCATTTGTTGGAATCTGGGCCCGCCATCGCTTCTTCATAGTTCGAAGGTTCACCATTGTGTTGGAAATATGCCCTAGAGGCAATAATAAATTTGTTATTATTATATTTCCTTGTTCATGATAATCGTTTATTATCCATGCTATAATTGTATTGATAGGAAACTCAGATACATGTGTGGGTATATAGACAACACCATGTCCCTAGTAAGCCTCTAGTTGACTAGCTCGTTGATCAATAGATGGTTACGGTTTCCTGACCATGGACATTGGATGTCATTGATAACGGATCACATCATTAGGAGAATGATGTGATGGACAAGACCCAATCCTAAGCCTAGCACAAAGATCGTAGTTCAGTATGCTAAAGCTTTTCTAAATGTCAAGTATCATTTCCTTAGACCATGAGATTGTGCAACTCCGGATACCGTAGGAATGCTTTGGGTGTACCAAACGTCCTGGCGTGAATCGGGTGGCTATAAAGGTGCATTACAGGTATCTCCGAAAGTGTCTATTGGGTTGGCACGAATCGAGACTGGGATTTGTCACTCCGTGTGACGGAGAGGTATCTCTGGGCCCACTCGGTAGGAGATCATCATAATGTGCACAATGTGACCAAGGGGTTGATCATGGGATGATGTGTTATGGAACGAGTAAAGAGACTTGCCGGTAACGAGATTGAACAAGGTATCGGGATACCGACGATCGAATCTCGGGCAAGTACAATACCGCTAGACAAAGGGAATTGTATACGAGATTGATTGAATCCTCGACATCGTGGTTCATCCGATGAGATCATCGTGGAACATGTGGGAGCCAACATGGGTATCCAGATCCGCTGTTGGTTATTGACCGAGAACGTCTCGGTCATGTCGCATAGGTTCCCGAACCCGTAGGGTCTACACACTAAGGTTCGATGGCGCTAGGGTTATAAAGGAAGTTTGTATGTGGTTACCGAATGTTGTTCGAGTCCGGATGAGATCCCGGACGTCACGAGGAGTTCCGGAATGGTCCGGAGGTAAAGATTTATATATGGGAAGTCCTGTTTTGGTCACCGGAGAAGTTTCGGGTTTTATCGGTAACGTACCTGGACCACCGGGAGGGTCCCGGGGGGTCCACCAAGTGGTGCCACCATCCCCGGAGGGCAGCATGGGCCAAGTGTGGGAAGGGACCAGCCCCAGGTGGGCTGGTGCGCCCCCCCACAAGGGCCCAAGGCGCCTAGGGTTTGGGGAGGGGGCGCCCCACCTAGCTTGGGGGGCAAGTTTCCCCTCTTCCCCCCCCCTTGGCCGCCCCACCAGATGGGATCTGGGCTGGCCGCCGCCCCTAGGAGGGTACCCTAGAGGGGGCGCAGCCCCCTCCCCTTCCCCTATATATACTTGAGGTCTAGGGGCTGCCCAACACATGAGTTTTCACCTCTCCATGGCGCAGCCCTACCTCTCTTTCTCCTCATACCTCGCGGTGCTTGGCGAAGCCCTGCAGGATTGCCACGCTCCTCCATCACCACCGCGCCGTTGTGCTGCTGCTGGATGGAGTCTTCCTCAACCTCTCCCTCTCTCCTTGCTGGATCAAGGCATGGGAGACGTCACCAGGCTGTACGTGTGTTAAACGCGGAGGTGTCGTCCGTTCGGCACTAGGATCTCCGGTGATTTGGATCACGACGAGTACGACTCCTTCAACCCCGTTCTCTTGAAAGCTTCCGCTTAGCGATCTACAAGGGTATGTAGATGCACTCTCCTTCCCCTCGTTGCTGGTTTCTCCATAGATAGATCTTGGTGACACGTAGGAAAATTTTGAATTTCTGCTCGTTCCCCAACAAATGGTATCGAGCTAGGTCTATTGCATAGATTCTTTGCACGAGTAGAACACAAAGTAGTTGTGGGCGTTGATGTTGTTCAATATGCTTACCGTTACTAGTCCAATCTTGTTTCGACGGTATTGTGGGATGAAGCGGCCCGGACCGACCTTACACGTACTCTTACATGAGACAGGTTCCACCGACTGACATGCACTTGGTGCATAAGGTGGCTAGCGGTGCCGCCTCCCACTTTAGTCGGAACAGATTCGATGAAAAGGGTCCTTATGAAGGGTAAATAGCAATTGACATATCACGTTGTGGTTTTGCGTAGGTAAGAAACGTTCTTCCTAGAAACCCATAGCAGCCACGTAAAACATGCAAACAACAATTAGAGGACGTCTAACTTGTTTTTGCAGGGTATGCTATGTGATGTGATATGGCCAAGAAGAATGTGATGAATGATATGTGATGTATGAGATTGATCATGTTCTTGTAATAGGAATCACGACTTGCATGTCGATGAGTATGACAACCGGCAGGAGCCATAGGAGTTGTCTTTATTTATTGTATGACCTGCGTGTCATTAAACAACACCATGTAATTACTTTACTTTATTTCTAACCGGTAGCCATAGTAGTAGAAGTAATAGTTGGCGAGACAACTTCATGAAGACACGATGATGGAGATCATGGTGTCATGCCGGTGACGATGATGATCATGGAGCCCCGAAGATGGAGATCAATGGAGCTATATGATATTGGCCATATCATGTCACTACTATATAATTGCATGTGATGTTTATTATGTTTATGCATCTTGTTTACTTAGAACGACGGTAGTAAATAAGATGATCCCTTACAACAATTTCAAGAAGTGTTCTCCCCTAACTATGCACCGTTGCTAAAGTTCGTCGTTTCGAAGCACCACGTGATGATCGGGTGTGATAGATCCTTACGTTCACATACAACGGGTGTAAGACAGTTTTACACATGCAAAACACTTAGGGTTAACTTGACGAGCCTAGCATGTACAGACATGGCCTCGGAACACGAGGACGAAAGGTCGAGCATGAGTCGGTATAGTAGATACGATCAACATGAAGATGTTCACCGATGATGACTAGTCCGTCTTACGTGATGATCGGACACGGCCTAGTTGACTCGGATCATGTAATCACTTAGATGACCGAGGGATGTCTATCTGAGTGGGAGTTCATAAGATGAACTTAATTATCCTGAACATAGTCAAAAGATCTTTGCAAATTATGTCGAAGCTCGCGCTTTAGTTCCACTTGTTTAGATATGTTCCTAGAGAAAATATAGTTGAAAGTTGACGATGGCGATTATGCGGACAGAGATAGCTTATGTCCTTAATGCACCGCCAGATGTGCTGAACCCCAAACGTCGTGCGTGGATGTTGCGAACATCGGACATACACGTTTTGATAACTATGTGATAGTTCAGTTAAACGGTTTAAAGTTGACGCACCAAAGACGTTTTCGAAATATCGCGGAACATATGAGATGTTTCGAGGGCTGAAATTGGGATTTCAGGCTCGTGCCCACGTCAAGAGGTATAAGACTTCCGACGATTTTCTTAGCCTGCAAACTAAGGGAGAAAAGCTCAATCGTTGAGCTTGTGCTCAGATTGTCTGAGTGCAACAATCACTTGAATCGAGTGGGAGTTGATCTTCCAGATGAGATAGTGATGTTTCTCCAAAGTCATTGCCACCAAGCTGCTAGAGCTTCGTGATGAACTATAACATGTCGTGGATAGATATGATGATCCTTGAGGTATTCACGATGTTTGACACATGCGAAAGTAGAAATCAAGAAGGAGCATCAATTGTTGATGGTTGGTGAAACCACTAGTTTCAAGAAGGGCAAGGGCAAGAAGGGACACTTCATGAAACGGCAAATCAGTTGCTGCTCTAGTGAAGAAACCCAAGGTTGAACCCAAACCCGAGACTAAGTGCTTCTGTAATAAGGGGAACAACCACTGGAGCAGAATTACCCTAGATACTTGGTAGATAAGAAGGCTGGCAAGGTCGATAGAAGTATATTGGATATACATTATGTTAATGTGTACTTTACTAGTACTCCTAGTAGCACCAGGGTATTAGATACCGGTTCGGTTGCTAAGTGTTAGTAACTAGAAATAAAAGGCTACGGAATAAACGGAGACTAACTAAAGGTGAGCTGACGATACGTGTTGGAAGTGTTTCCAAGGTTGATATGATCAAGCATCGCACGCTCCCTCTACCATCGAGATTGGTGTTAAACCTAAATAATTGTTATTTGGTGTTTGCGTTGAGCATAGACATGATTGGATTATGTCTGTCGCAATACGGTTATTCATTTAAGGAAAATAATGGTTACTCTGTTGATTTGAATAATACCTTCAATGGTCTAGCACCTAAAAGGAATGGTTTATTGAATCTCGATAGTAGTGATACACATTTTCATGCCAAAAGATATAAGATAGTAATGATAGTACCATGTACTTGTGGCACTGCCATGTAAGTCATATTGGTATAAAATGCATGAAGAAGCTCCATGTTGATGGATCTTTGGACTCACTCGTTTTTGAAAAGTTTGAGACATGCAAACCATGTCTATTGGTGTATACGCATGAAGAAACTCCATGCAGATGGATCGTTTGGACTCACTTGATTTTGAATCACTTGAGATATGCAAATCATACCACATGGGCAAGATGACCTAAAAGCCTCGGTTTCAAAGAAGATGGAACAAGGTAGCAACCTGTTGGAAGTAACACATTTTGATGTGTGCAGTCCAATGAGTCTTTGAGGCATGCAGATGAATATCGTTATGTTCTTACTTCACAAATGATTCGAGTAGATGTTGAGTATATTTACTTGATGAAACACAAAGTCTGAATTATTGAATGGTTCAAGTAATTTCAGAGTGAAGTTAAAGATCATTGTGACAAGAGGATAAAATGTCTATGATATGATCATAGAGATGAGTATCTGAGTTACGAGCTTTGGCACGCAATTAAGACACCGTGGAAATTGTTTCACAATTAATACCGCCTGGAACACCATAGTGTGATGGTGTGTCCGGACATCATAGTTGCACCCTATTGGATATGGTGCGTACCATGATGTCTCTTATCGAATTACCATTATCGTTCATGGGTTAGGCATTAGAGACAACCGCACTCACTTTAATAGGGCACCACGTAATTCCGTTGAGACGACACCGTTTGAACTATGGTTTGGAGAAACCTAAGTTGTCGTTTCTTAAAGGTTTGGGGCTGCAACGCTTATGTGAAAAAGTTTCAGGTTGATAAGCTCGAACCCAAAGCGGATACAATGCATCTTCATAGGACACCCAAAAACCAGTTGGGTATACCTCCTAATTCAGATCCGAAAGCAATAGGGATTGTTTCTAGAAACGGGTCCTTTCTCGAGGAAAAGTTTCTCTCGAAAGAATTGAGTGGGAGGATGGTGGAGACTTGATGAGGTTATTGAACCATCACTTCAACTAGTGTGTAACAGGGCACAGGAAGTTGTTCCTGTGGCACCTACACCAATTGAAGTAGAAGCTTATGATAGTGATCATGAAGTTTCGGATCAAGTCACTCTGAGACCTCGTGGGGTGACAAGGATGCATGCTACTTGAGTGGTACGCAATCTTGTCTTACAGGTCATGTTGCTAGACAACAATGAACCTCGAGCTATGGAGAAGCGATGGTGGGCCCGGATTCCGACAAATGGCTCGAGGCCATAAAATCCGAGAAAGGATCCATGACTTTGGTGGACTTGCCGATGATCGGCAATCCATTGAGATAAATGGATCTTTAAGAAGAAGACGGACGTGGGCGGTAATGTCACCGTCTATGAAGCTCGACTTGTGGCGAAGAGTTTTCACAAGTTCAAGGAGTTGACTACGATGAGATTTTCTCATCCGTAGCGATGCTTAAGTCCGTCGGAATCATGTTAGCATTAGCTGCATTTATGAAATCTGGCGATGGATGTCAAAACGAGTTTCCTTACCAGTTTTGTAAGGAAAGGTTGTATGTGATACAATCGAGAAAGTTTTTGTCGATCCTAAGGATGCTAAAAGGTATGCTGGCTCCAAATGATCCTTCTAAGGACTGGAGTAAGCATCTCGGAGTTGGAATATACGCTTTGATAAAATGATCAAAGATTTTGGGTTTATACAAAGTTTGTGAGAAACTTGTATTTCCAAAAATGTGAGTGGGAGCACTATAGAATTTCTGATGAGTATATGTCGTTGACATATTGATGATCAGAAATGATGAAGAATTTTCTGTAAAGCATATAGGGTTATTTGAAAAAGTGTTTTTCAAGTGAAAACCTAGATTAAGCATCAAGATCTATGAGAACAGATCGAAAACGCTAAATGATACTTTCAAATGAGCACATACCTTGACATGATCTTGAAGGTGTTCAAGATGGATCAGTCAAAGAAGGAGTTCTTGCCTGAGATGTAAGGTATGAAGTTAAGACTTAAAGCTCGACCACGGCAGAAAAGAGAGAAAGGACGAAGGTCGTCCCCTATGCTTTAGACGTAGGCTCTATAGTATGCTATGCTGTGTACCGCACGAAGTGTGCCTTGCCATGAGTCGACTAAGGGGTACAAGAATGATCCAGGAATGGGGATCATTGGACAGCGGTCAAAACTGTCCTTGGAGTAAATAAGGACATGTTTCTCGATTATGGAGGTGATAAAGAGTTCGGCGTAAAGGGCTACGTCGATGCAAGCTTTGACACCTATCCGAATGACTCTGAATAGCAAACCGGATACGTATAGTGGAGCAACCATTTGGAATAGTTTCAAATGGAGTGTGGAAGCAGCATTTATAATATGACCTAGAAATTTGCAAAGCACAACGGATCTGAAAGGTTCAGATCCGTTGACTAAAACCTCTCTCACAAGCAAAACATGATCAAACCCCAGAACTCATTGAGTCTTAATCACATGATGATGTGAACTAGTTTAATGACAGTAGTAAACTCTTTGGATGTTGGTCACACGGCGATGTGACCTGTGAGTGTTAATCACATGGCGATGTGAATTAGATTATTGACTCTAGTGCAAGTGGGAGACTGTTGGAAATATGCCCTAGAGGCAATACTAAATTAGTTATTATTATATTTCCTTGTTCATGATAATCGTTTATTATCCATGCTATAATTGTATTGATAGTAAACTCAGATACATGTGTGGGTATATAGACAACACCATGTCCCTAGTAAGCCTCTAGTTGACTAGCTCGTTGATCAATAGATGGTTACGGTTTCCTGACCATGGACATTGGATGTCATTGATAACGGGATCACATCATTAGGAGAATGATGTGATGGACAAGACCCAATCCTAAGCCTAGCACAAAGATCGTAGTTCGTATGCTAAAGCTTTTCTAAATGTCAAGTATCATTTCCTTAGACCATGAGATTGTGCAACTCCGGATTCCGTAGGAATGCTTTGGTGTACCAAACGCGTCAACGCAATCGGGTGGCTATAAAGGTGCATTACAGGTATCTCCGAAAGTGTCATTGGGTTGTACGAATCGAGATCGGATTTGTCACTCCGTGTGACGGAGAGGTATCTCTGGGCCCACTCGGTAGGACATCATCATAATGTGCACAATGTGACCAAGGGGTTGATCACGGGATGATGTGTTATGGAACGAGTAAAGAGACTTGCCGGTAACGAGATTGAATAAGGTATCGGGATACCGACGATCGAATCTCGGGCAAGTACAATACCGCTAGACAAAGGGAATTGTATACGGGATTGATTGAATCCTCGACATCGTGGTTCATCCGATGAGATCATCGTGGAACATGCGGGAGCCAACATGGGTATCTAGATCCCGCTGTTGGTTATTGACCGTAGAATGTCTCGGTCATGTCTGCATGGTTCCCGAACCCGTAGGGTCTACACACTTAAGGTTCGATGACGCTAGGGTTATAAAGGAAGTTTGTATCTGGTTACCGAATGTTGTTCGAGTCCGGATGAGATCCCGGACGTCACGAGGAGTTCGGAATGGTCCGGAGGTAAAGATTTATATATGGGAAGTCCTGTTTTGGTCACCGAAAAGTTTGGGTTTTATCGGTAACGTCATCGACCACCGGAGGGTCCCGGGGGGTCCACCAAGTGGGGTCACCATCCCCGAAGGGCAGCATGGGCCAAGTGTGGGAAGGCACCAGCCCCAGGTGGGCTGGTGCGCCCCCCCACAAGGGCCCAAGGCGCCTAGGGTTTGGGGAGGGGGCGCCCCACCTAGCTTGGGGGGCAAGTTTCCCCTCTTTCCCCCCCTTGGCCGCCCCACCAGATGGGATCTGGGCTGGCCGCCGCCCCTAGGAGGGAACCCTAGAGGGGGCGCAGCCCCCACCCCTTCCCCTATATATACTTGAGGTCTAGGGGCTGCCCAACACATGAGTTTTCACCTCTCCATGGCGCAACCCTACCTCTCTTTCTCCTCATATCTCGCGGTGCTTGGTGAAGCCCTGCAGGATTGCCATGCTCCTCCATCACCACCACGCCGTTGTGCTGCTGCTGGATGGAGTCTTCCTCAACCTCTCTCTCTCTCCTTGCTGGATCAAGGCATGGGAGACGTCACCGGGCTATACGTGTGTTGAACGCGGAGGTGCCGTCCGTTCAACACTAGGATCTCCGGTGATTTGGATCACGACGAGTACGACTCCTTCAACCCCGTTCTCTTGAACGCTTCCGCTTAGAGATCTACAAGGGTATGTAGATGCACTCTCCTTCCCCTCGTTGCTGGTTTGTCCATAGATAGATCTTGGTGACACGTAGGAAAATTTTCAATTTCTGCTACGTTCCCCAACACGTTGTCTAACAACATGATTTCCAGGACAGGGTTGCCGTACCACTCTGGTGCGGAACGTGTCCTAGTGGACCTACGAAGTTCAGTAGCAACTTGATCCGAAGTACCTTGATCATCATCATGAATTTCCTCTCCAGTTGGTGTAGGCACCACAGGAACATTTTCCTGAGCTGCACTACTTTCCGGTTCAAGAGGTAGTACTTCATCGAGTTCTACTTTCCTCCCACTTACTGTTGGAAATATGCCCTAGAGGCAATAATAAAAGCATTATTATTATATTTCCTTGTTCATGATAATTGTCTTTTATTCATGCTATAATTGTATTATCCGGAAATCGTAGTACATGTGTGAATACATAGACCACAATACGTCCCTAGTGAGCCTCTGGTTGACTAGCTCGTTGGTCAATAGATAGTCATGGTTTCTTGACTATGGACATTGGATGTCGTTGATAATGGGATCACGTCATTAGGAGAATGACGTGATGGACAAGACCCAATCCTAAGCATAGCACAAGATCGTGTAGTTTGTTTTGCTAGAGCTTTCTCAATGTCAAGTATCTATTCCTTAGACCATGAGATCGTGTAACTCCCAGATACCGTAGGAGTGCTTTGGGTGTACCAAACGTCCACAACGTAATCGGGTGACTATAAAGGTGCATTACAGGTATCTCCGAAAGTGTACATTGGGTTGACACGGATCGAGACAGGATTTGTCACTCCGTATTATGGAGAGGTATCACTGGGCCCACTCGGTAGTGCATCATCATAATGAGCTCAAAGTGACCAAGTGTCGGTCACGGGATCATGCATTACATGATCTGAGTAAAGTGACTTGCGTAACGAGACTGAACAAGGTATTGGGATACCGACGATCGAGTCTCGGGCAAGTAACATACCGTCGACAAAGGGAATAGTATACGGGTTGCTTGAATCCTCGACATCGTGGTTCATCCGATGACATCATCGAGGAGCATGTGGGAGCCAACATGGGTATCCAGATCCCGCTGTTGGTTATTGACCTTAGAGCGTCTCGGTCATGTCTGCATGTCTCCCGAACCCGTAGGGTCTACACACTTAAGGTTCGGTGACGCTAGGGTTATTAGGAAGACTTGTATGTGATTACTGAATGTTGTTCGGAGTCCCGGATGAGATCCTGGACGTCACGAGGAGTTCCGGAAGGGTCCGGAGGTAAAGATTTATATATGGGAAGTTGTCAAACGGACACCGGAAAAGTTTCGGGGCATATCGGTATTGTACCGGGGCCACGGGAAGGGTTCCGGAGGTCCACCGGGAGGGGGCCACCCATCCCGGGGGGCCACTTGGGCTGCGTGGGGAGGGAGCCAGCCCCTGGTGGGCTGGGCGCACCCCCTCCCTCGGGCCCTTGCGCCTAGGGTTGAGGGGGGAACCCTAGAGGGGGCGCCCCCCTTTCTTGGGGGGCAAGTCCCCCTCCCTTGGCCGCCGCCCCTCTAGATGCATCTAGAGGGGCCGCCCCTCTCCTTCCCCTATAAATAGAGGGGTGAGGGGAGGGCAGCCGCACCACAAGCCAAGGCGCAACCCTCCCCTCCCCAACACCTCTCCTCCTCCGTTGTGTGCTCGGCGAAGCCCTGTCGGAGTACTGCTTCTCCACCATCATCACGCCGTCGTGCTGCCGGTGGAGCTGTCTTCCTCAACCTCTCCTTCCTCCTTGCTGGATCAAGACGGAGGAGACGCCACCCGTCTGCACGTGTGTTGAGCGCGAGGTGCTGTCCGTTCAGCACTTGGTCATCGGTGATCTGAATCACGTCGAGTACGACTCCATCATCACCGCTCCCTCGAACGCTTCCGTACGTGATCTACAAGTGGTATGTAGATGCAAACTCACTCCCTTGACTCATTGCTTAGATGAACTCATAGATGGATCTTGGTGAAACCGTAGGAAAATTTTAATTTTCTGCAACGTTCCCCAACAAAGGCATCATGAGCTAGGTCTATCGTAGTTCTCTATTGCACGAGTAGAACACAATTTGGTTGTGGGCGTAGATCTTGACAACTTGCTTGCCGCTACTAGTCTTATCTTGCTTCAGCGGTATTGTGGGATGAAGCGGCCCGACCAACCTTACACGCGCTTCGTGAGACCGGTTCCACCGACTAACATGCACTAGTTGCATAAGGTGGCTGGCGGTGTCTGTCTCTCCCACTTTAGTTGGAGCGGATTCAATGAAAAGGGTCCTTATGAAGGGAAATAGAAGTTGACAAGATCACGTTGTGGTTATTCGAGGTAAGAAAACGTTCTTGCTAGAACCCAATTGCAGCCACGTAAAAGATGCAACAACAATTAGAGGACGTCTAACTTGTTTTTGCAGCAATTGTCATGTGATGTGATATGGCCAAGTTGTGATGAATGATGAATGACATATTGTGATGTATGAGATCATGTTCTTGTAATAGGAATCACGACTTGCATGTCGATGAGTATGACAACCGGCAGGAGCCATAGGAGTTGTCTTTATTTTTGTATGACCTGCGTGTCATTGAAGAACGCCATGTAAATTACTTTACTTTATTGCTAAACACGTTAGCCATAGAAGTAGAAGTAGTCGTTGGCGTGACAACTTCATGAAGACACGATGATGGAGATCATGATGATGGAGATCATGGTGTCATGCCGGTGACAAGATGATCATGGAGCCCCGAAGATGGAGATCAATGGAGTTTTATGATATTGGCCATATCATGTCACTACTATATAATTGCATGTGATGTTTATTATGTTTATGCATCTTGTTTACTTAGAACGACGGTAGTAAATAAGATGATCCCTTACAACAATTTCAAGAAGTGTTCTCCCCTAACTGTGCACCGTTGCTAAAGTTCGTCGTTTCGAAGCACCACGTGATGATCGGGTGTGATAGATCCTTACGTTCACATACAACGGGTGTAAGACAGTTTCACACATGCAAAACACTTAGGGTTAACTTGACGAGCCTAGCATGTACAGACATGGCCTCGGAACACGGAGACCGAAAGGTCGAACACGAGTCGTATAGAAGATACGATCAACATGAGAATGTTCACCGACGATGACTAGTCCGTCTCACGTGATGATCGGACATGGCCTAGTCGACTCGGATCGTGTAACACTTAGATGACTAGAGGGATGTCAAATCTGAGTGGGAGTTCATTCAATAATTTGATTAAGATGAACTTAATTATCATGAACTTAGTCTAAAACTTTTTTTGCAAAAAAAAACATGTCTTGTAGATCAAATGGCCAACGCTCATGTCAACATGAACTTCAACGCGTTCCTAGAGAAACCAAGCTGAAAGATGATGGCAGCAACTATACGGACTGGGTCCGGAACCTGAGGATCATCCTCATAGCTGCCAAGAAGGCATATGTCCTAGAAGCACCGTTAGGTGACCCACCTGCTCTCCCAGCACTGCAAGACGATTTGAACGTTTGGCAGGCACGTACTGATGATTACTCCCTCGTTCAGTGCGGCATGCTTTACAGCTTAAAACCGGGTCTCCAAAAGCGTTTTTAGTAACACGGAGCATATGAGATGTTCGAAGAGCTGAAACTAGTTTTCCAAGCTCATGCCCGGGTCGAGAGATATGAAGTCTCCGACAAGTTCTATAGTTGTAAGATGGAGGAAAACAGTTCATCGGTGAGCACATACTCAAAATGTCCGGGTTGCACAGCCGCTTTCTGAGCTGGAAATTAACCTCCTGGACGAGGCGGTCATTGACAGAATCCTTGATCGCTCCCACCAAGCTACAAGAGCTTCGTGATGAACTACAATATGGGGATGGTGAAAACCATTCCTGAAGTATTTTCAATGCTGAAGTCAGCAGAGGTTGAAATCAAGAAAGAACATCAAGTGTTGATGGTCAATAAGACCACTAAGTTTAAGAAGGGCAAGGGTAAGAAGAACTTCAAGAAGGACGGCAAAGATGTTGCCGCTACCGTAAGCCGATTGCGGGAAGAAGTCAAAGAATGGACCCAAGCCCGAGACCGAGTGCTTTTATTGCAAGGGAAGGGTCACTTTGGCGGAACTGCCCCAAATACTTAGCGGATAAGAAGGCCGCAACACCAAAGGTATATTTGATATACATGTAATTGATGTGTACCTTACCAGTACTCGTAGTAACTCCTGGGTATTTGATACCGGTGCCGTTGCTCATATTTGTAACTCACAGCAGGAGCTGCGAAATAAGCGGAGACTGGCGAAGGATGAGGTGACGATGTGCGTCGGGAATGGTTCCAGAGTCGATGTGATCGCCGTCGGCACGCTACCTCTACATTTACCTACGGGATTAGTTTTGAACCTTAATAATTGTTATTTGGTGCCAAGTTTGAGCATGAACGTTGTATCTGGATCTCGTTTAATGCGAGATGGCTACTCATTTAAATCCGAGAATAATGGTTGTTCTATTTATATGAGAGATATGTTTTATGGTCATGCTCCAATGGTCAATGGTTTATTCTTAATGAATCTCGAGCGTAATGTTACACATATTCATAGCGTGAATACCAAAAGATGTGAAGTTGATAACGATAGTCCCACATACTTGTGGCACTGCCGCCTTGGTCACATTGGTGTCAAGCGCATGAAGAAGCTCCATGCTGATGGACTTTTGGAGTCTCTAGATTATGAATCATTTGACACATGCGAACCATGCCTCATGGGCAAGATGACCAAGACTCCGTTCTCCGGAACAATGGAGCGAGCAACCAACTTGTTGGAAATCATACATACCGATGTGTGCGGTCCAATGAGCGTTGAGGCTCGCGGAGGATATCGTTATGTTCTCACTCTCACAGATGACTTGAGTAGATATGGGTATGTCTACTTGATGAAACACAAGTATGAGACCTTTGAAAGGTTCAAGGAATTTCAGAATGAAGTAGAGAATCAACATGACCGAAAGATAAAATTCTTACGATCGGATCGTGGAGGAGAATATTTAAGTCATGAATTTGGTACACACTTAAGAAAATGTGGAATCGTTTCACAACTCACGCCGCTGGAACACCTCAGCGAACGGTGTGTCCGAGCGTCGTGTCGCACTCTATTGGATATGGTGCGGTCTATGATGTCTCTTACCGATTTACCGCTATCATTTTGGGGATATGCTCTAGAGACAGCTACATTCACTTTAAATAGGGCACCGTCTAAATCCGTTGAGACGACACCGTATGAATAATGGTTTGGGAAGAAACCTAAGCTATCGTTTCTAAAAGTTTGGGGATGCGATGCTTATGTCAAGAAACTTCAACCTGAAAAGCTCGAACCCAAGTCGGAAAATGCGTCTTCATAGGATACCCTAAAGAAACCATTGGGTATACCTTCTACTTAAGATCCGAGGGCAAGATCTTTGTTGCCAAGAACGGATCCTTTCGGAAAAGGAGTTTCTCTCGAAAGAAGTAAGTGGGAGGAAAGTAGAACTCGATGAAGTACTACCTCTTGAGCGGAAAGTAGTGCAGCTCAGAAAATGTTCTGTGATGCCTACACCAACCAAGAGGAAAATAATGATGATGATCAAGGTACTTCGGATCAAGTTGCTCTTGAACTTCAGAGGTCCACAAGGACACGTTCCGCACTGCAGTGGTACGGCAACCCTGTCCCGGAAATCATGTTGTTAGACAACGGTGAACCTTGAACTATGAAGAAGCGATGGCGGGCCCAGATTCCAACAAATGGCTAGAAGCCATGAAATCCGAGATAGAATCCATGTATGAAAACAAAGTATGGACTTTGACTGACTTGCCCGATGATCGGCGAGGGATAGAAAACAAATGGATCTTTAAGAAGAAGACGGACGCGGATGGTAATGTCACCATCTATAAAGCTCGACTTGTCGCTAAGGGTTATCGGCTAGTTCAAGGGATTGACTACGATGAGACTTTCTCTCCCGTAGCGAAGCTTAAGTCCGTCCGAATCATGTTAGCAATTGCCGCATACTATGATTATGAGATATGGCAGATGGACGTCAAAACAGCGTTCCTTAACGGTTATCTTCAGGAAGAGCTGTATATGATACAGCCGGAGGGTTTTGTCGATCCTAAGAATGCTAACAAAGTATGCAAGCTCCAGCAATCCATTTATGGGCTGGTGCAAGCATCTCGGAGTTGGAACATTCGCTTTGATGAAATGATCAAAGCGTTTGGGTTTATCTTGAGACTTATGGAGAAGCCTGCGTTTACAAGAAAGTGAGTGGGAGCTCTGTAGCATTTCTCATATTATATGTAGATGACATACTTTTGATGGGAAATGATATAGAATTCTTGGACAGCATTAAGGCCTACTTGAATAAGTGTTTTTCAATGAAGGACCTTGGAGAAGCTGCTTATATATTAGGCATCAAGATCTATAGAGATAGATCAAGACGCCTCATAGGTCTTTCACAAAGCACATACCTTGATAAGATTTTGAAGAAGTTCAAAATGGATCAGTCCAAGAAGGGGTTCTTGCCTGTATTGCAAGGTGTGAGATTGAGCTCGGCTCAATGCCCGACCACGGCAAAAGATAAAGAAGAGATGAGTGTCATCCCCTATGCTTCAGCCATAGGATCTATTATGTATGCCATGCTATGTACCAGACCTGATGTAAACCTTGCCGTAAGTTTGGTAGGAAGATACCAAAGTAATCCCGGCAAGGAACACTGGACAGCGGTCAAGAATATCCTAAAGTACCTGAAAAGGACAAAGGACATGTCTCTCGTTTATGGAGGTGACGAAGAGCTCGTCGTAAAGGATTATGGTCGATGCTAGCTTCGACACAGATCTGGATGACTCTAAGTCACAAACCGGATCGTGTATATGTTGAATGGTGGAGCGATGGCTGGTGCAGCTGCAAGCGAAGCGTCGTGGCGGGATCTACATGTGAAGCGGAGTACATGGTAGCCTCGGAGGCAGCGCATGAAGCAATTTGGGTGAAGGAGTTCATCACCGACCTAGGAGTCATACCCAATGCGTCGGGGCCGATCAAACTCTTCTGTGACAACACTGGAGCTATTGCACTTGCCAAGGAGCCCAGGTTTCACAAGAAGACCAGGCACATCAAGCGTCGCTTCAACTCCATCCGTGAAAATGTTCAGGATGGAGACATAGAAATTTGTAAAGTGCATACGGATCGAAATGTCGCAGATCCGTTGACTAAACCTCTTCATGGGCAAAACATGATCAACACCAGAACTCCATGGGTGTTCGATTCATCACAATGTAACTAGATTATTGACTCTAGTGCAAGTGGGAGACTGTTGGAAATATGCCCTAGAGGCAATAATAAAAGCATTATTATTATATTTCCTTGTTCATGATAATTGTCTTTTATTCATGCTATAATTGTATTATCCGGAAATCGTAGTACATGTGTGAATACATAGACCACAATACGTCCCTAGTGAGCCTCTGGTTGACTAGCTCATTGGTCAATAGATAGTCATGGTTTCCTGACTATGGACATTGGATGTCGTTGATAACGGGATCACGTCATTAGGAGAATGACGTGATGGACAAGACCCAATCCTAAGCATAGCACAAGATCGTGTAGTTCGTTTTGCTAGAGCTTTCTCAATGTCAAGTATCTATTCATTAGACCATGAGATCGTGTAACTCCCGGATACCGTAGGAGTGCTTTGGGTGTACCAAACGTCACAACGTAACTGGGTGACTATAAAGGTGCATTACAGGTATCTCCGAAAGTGTCTGTTGGGTTGACACGGATCGAGACAGGGATTTGTCACTCCGTATTACGGAGAGGTATCACTGGGCCCACTCGGTAGTGCATCATCATAATGAGCTCAAAGTGACCAAGTGTCTGGTCACGGGATCATGCATTACGGTACGAGTAAAGTGACTTGCCGGTAACGAGACTGAACAAGGTATTGGGATACCGACGATCGAGTCTCGGGCAAGTAACATACCGTCTGACAAAGGGAATAGTATACGGGGTTGCTTGAATCCTCGACATCGTGGTTCATCCGATGACATCATCGAGGAGCATGTAGGAGCCAACATGGGTATCGAGATCCCGCTGTTGGTTATTGACTGAGAGCGTCTCGGTCATGTCGCATGTCTCCCGAACCGTAGGGTCTACACACTAAGGTTCGGTGGCGCTAGGGTTATTAGAAGACATGTATGTGATTACGAATGTTGTTGGTCCGGATGAGATCCGGACATCACGAGGAGTTCGGAAGGGTCCGGAGGTAAAGATTTATATATGGGAAGTTGTCAAGCGGACACCGGAAAAGTTTCGGGGCATATCGGTATTGTACTGGGGCCATGGGAAGGGTTCGGAGGTCCACCGGAGGGGCCACCTCTCCGGGGGCCACTGGGCTGCGTGGGAGGAGCCACCCCTGGTGGGCTGGGCGCACCCCTCCCTTGGGCCCTTGCGCCTAGGGTTGAGGGGGAACCCTAGGGGCGCCCCCTTGCTTGGGGGCAAGTCCCCCTCCCTTGGCCGCCGCCCCCTCTAGATGCATCTAGAGGGCCGCCCTCTCCCTTCCCCTATAAATAGAGGGGTGAGGGAGGGCAGCCGCACCACAAGCCAAGGCGCAGCCCTCCCTCCCAACACCTCTCCTCCTCCGTTGTGTGCTCGTGAAGCCTGTCCGAGATCTTGTTTCTCCACCATCATCACGCCGTCGTGCTGCCGGTGGAGCTGTCTTCCTCAACCTCTCCTTCCTCCTTGCTGGATCAAGACGGAGGAGACGTCACCCGTACCGTACGTGTGTTGAGCGCGGAGGTGCTGTCCGTTCAGCACTTGGTCATCGGTGATCTGAATCACGTCCGAGTCGACTCCATCATCACCGCTCCTCGAGCGCTTCCGTCGCGATCTACAAGTGGTATGTAGATGCAAACTCACTCCCTTGACTCGTTGCTTAGATGAACTCATAGATGGATCTTGGTGAAACCGTAGGAAATTTTTTAATTTTCTGCAACGTTCCCCAACACTTACTCCTTTCGAGAGAAACTCTTTTTCCAGAAAGGATCCGTTCTTGGCAACAAAGATATTGCCTTCGGATCTAAGGTAGAAGGTATACCCAATGGTTTCCTTAGGGTATCCTATGAAGACGCATTTTTCCGACTTGGGTTCGAGCTTTTCAGGTTGAAGTTTCTTGACATAAGCATCGCATCCCCAAACTTTTAGAAACGACGACTTAGGTTTCTTCCCAAACCATAATTCATACGGTGTCGTCTCAGCGGATTTAGACGGTGCCCTATTTAAAGTGAATGTAGCTGTCTCTAGGCGTATCCCCAAAATGATAGCGGTAAATCAGTAAGAGACATCATAGATCGCACCATATCCAATAGAGTGCGATTACGACGTTCGGACACACCGTTCTGTTGAGGTGTTCCAGTGGCGTGAGTTGTGAAACGATTCCACATTTCCTTAAGTGTGTACCAAACTCGTGACTTAAATATTCTCCTCCACGATCTGATCGCAAGAATTTTATCTTTTGGTCACGTTGATTCTCTACTTCATTCTGAAATTCCTTGAACTTTTCAAAGGTCTCAGACTTGTGTTTCATCAAGTAGACATACCCATATCTACTCAAGTCATCAGTGAGAGTGAGAACATAACGATATCCTCCGCGAGCCTCAACACTCATTGGACCGCACACATCGGTATGTATGATTTCCAATAAGTTGGTTGCTCGCTCCATTGTTCCAGAGAACGGAGTCTTGGTCATCTTGCCCATGAGGCATGGTTCGCATGTGTCAAATGATTCATAATCGAGAGACTCTAAAATTCCATCAGCATGGAGCTTCTTCATGCGCTTGACACTAATGTGACCAAGGCGGCAGTGCCACAAGTATGTGGGACTATCGTTATCAACTTTACATCTTTTGGTATTCACACTATGAACATGTGTAACATTACGTTCGAGATTCATTAAGAATAAACCATTGACCATTGGAGCATGACCATAAAACATTTCTCTCATATAAATAGAACAACCATTATTCTCGGATTTAAATGAGTAGCCATCTCGTATTAAACGAGATCCTGATACAATGTTCATGCTCAAACTTGGCACTAAATAACAATTATTGAGGTTTAAAACTAATCCCGTAGGTAAATGTAGAGGTAGCGTGCCGACGGCGATCACATCGACCTTGGAACCATTCCCGACGCGCATCGTCACCTCGTCCTTCGCCAGTCTCCGTTTATTCCGCAGCTCCTGCTGTGAGTTACATATATGAGCAACGACACCGGTATCAAATACCTAGGAGTTACTACGAGTACTGGTAAGGTACACATCAATTACATTTATATCAAATATACCTTTAGTGTTGCCGGCCTTCTTGTCTGCTAAGTATTTGGGGCAGTTCCGCTTCCAGTGACCCTTCCCTTTGCAATAAAAGCACTCAGTCTCAGGCTTGGGTCCATTCTTTGACTTCTTCCCGGCAACTGGCTTACCAGGCGCGGCAACATCCTTGCCGTCCTTCTTGAAGTTCTTCTTACCCTTGCCCTTCTTGAACTTAGTGGTTTTATTGACCATCAACACTTGATGTTCCTTCTTGATTTCTACCTCTGCTGACTTCAGCATTGAAAATACTTCAGGAATAGTTTTCACCATCCCCTGCATATTGTAGTTCATCACAAAGCTCTTGTAGCTTGGTGGGAGCGATCAAGAATTCTGTCAATGACCGCCTCGTCCGGGAGGTTGATGTCCAGTGGGACAAAGCGGTTGTGCAACCCGACATTTTGAGTATGTGCTCACCGACAGAACTGTTTTCCTCCATCTTACAACTATAGAACTTGTCGGAGACTTCATCTCTCTCGACCGGGCATGAGCTTGGAAAACCTTTTCAGCTCCTCGAACATCTCATATGCTCCGTGTTGCTCAAAACGCTTTTGGAGCCCGGTTCTAAGCTGTAAAGCATGCCGCCTTGAACGAGGGAGTAATCATCAGCACGAGACTGCCAAGCATTCATAATGTCTTGGTTCTCTGGGATGGGTGCATCACCTAGCGGTGCTTCTAGGACATATTGTTTCTTGGCTACTATGAGTATGATCCTCAGGTTCCGGACCCAGTCCGAATAGTTGCTGCCATCGTCTTTCAGCTTGGTTTTCTCTAGGAACGCATTGAAGTTCATGGTGACATGAGCGTTGGCCATTTGATCTACAAGACATATTTTGCAAAGACTTTAGACTAAGTTCATGATAATTAAGTTCATCTAATCAAATTGTTTAATGAACTCCCACTCAGATTTGACATCCCTCTAGTCATTTAAGTGTTACATGATCCGAGTCGACTAGGCCGTGTCCGATCATCACGTGAGACGGACTAGTCATCGTCGGTGAACATCTCCATGTTGATCGTATCTTCCATCGACTCATGTTCGACCATTCGGTCTCTTGTGTTCGAGGCCATGTCTGTACATGCTAGGCCGTCGTCAAGTTAACCCTAAGTGTTTATGCATGTGTAAAACTGTCTTACACCCGTTGTATGTGAGCGTAAGGATCTATCACACCCGATCATCACGTGGTGCTTGAAGCATTTAACTTTAGCAATGGTGCACAGTTAGGGGGAACACTTTCTTGAATTTATTATAAGGGATCATCTTATTTACTACCGTTATTCTAAGTAAACAAGATGCATAAAATATAATAAACATCACATGCAATTATATAAAGTAGTGACATGATATGGCCAATATCATATAGCTCCTTTGATCTTCATCTTCGGGGCTCCATGATCATCTTGTCACCGGCATGACACCATGATCTCCATCATCATGATCTCCATCATCGTGTCTTCATGAAGTTGTCACGCCAACGACTACTTCTACTTCTATGGCTAACGCGTTTAGCAATAAAGTAAAGTAATTTACATGGCGTTCTTCAATGACACGCAGGTCATATAGAAAATATAAACAACTCCTATGGCTCCTGCCGGTTGTCATACTCATCGACATGCAAGTCGTGATTCCTATTACAAGAACATGATCTCATACATCACAATATATCATTCATCATTCATCACAACTTCTGGCCATATCACATCACATGACAATTGCTGCAAAAACAAGTTAGACGTCCTCTAATTGTTGTTGCATCTTTTACGTGGCTGCAATTGGGTTCTAGCAAGAACATTTTCTTACCTACGAATAACCACAACGTGATTTTTTCAACTTCTATTTACCCTTCATAAGGACCCTTTTCATCGAATCCGCTCCAACTAAAGTGGGAGAGACAGACACCCGCCAGCCACCTTATGCAACTAGTGCATGTCAGTCGGTGGAACTGGTGTCACGTAAGCGTACGTGTAAGGTTGGTCCGGGCCGCTTCATCCCACAATACCGCTGAAGCAAGATAAGACTAGTAGCGGCAAGCAAGTTGACAAGATCTATGCCCACAACAAAATTGTGTTCTACTCATGCAATAGAGAACTACGCATACACCTAGCTCATGATGCCACTGTTGGGGAACGTTGCAGAAAATTAAAATTTTCCTACGGTTTCACCAAGATCCATCTATGAGTTCATCTAGCAACGAGTCATGGCAGAGTGATTGCATCTACATACCACTTGTAGATCGCGTGCGGAAGCGTTCAATGGAACGGGGATGATGGAGTCGTACTCGCCGTGATTCAGATCACCGATGACCTAGTGCTGAACGGACAACACCTCCGCATTCAACACACGTACAGAGCGGATGACGTCTCCTCCTTCTTGATCCAGCAAGGGTGTAACATCCCAAATTTCCTATTTGGAATGTTTTACAACTATAGCTAAGCATCTATGCATATTGTTTGAATTTGAGTGGCATTTGAAGTTTCAGAAGTTTTTGGAGTTGTTGGAATTTGAATTCAACTTGGCATTTGAAGATTATTGCAAAAACAATGCCTGACAAATACTTGAGATAAAGTATGAGAGGAGTAAACATGACACTCCAAATATGTCAGATGAAAAGCATTGCCAAAAAGTTTGAATTCAAATTTGGAGTTTATTTGGAATTTTAGAAAAAACAATTTTTTATAAAGTTTGAGTTTTGCCCCTGAAAAAATGTTCAAATTATAGGGAATATTCCCCTGATCATTTTGATATATATATGTCCTATATAAAATATATATATTTAATTATATTTCTCTCTTTCCCTAAATTCAAAAAAAAAATTGAAAAAAGACCTGGTGCCAGCCAGCCGACCGCCCAGCCAAGACACCAGGCCCACCACCAGGGCCAAGCCGACCGAGCCCACCAGCGCTGAGCAGCCCAAATACCGAGCAACCCAGCGCCCCCTCGCCCGAATCCCCTAGCCCTCGGTCGCCCGCCCGACTCCTCTCTCTCTCTCTCTGACACCCGGCCCCACCACCTTCTTCCTCCCCACGCCAACCCCGCCGCCGCTCGCCGGAATCCCGAGATCCCCGGGATCCCTTCCCCGATCCTCGCCCGATCTACCCCTCCTCCAAGCCCTCCTCCCCCCTATAAATACCCCCGCCCGTTTCCCCCTCGCCCCTCGCCTGACCCTCTCCTCTCTTGCAATCGCCACTTGAGTCCACCGCCACCCGCCATTGCCCTGCCCAACCCTCGAGCACCCTCGAGCTCGCTTTGAGAGCACCACCGAATGCCCTTGCTCCGCCAAGACTCACGGAGGACTCCGCCGTTGTCCCCGACCACCGTAGCCTCCGCACCGTCGACGCCCGAGTCGCCGTCGGCCGCCGTCGTCGTCGACCCCGTCGGTAAGTCGCCGGACTCCCCTCTGCCGTCCGATCCTATATCTAGGGTGTAGATTAGATCCCCCGAACGGGTACGGTCTATTTAGGTTTTAGCTTAATAGGCCGGTTTTATTTTCGGTTTATTTGGTTTAGTTAGGTTAGTTTAGACCGGCCCGGTCGGGTTATTTGCTGTTAAACCATGGGCGCGTTTTAGTTATATTACGCCCGAAGCGTTAGATAGGCCCATTAGCCAGTTTTTCTTTTTAGTTAATATTTTTCGTTTCTGTTTTTATCAGAATAGTTCCAGTTTTGTAAAATTCATATCTTTTAATCTACTTAATATTTTTAAGTGATTCCTTTTTGTTGGTTTGCAAATTTATTGTAGGTTCTGTAGAAAATATAATTAGTCATGTTAATATTATTTAAAATTGCTTTAGTTTAGTTTTAGACAGATTAGTAATTCTGCTATAAAGTGAGTTAGGAATATTATTTTTTAGTGATTCTTTTTGTAACAACTTTGTTTTGACCTTACCTAACCGTAGGTATTTATTTGGGCATTTTAGAATTAAAAAAATAGTTTTAATCAGAATCATGTTATTCCTATTTATTTAACTAGCTACTGTTTTCCTATTGTTTTACTTAGCAAATAATTTTATTTTTCCTATGTGATAGTTTATTCTAGTTTAGTTTCTGTAACTTTAGAACATGAACATTTAATTATAATAAATAGAATTTTTATTTTATTTTTACTTGCTAGGCTTGTTATAGGCATAATAGGAGTTATAAAATAGCTTTTAATGTGATTCTTTTTGCTCCTAGTTGCATGATGAATTCTTTTCTGTTAGTTAGTAAAAACCCATGCTTAGGTTCTGTTAAGAAAAATTTTGTTGTGTAAAACTATTTCATGGTTGTTGTTTGATGTGGCAAAAACATCGATTTGGATTTCTTCGATTTTTCTTTGGGTTTTGGTTCAATTGCTTTGTGTGTTATGTTAGCATGCTATTATGTTAAGTGATCATATGTTGTATGCTTATTATGATTGTTGTTTGCCTCGGTAGAATTTCCGAGTCTGAAGCTTCCTACCACGAGTCCCTAGCTTTCAAGATCGTCGACAAGGCAAGTCATTGATCATATTTTCTTTTACTATACCTATGATTTTATTGCATTAGAATTATACCTCCCCACCATGCATGTAGTAGGTGAAATTGAAGTTATGTTCTTGAGTAGTATCATGAGGTAGGATGAACCCAATTTCCTTGTTACCATTACCCGGACGAAGTAGTTTATTTTGCTATGCTCGTGAGACGGGTTGGTTGAGTGAATTCATAAGGGAGATGTGAGAGTCAAGATGATGACAACCCCATGACTTCAAGATCAAGATGGACTTCAAAATTCACTCTTGGGTGGAGGGCGGTTGACGGGCACCTGGAGAACCCAGTGGTTGGCGGGATGCATGGAGAAGTGCCATGACATCTTGCGAAAGCTTCACCCAGCCACGAAGAGACGGATGTATACACCATTGACCGGAAGCTTACTGTGCAGCCGCAAGCCATTATGGGCTCGGCTTGGTCAACCCTAGTTGTGACTTTGGCGGACGGTACTACGAGATGTAGAAGAACGGTAGGATTGGATGGGTACCGGCGGTGGCGGAGGAACTCTTGGAAGACCTGTTTACGTTCGTCCGTCTTCAAACACCATGAAGTGCGAAGACTTAAAAGGAGGAGCGATTCTTGCGGGTAAAGTCGCAAACCTCTGCAGAGTGAAGATCTAATCGGTTAGCCGTGTCCCGATTCTGGACAATTTGAGCCTCTGGAACTTGGAAGTATTTGGATATCTCAACACGAACTTAATAAATTAATTTGAGGGTTATTATTTAATAATTGGGAATGAGACATTGGTTGGTGGAACCATCTAAATAATTACCAACATTTTGTAGTAAATGCAAACAAGTCCTTGTTATAGGGAAAAACTGGCTTTTCGCAAAACAATGAAACTTAGAGCCCCACAGCCAAATTGCATATAGTGTTAGTAATTTTATTATTGTTCTCTCTTCATGACTTGCCAAAGATATTCAAAATGCCGACCCACACGGCTGCAACGTCTTATGTTGCGAGAGGATTATTCGATCAGGGAGTGAGGCTACGATCCGCGCTTGGCGATTGCCCTTTGGAGTCGGATGGACTCGCTATTCTTCTACGCTTCGCAGCTTTACTTAGTTTATTTCTCATGAGTTGGCCTTGACGAATTTATTCTATTGTAATAAAGACTCGATATGAGAATCGTGTAATAAATTCAGGTGTGATTGAACTTTGATTATTTCATCAATGTCTTGTGTGTGCGGCATGATCTTGGGATGGTGCAGACACGAGACTTGACCGATTTTGGGTCGGGTCGCTCTGAGAGATGGTATCGAGCACACGCTAACCGTGGGGCGTAACCCCTAGGATCGGAAAGCCATAGGAAGAGACTTTTTATTTTATGTCCTTATCATTCCGTAATTCTCCCTGTTCATTTCTGACTTCTCTCCGATTTTCAACATTCTAGATGGCGCGAGTTCACCCCAGCTTTGCTACGGAGTTTTGCCACCAGATGAGGCGATGCCTCTCGGCAAGAAGCTGGTTCAGATCGTGAAGAAGCTGAAGATTGCTCTGCCCTCGATCACCGGGAAGCCTACCAATGCACTTCCGACGGATACCCGCTACAGGATTGAGGTGCACATTCCAGGGAGGACCTTCGGAGGACATTAAGAGCCCATTGACTTTGAGTTCACCGATTTCAATTGGATCCTCGGAAGAGACATGGCGATTTATCGTGCACTTGGACATCTCCGAGAAGAGTACAGGGCCGAACTCGACCCATCAGACCTCGCCATGATTTCTCGCAGAGCTAGGAATGGAGATATCATCCGCACCGTAGAGGACGACTCCATTCTCTCATATGTCCAAGACTTGGAGTGTCTTCTCAGGAAACGGGAGATCCAGACTCGCCGTAACTCGAAGGTACACAGGAGGCTGTTGTTCCGTGAACTAGAACTGGAGGAGAAAGCACACGCAGACTTCCTCGACCATGAAGAAGAAATCGCGGATTTCATGGAGAGAGTCGACAAACTGAAGATGGAGGTTGCCGCATTAGAGGAAAAGAAGGACTTGGGAGAAGACCTTTTTCCGAGTGGAGATGACGGACCTCTCGTGAGCAATGACCAGGATTATGAAGAGAGCTCCACTGAAGAAAGCCGCAAGAGGAGGCGCCGCATCAGAGGACGCCACACCGGAGGACGCCGCTCCAGAGGACGCAAGGATAATTGATGAAGACATTTAGTCGACCGCCATGTTATTTTGTTTTTCCGTCGATAAGTTAGGCCGTTATTTTTCGATTAGTCGTGAGATATTTGTAATCGAGATTGAACCATGTTTGAGTGGATTGAATAAATGATTGGTGTGATTATGATTGTGCATTCATATGGGTAGTGATATTTTCTCATTAGACCCTTGTTCTATTCTAATTTTCTCATCCACTCCAAAACACCAGATGCCTCCGAGACGTGACCCCGGTCTCAACTTTCCGCCGGAGCTCACCCAGCTGATCCAGCAGCAGAATGCCCTCATGCAGATGCTCATCCAGAACCAGAACAACAACAACAACAACAATCCACCGCCACCACCCCCTGTTGACAACTTGACCCGCTTCCTAAGGCTGAATCCGCCAGTGTTCTCTAGCAGCACTGAGCCGATTGTGGCCGATGATTGGCTCCGCAAGGTCGGAAGGGAGTTAGCCACTTTTGGATGCACAGATCAGAGCAGGTGCGCTTTTCGCACATCAACTTGATGGACCTGCAGCCTCTTGGTGGGAAAACTACACGCCACTTATCCCATCGCCACCATCACGTGGGATCAGTTCCAAGAAGCTTTCCGCACCGCTCATGCTTCAGCCGGAGCCATGAGTCCGAAGAAGCGTGAGTTCCGCAACTTACACCAGGGAACCGTCTTGTGGGGCGATGCGTGGATGAGTTCAGCAAGTTAGCTCGCTATGCCCGGATGATGTGGCCACAGATGCCGCAAAGCAGGAAAAGTTTCTCGAGGACTCAATGACGAGCTGGGTATGCAGCTAATGGTGGCTACCTTCAATAACTACCGGAGCTGGTAGACAAGGCCACCATACTTGAAGGCAAGCAGCAGCAGATTGATAGCATAGCGGAAGTATGGCGGGGAAGTACAACTCGGAGCTCAGCGAAGCCCGTTATGCCCCATACTGGAGGGCATACCCATCATAACCATGGGGACATAACCATGGAGGAAATGGGAACAACCGCAACCAGGACAACAAGTCGAGGCAATGGAAGCGGCAATGGAAGCGGCAATGGCAACCAACATCGTTCTGCCCGGTTCGAAGGATCTGAGTCACATCACTGTTTCAAGTGCGGAAAACAGGGCACTATGCCACCGACTGCCCGGAGGCCAAGCAGAGGAATGGAAGCGGCAATGGAAGCTCAGCAAAGAAGCCCAACCCATTTCCTCGTGCTCGGGTGAACCACATTGGCGTGGAGGGCGTCTATGATCAGCCGAACTTCGTGGTTGGTAAGTTTTATTAAATTCACATCCATATTGGTACTCTTTGATTACGGTGCAACACATTCATTCATATCAAGGGTAGTTGTGGAAAAGTGCGGGTTGCCCACTAGAACCCTTAGAAGCCCTCTTCACGTCGGTTCAGCAGAGGAGAAATGATGGCGAGCTTAGGCTGTCATGCAACCCTCAACATCGAAACCCATAAATTTCCATGACCTCATAGTATTGGAAACCCAGACCTTGGATGTAATCCTAGGCATGGATTAGTTGACAAAGTTTGAAGGAAACATAGATCTGTGCCCAAGAAGTCGATTCTGCTCACCACCGGGCGAAGAGGATCAAGTATGTATCCGGCGTAGCGGATGAAGAATCGGTGAATTCCCTCATGGGAGTTGTTCAGAGGAAGTGCCAGTAGTGCAAGATTTTCCCGATGTGTTTCCGGAGGAATTACTAGGAATGCCACCAGACAGAGACATTGAATTTCTGATTGAGTTATTGCCCGGCACAGCCCCAATATCCAAGAGACCCTATCGGATGCCACCGAACGATTTGAAGGAGATCAAGAATCAAATTAATGAGCTATTGGAGAAAGGATATATTCGGCCAAGCTCGTCACCTTGGGGAGCCCCAGTTCTTTTGGTAGAGAAGAAGGATGGAACCACGAGAATGGTTGTGGATTATCGTTCATTGAGCAGCGTGACCATCAAGAACAAGTACCCTCTGCCGATGATTAATGACCTGTTTGATCAGCTAGTTGGAGCCAAGGTATTCTCCAAGATCGATCTTGATCGGGGTATCATCGATTGAAGATCCGTGAAAAGGATATACCTAAAACAGCATTCACCACCAGGTATGGTTTATATGAGTATACCGTCATGTCATTCGGATTGACTAATGCCCCTGCATACTTCATGAATTTGATGAACAAGGTATTTATGGAATATCTGGACAAGTTTGTCGTGGTGTTCATCGATGATATACTGATTTTCTCCAAGAGCGAGGAAGAGCATAAGGAACATTTGCGTCTAGTTCTGGAGAAACTCCGAGAACATCAGTTGTATGCCAAGTTCAGCAAATGTGAATTTTGGCTGAAGGAAGTCGGATTCCTCGGACATGTCATTTCAGGAGAAGGAATAGTAGTTGACCCGCCAAGGTTGTATCGACCACCGATTGGCGTCACCCACCTCGATCAAGGAGATCCGCAGTTTTCTCGGACTCGCGAGGATATTATCGGAGGTTTATTGAGAACTTCTCGAAGATTGCCAAGCCCATGACTGAGCTATTGAAGAAGGAAGCCAAGTACATTTGGACCGAGGATTGTGAAGCCGTTTCGAGGAATTGAAGAAACGCGTTTGGTTACAGCCCAGTGCTGATTTTGCGGACATACACAAGGATTACGGTATATTGTGGCGCTTCTCGTCGTGGACTCGGAGGAGTACTCATGCAGGAAGGAAAAGTTGTAGCTTATACCTCCGGACAGCTACGACCACACGAGATGAATTATGCCACACATGATTTGGAGTTAGCAGCAGAGTGCATGCACTCAAGACACAGAGACATTTCCTTATCGGAAACTGTTGTGATGTCTACACAGATCATAAGAGCTTGAAGTATATTTTCACGCAGAAAGAGTTGAACCTCAGGCAGAGGAGATGGCTAGAGTTAATCAAGGACTATGATATGAAATTGCATTACCACCCAGGAAAGGCTAATGTTGTAGCAGATGCCTTGAGCCGTAAGAGTTATGTGAATACTCTTATAGCAGGAAGATTACCCAGAGTTAGTCGATGACCTCGAGATCTCCGATGGAGATAGTTCGAGAGGATATGTTGCAACTCTGGAAGTTCAGTCCACTTTGGCCGAAAGAATTCGTGAGGCCCAGAAGTCGGACAAGGAAATTGATGAGATAAAGAAAAAGATGAATGAAGGAAAAGCTAAAGGATTTCGTGAGGATGAATACGGAGCTATATGGTTCGAGGATCGTATTTATGTACCCAATGATCCCGAACTCAGGAAGCTAATTCTTCAGGAGGCTCATGATTCACCGTACTCGATTCACCCCGGTAACACCAAGATGTATCTCGATTTGAAGGAAAGTTTCTGGTGGATAGGTATGAAGAAGGATATTGCCGAGTACGTAGCAGTATGCGATGTTTGTCAACGAGTAAAGGCAGAGCATCAAAAGCCAGCAGGGTTACTTCAACCTTTTCCGATTCCCGAGTGGAAATGGGAAAAACTTGGAATGGATTTTATCACAGGATTACCCAGGACCCGTTCAGGTTATGATTCCATCTGGGTAGTGGTTGATCGATTGACCAAGGTAGCTCACTTCATTCCCGTGAAGACTACCTATACCAGTGCTAAGTTAGCCAAGATATACATGACCAGGATCGTTTGTCTCCATGGAGTTCCAAGGAGTATCGTGTCAGATAGAGGAACACAATTTACCTCAAAGTTTTGGAATCAGTTGCATGAAACTTTGGGTACGAGGCTGGAGTTCAGTACAGCTTTTCTTCCGCAGACAGATGGACAGACCGAGAGAGTCAACCAGATCCTAGAGGACATGTTGAGAGCTTGTGCGCTAGACTATGGGTCTAGCTGGGATGATAATTTTCCATACGCGGAATTCTCGTACAACAACAGTTATCAGACCAGTCTGAAGATGGCCCCTTTGGAAGCTCTATACGGAAGGAGGTGTAGAACACCATTGCTGTGGGATGGTGTTGGAGATCGCACACTTTTCGGTTCCGATCTTATCAGAGATTCCGAAGAGAAAGTCAAACTGATTCGAGATAGACTCAAGGTAGCTCAGTCGAGGCAGAAGAGTTATGCCGACAGTAAACGCAAGGAAGTAACTTACAAAGCGGGAGACCGAGCATATCTTCGTGTGTCCCCACTTCGTGGAATCAAGAGGTTCGGTGTTAAAGGAAAGTTAGCACCCCGATTCATTGGCCCCTACAAAATCCTCGAACGTCGTGGAGAAGTTGCTTACAAGTTGGAATTGCCGGAAGGATTGTCCGGAGTTCATGATGTCTTCCATGTTTCTCAGCTGAAGAAATGCCATGCCGACATGGCCGATATTCCGTTGAGAGACACGGTGCCCCTAGAGGCCATACAGCTCGGCAGTGATATGACTTATAAGGAGAAACCCGTCCGAATTCTCGAGACTGCGAACAGAGTCACCCGCAGCAAGATCATCAAGTTTTGCAAGGTGCTGTGGAGTCATCATTCCGAGGAGGAAGCCACCTGGGAGCGAGAAGAAGACCTCCGCCGAGACCACGCGCACCTATTTGCTAGCCAACCCGAATCTCGAGGGCGAGATTCATCTTAAGGTGGGTAGGTTTGTAACATCCCAAATTTCCTATTTGGAATGTTTTACAATTATAGCTAAGCATCTATGCATATTGTTTGAATTTGAGTGGCATTTGAAGTTTCAGAAGTTTTGGAGTTGTTGGAATTTGAATTCAACTTGGCATTTGAAGATTATTGCAAAAACAATGCCTGACAAATACTTGAGATAAAGTATGAGAGGAGTAAACATGACACTCCAAATATGTCAGATGAAAAGCATTGCCAAAAAGTTTGAATTCAAATTTGGAGTTTATTTGGAATTTTAGAAAAAATGATTTTTTATAAAGTTTGAGTTTTGCCCAGGAAAAATGTTCAAATTATAGGGAATATTCCCCTGATCATTTTGATATATATATGTCCTATATAATACATATATATTTAATTATATTTCTCTCTTTCCCTAAATTCAAAAAAATAATGAAAAAAGACCTAGGTGCCAGCCAGGCCAACCGGCCCAGCCAGCACCCAGGCGGCCCACCCGCGGGCCAAGCCGACCGATCCCACCAGGCGCCCAAGCAGCCCAGCGCCCGAACAGCCCAGCGCCCCCTCGCCCGAATCCCTAGCCCTCGGTCGCCCGCCCGACTCCTCTCTCTCTCTCTCTCTCTCTCGCTGACACCCGGCCCCACCACCTTCTTCCTCCCCACGCCAACCCCGCCGCCGCTCGCCGGAATCCCGAGATCCCCGGGATCCCTTCCCCAATCCTCGCTCGATATACCCCTCCTCCAAGCCGTCCCCCCCCTATAAATACCCCCCTCGCCCCGTTTCCCCCTCGCCCCTCGCCCTCTCTCTCTCGCCGCAATCGCCATGCCGAGTCCACCGCCCGCCCTTGCATTGCCCTGCCCGAACCCTCGAGCACCCCTCGAGCTACTTTGAGCAGCACCACGGAACCCCTTGCTCCGCCGCACCACGGAGGACTCCGCCGTCATCCCGACCACCGTAGCCTCCGCTTGCCGTCGGCCTTGAGTCGCCGTCGGCCGCCGTCGTCGTCGACCCGTCGATGAAGTCGCGGACTCCCCTCGCCGTCCGATCCTATATCTAGGGTGTAGATTAGATCCCCAAAGAAATACGGTCTATTGGGTTTTAGCTTAATAGGCCGGTTTTATTTTTGGTTTATTTGGTTTAGTTAGGTTAGTTTAGACTGGCCCGGTCGGGTTATTTGCTGTTAAACCATGGGCGCGTTTTAGTTATATTACGCCCGAAGCGTTAGATAGGCCCATTAGCCAGTTTTTCTTTTTAGTTAATATTTTTCGTTTCTGTTTTTAACAGAATAGTTCCAGTTTTGTAAAATTCATATCTTTTAATCTACTTAATATTTTTAAGTGATTCTTTTTTTGTTGGTTTGCAAATTTATTGTAGGTTCTGCAGAAAATATAATTAGTCATGTTAAAATTATTTAAAATTGCTTTAGTTTAGTTTTAGACAGATTAGTAATTCTGCTATAAAGTGAGTTAGGAATATTATTTTTTAGTGATTCTTTTTGTAACAACTTTGTTTTGACCTTACCTAACCGTAGGTATTTATTTGGGCATTTTAGAATTAATAAAAAATAGTTTTAATCAGAATCATGTTATTCCTATTTATTTAACTAGCTACTATTTTCCTATTGTTTTACTTAGCAAATAATTTTATTTTTCCTATGTGATAGTTTATTCTAGTTTAGTTTCTGTAACTTTAGAACATGAACTTTTAATTATAATAAATAGAATTTTTATTTTATTTTTACTTGCTAGGCTTGTTATAGGCATAATAGGAGTTATAAAATAGCTTTTAATGTGATTCTTTTTGCTCCTAGTTGCATGATGAATTCTTTTCTGTTAGTTAGTAAAAACCCATGCTTAGGTTCTGTTATGAAAAATTTTGTTGTGTAAAACTATTTCATGGTTGTTGTTTGATGTGGCAAAAACATCGATTTGGATTTCTTCGATTTTTCTTTGGGTTTTGGTTCAATTGCTTTGTGTGTTATGTTAGCATGCTATTATGTTAAGTGATCATATGTTGTATGCTTATTATGATTGTTGTTTGCCTCGGTAGAATTTCCGGAGTGCGAAGCTTGCTACCACGAGTCCCTAGCTTTCGAAGATCGTCAGCAAGGCAAGTCATTGATCATATTTTCTTTTACTATACCTATGATTTTATTGCATTAGAATTATACCTCCCCACCATGCATGTAGTAGGTGAAATTGAAGTTATGTTCTTGAGTAGTATCATGAGGTAGGATGAACCCAATTTCCCTTGTTACCATTGCCCGGGACGAAGTAGTTTATTTTGCTATGCTCGTAGACGGGGTTGGTTGAGTGAATTCATAAGGGAGATGTGACAGTCAAGATGATGACAACCCCATGACTTCAAGATCAAGATGGACATCAAAATTCACACTACTCGGTGGAGGACGGTTAACGGGCACCCTGGAGAACCCAGTGGTTGGCCGGGATGCATGGAGAAGTGCCATGACATCTTGCGGAAAGCTTCACCCAGCCACGAAGAGATGGATGTATACACCATTGACCGGAAGCTTACCTGTGCAGCCGCAAGCCATTATGGGCTCTGGCTTGGTCAACCCTAGTTGTGACTTTGGCCGGACGGTACTACGAGATGTAGAAGAATGGTAGGATTGGATGGGTACGGCGGTGGCGGAGGAACTCTTGGAAGACCCTGTTTACGTTCGTCCGTCTTCAAACACCATGAAGTGCGAAGACTTAAAAGGAGGAGCGATTCTTGCGGGTAAAGTCATAAACCTCTGCAGAGTGAAGATCTAATCGGTTAGCCGTGTCCCGATTCACGGACAATTTGAGCCTCTGGAACTTGGAAGTATTTCGGATATCTCAACACCGAACTTAATAAATTAATTTGAGGGGTTATTATTTAATAATTGGGAATGAGACATTGGTTGGTGGAACCATCTAAATAATTACCAACATTTTGTAGTAAATGCAAACAAGTCCTTGTTATAGGGAAAAACTGGCTTTTCGCAAAACAATGAAACTTAGAGCCCCACAGCCAAATTGCATATAGTGTTAGTAATTTTATTATTGTTCTCTCTTCATGACTTGCCAGCATATTCAAAATGCTGACCTACACGGCTGCAATGTCTTATGTTGCAGAGGATTATTCCGATTAGGAGTGAGGCTACGATCCGCGCTTGGCGATTGCCCTTTGGAGTCGGATGGACTCGCTATTCTTCTACGCTTCCGCAACTTTACTTAGTTTATTTCTCATGAGTTGGCCTTCGGCCGAATTTATTCTATTGTAATAAAGACTCGATATGAGAATCGTGTAATAAATTCAGGTGTGATTGAACTTTGATTATTTCATCAATGTATTGTGTGTGCCAGCATGATCTTGGGATGGTATACGAGACTTGACCGATTTTGGGTGGGTCACTACAAAGGGGAAGGAGAGGTTGATGATGATCCAGCAGCACGACGGCGTGGTGGTGGATGCAAGAACTCCGCAGGGGCTTCGCTAAGCAACTACGGGAGGAGGAGGAGGTGTTGCAGGGGAGGAGGGAGGCGCCAGGCTTGTCGGTGCGGCCACCCCTCCCTCCCTCCCTTTATATAGGTGCAAGAGAGGGGAGGCGAGCCTTGCCCCTTCCTCCAAGGAAGGGTTCGGCCAAGAGGGGGGAGGTCCATCCTCCCAAGGCACCTCTGAGGTGCCTTCCCCTTTAGGACTCTCCTCTCTCTTATCTCCAGGCGCATGGGCCTCTTGGGGCTGGTGCCCTTGGCCCATATAGGCCAAGGCGCACCCCCTACAACCCATGTGGCCCCAGGGCAGGTGGACCCCGGTGGACCCCGGACCCCTTCGGCACTCCGGTACAATCTTGATAAAGTCTGCGAAACTTTTCCGCGACCAAAATAAGACTTCCTATATATAAATCTTTACCTCCGGACAATTCCGGAACTCCTCGTGACGTCAGGGATCTCATCCGGGACTCAAACAACATTCGGTTTGCTGCATACTCATATTCATACAACCCTAAGCGTCACCGAACCTTAAGTGTGTAGACCCTACGGGTTCGGAGACATCTGAACATGACCGAGGCGGCTCTCGGGCAATAACCAACAGCGGGATCTGGATACTCATGTTGGCTCCCACATGCTCCTCGATAATCTCATCGGATGAACCACGATGTCGAGGATTCAATCAACCCCGTATACAATTCCCTTTGTCAATCGGTATTTTACTTGCCCGAGATTCGATCGTCGGTATCCCAATACCTCGTTCAATCTCGTTACCGGCAAGTCACTTTACTCATACCGTAATGCATGATCCCGTGACCAAACACTTGGTCACTTTGAGCTCATTATGATGATGCACTACCGAGTGGGCCCAGTGATACCTCTCCGTCATACGGAGTGACAAATCCCAGTCTCGATCCGTGTTAACCCAACAGACACTTTCGGAGATACCTGTAATGCACCTTTATAGTCACCCAGTTACGTTGTGACGTTTTGTACACCCAAAGCACTCCTACGGTATCCGGGAGTTACACGATCTCATGGTCTAAGGAAGAGATACTTGACATTGGAAAAGCTCTAGCAAAACGAACTACACGATCTTGTGCTATGCTTAGGATTGGGTCTTGTCCATCCAATCATTCTCCTAATGATGTGATCCCGTTATCAATGACATCCAATGTCCATAGTCAGGAAACCATGACTATCTGTTGATCAACGAGTTAGTCAACTAGAGGCTCACTAGGGACATATTGTGGTCTATGTATTCACACGTGTATTACGATTTCCGGATAATACAATTATAGCATGAATAAAAGACAATTATCATGAACAAGGAAATATAATAATAATACTTTTATTATTGCCTCTAGGGCATATTTCCAACAGCATGATCATGTATATAGGCATCACGTCCGTGACAACTAGACCGACTCCTGCCTGCATCTACTACTATTACTCCACACATCGATGGCCTTCCGCCCATTTAAACGGCGCTTGCATACCAGAGGCGCTGCTGCGTAAGCTCGATTAGCCCCTAGGATAGTGGTGGCAGGCGTCTCCATCTGTGTGGTGGCTGCGGGTGCTGCGGGCATTGTTGGGGAGCGCAGTAATTTCAAAAATTTCCTCGCTACGCAAGATCATGGTGATGGCATAGCAACGAGAGGGGAGAGTATTGTCCACGTACCCTCGTGAGACCGTGCGAAGCGTTATGACAACGCGGTTGATGTAGTCGTGCGTCTTCACGATCAGACCGATCCAAGTACGAGCGTCACGGCACCTCCGAGTTCAGCACACGTTCAGCTCGATGACGATCCTCGGGCTCCGATCCAGCAAAGCGTCGGGGATGAGTTCCGTCAGCACGACGGCGTGGTGACGATGATGATGCTCTACCGGCGCAGGGCTTCACCTAAACTCCGCGACGATATGACCGAGGTGGAATATGGTGGAGGGGGCACCGCTGCGGCTAAGGAACGATCCGTAGATCAACTTGTGTCATGGGGTGCCCCTTCCCCGTATATAAAGGAGCAAGGGGAGGAGGCCGGCCCTAGGAGGCGCGCCAAGTGTGGAGTCCTACTAGGACTCCCTAGTCCTAGTAGGATTCCACCTCCTTGTTGGAGTAGGAGAAGGGAAAGAGGGGAGAGGAGAAGGAAGGGGGCTCGCCCCTTGTCCAGTCGGACCAGAGGGGCGCAGGCCTCCTCCCTTTGGCCTCTCTCCTCTATTCCCGTATGGCCCAATAAGGCCCATATACTCCCGGCGAATTCCGTAACTCTCCGGTACTCGAAAAATACCGAATCACTCGGAACCTTTCCGAACTCGAATATAGTCGTCCAATATATCGATCTTTACGTCTCGACCATTTCGAGACTCCTCGTCATGTCCCGATCTCATCCGGGACTCCGAACTCCTTCGGTACATCAAAACTCATAAACTCATAATATAAGCATCGTCATCGTAGCGTTAAGCGTGCGGACCCTACGGGTTCGAGAACTATGTAGACATGACCTAGAACTATTCTCGGTCAATAACCAATAGCGGAACCTGGATGCTCATATTGGCTCCTACATATTCTCGAAGATCTTTATCGGTCAAACCGCATAACAACATCGTTGTTCCCTTTGTCATCGGTATGTTACTTGCCCGATATTCGATCGTCGGTATCTCAATACCTAGTTCAATCTCGTTACCGGCAAGTCTCTTTACTCGTTCCGTAATACATCATCCCGCAACTAACTCATTAGTTGCAATGTTTGCAAGGCTTAAGTGATGTGCATTACCGAGAGGGCCCATAGATACCTCTCCGACAATCGGATGACAAAACCTAATCTCGAAATATGCCAACCCAACATGTACCTTGGAGACACCTGTAGTACTCCTTTATAACACCCAGATTCGTTGTGACGTTTGGTAGCACCAAAGTGTTCCTCAGTAGCAGGAGTTGCATAATCTCATAGTTACAGGAACATGTATAAGTCATGAAGAAAGCAATAGCAATGTACTAAACAATCAAGTGCTAGGCTAACGGAATGGGTGAAGTCAATCACATCATTCTCCTAATGATGTGATCCCGTTAATCAAATGACAACTCATGTCTATGGCTAGGAAACTTAACCATCTTTGATTCAACGAGCTAGTCAAGTAGATGCATACTAGTGACGTTATGTTTGTCTATGTATTCACACATGTATCATGTTTCCGGTTAATACAATTCTAGCATGAATAATAAACATTTATCATGATATGAGGAAATAAATAACAACTTTATTATTGCCTCTAGGGCATATTTCCTTCAGTCTCCCACTTGCACTAGAGTCAATAATCTAGTTCACATCGCCATGTGATTTAACACCAATATTCACATCTGTATGTGATAATACCCATAGTTCACATCGTCATGTGATTAACACCCAAAAGGTTACTAGAGTTAATAATCTAGTTCACATCGTTATGTGATTAACAACCAAAGAGTACTAAGGTATGATCATGTTTTGCTCGTGAGAGAAGTTTAGTCAACGGGTCATCACATTCAGAGCCGTATGTATTTTGCAAATATTCTATGTCTACAATGCTCTGCACGGAGCTACTCTAGCTAATTGCTCCCACTTTCAATATGTATCCAGATTGAGACTTAGAGTCATCTGGATCAGTGCCAAAACTTGTACCGACGTAACCTTTTACGACGAACCTTTTTTCACCTCCATAATTGAGAAACATATCCTTATTCCACTAAGGATAATTTTGACCAATGTCCAGTGATCTACTCCTAGATCACTATTGTACTCCCTTGCCAAACCAGGGCAGAGTATACAATAGGTCTGGTCCATTGCATGACATACTTTTATAAAACCTATGACTGAAGCATAGGGAATGATTTTCATTCTCTTTCTATTTTCTGCCGTGGTCGGGATTTGAGTTTTACTCAATTTCATACCTTTGCAACACAGGCAAGAACTCTTTCTTTGACTGTTCCATTTTGAACTACTTCAAAATCTTGTCAAGGTATGTACTCATTGAAAATCTTATCAAGCGTCTTGATCTATATCAATAGATCTTGATGCTCAATATGTAAGTAGCTTTACTGAAGTCTTTCTTTTAAAGAACTCCTTTTAAATACTCCTTTATGCTTTCCAGAAAAATTCTACATCATTTCTGATCAACAATATGTTACTCACATATTTTTATCAGAAAGGTGGTAGTTCTCCCACTCACTTTATTGTAAATACAGGCTTCACCTCAAGTCTGTATAAAACTTATATGCTTTGATCAACTTATCAAAGCGTATATTCCAACTCTGAGATGCTTGCACCAGTCCATGAATGGATCGCTGGAGCTTGCACATTTTGTAAGAACCTTTAGGATTGACAAAACCTTCTGGTTGCATCATATACAACTCTTCTTTAATAAATCCACTAAGGAGTGCAGTTTTGACATCCATTTGCCAAATTTCATAAAATGTGGCAATTGCTAACATGATTCGGACAGACTTAAGCACCGCTACAGTTGAGAAAATCTCATTGTATTCAACACCTTGAACTTGTCGGAAACCTTTTTGCGACAAGTCGAGCTTTGTAGATAGTAACACTACTATCAGCGTCCGTCTTCCTCTTGAAGATCCATTTATTTAACATGGCTTGCTGATCATCCAGCAAGTCAATCAAAGTCCATACTTTGTTATCATACATGGATCATATCTCAGATTTTATGGCTTCTAGCCATTTTGCGGAATCTGGGCTTATCATCGCTTCCTCATAGTTCGTAGGTTCATCATGGTCTAGTAACATGACTTCCAGAATAGGATTACCGTACCACTTTGGTGCGGACTGTACTTTGGAAGACCTACGAGGTTTGGTAGCAACTTGATCTGAAGTTTCATGATCATCATCATTAACTTCCTCACTTATTGGTGTAGGAATCACTAGAACTGATTTCTGTGATGAACTACTTTCCAATTCGGGAGAAGGTACAAATTACCTTATCAAGCTCTACTTTCCTCCCACTCACTTCTTTGAGAGAAACTCCTTCTCTAGAAAGGATCCATTCTTAACAACGAATGTTTTGCCTTGGATCTGTGATAGGAGGTGTACCCAACAGTTTCCTTTGGGTATTGTATGAAGACGCACTTCTCCGATTTGGGTTCGAGCTTATCAAGTTGAAAACCTTTTTCATATAAGTATCGCAACTCAAACTTTAAGAAATGACAGCTTAGGTTTCTTGCTAAACCATAGTTCATACGGTGTCGTCTCAGCGGTTTAGATGGTGCCCTATTAAGCGTGAATGCAGCTGTCTCTAATGCATAACCCCAAAGCGATAGTGGTAAACCGATAAGAGACATCATAGGTCACACAATATCCAATAAATTGCAGTTCTGACGTTCGGACACACCGTTCGCTGTGGTGTTCGGTGGCATGAGTTTGTGAAACTATTCCACATTATTTTAATCAAGGCCAAACTCGTAACTCAAATATTCATCTCTGATCAGATCACGAAACTTTATTTTCTTGTTACGATGATTTTCCACTTCACTCTGAAATTCTTTGAACTTTTAACTATTTCAAACTTATGTTTCATCAAGTAGATATCGCATATCTGCTCAAATCATCTGTGAAGGTCAGAAAATAATGATACTTGCGAGCATCAACACTCATTGGATCGCATACATCGGTATGTATTATTTCCAACAAGTCAGTAGCTCGTTCCATTGTTTCGGAGAACGGAGTTTTAGTCATCTTGCCCAAAAGGCACGGTTCGCAAGCATCAAATGATTCATAATCAAGTGATTCCAAAAGCCCATCAAGATGGAGTTTCTTCATCGCTTTACACCAATATGACCTAAGCGGCGAGTGCCACAAATAAGTTGCACTATCATTATTAACTTTACATCTTTTGGTTTCAATATTATGAATATGTGTATCACACGATCGAGATCCAACAAACCATTTTCATTGGGTGTATAACCATAGAAGGTTTTATTCATGTAAACAGAACAATAATTATTCTCTAACTTACATGAATAACCGTATTGCAATAAACATGATCAAATCATATTCATGCTCAGCATAAGCGCCAAATAACATTTATTTAGGTTCAACACTAATCCGAGAGTATAGGGAGTGTGCGATGATGATCATATCAATCTTGGAACTACTTCCAACACTCATCGTCACTTCCCTTCAACTAGTCTCTGTTTATCTTTGTAACTCCTGTTTCGTGTTACTAATCTTAGCAACCGAACAAGTATCAAATACTCAGGGCTACTATAAACACTAGTAAGGCACACATCAATAATCTGTATATCAAATATACCCTTGTTCACTTTGCCATCCTTCTTATCCACCAAATATTCAGGGCATTTCCGCTTCGGTGACCATTTCCTTTGCGATGTAAGCACTCGGTTTCAGGCTATGGTCCAACTTTGGGCTTCTTCATAGGAGTGACAACTTGCTTGTCTTTCCACTTGAAGTTCCCTTTCTTTCCTTTGCCCTTTTCTTGAAACTAGTGGTCTTGTCAATCATCAACACTTGATGCTCTTTCTTGATTTCTACCTTCGTCGATTTCAACATCACGAAGAGCTCGGAAACTTTTCGTCATCCCTTGCATACTATAGTTCCTCACGAAGTTCTAGTAACTTGGTGATGGTGACTAGAGAATTCTATCAATCACTATCTTATCTGGAAGATTAACTCCCACTTGATTCAAGCGATTGTAGTACCCAGATAATCTGAGCACATGCTCACTAGTTGAGCGATTCTCCTCCACCTTTTAGCTATAGAACTTGTTGAAGATTTCATATCTCTCAACTCGGGTATTTGCTTGAAATATTAACTTCAATTCCTGGAACATCTCATATGGTCCATGACGTTCAAAACGTCTTGAAGTCGATTCTAAGCCGTTAAGCATGGTGCACTAAACTATCAAGTAGTCATCATATTGAGCTAATAAGCGTTCATAACGTCGCATCTGCTCCTGCAATAGGTTTGTCACCTAGCGGTGCATCAAGGACATAATTCTTACATGCAGCAATGAGGATAAACCTTAAATCACGGATCCAATCCGCATCATTGCTACTAACATCTTTCAACACACTTTTCTCTAGGAACATATCAAAATAAACATATGAAAGCAACAACGCAAGCTATTGATCTACAACATAATTTGCAAAATACTACCAGGACTAAGTTCATGATAAATTTAAGTTCAATTAATCATATTACTTAAGAACTCCCACTTAGACAGACATCTCTCTAGTCATCTAAGTGATCACGTGATCCAAATCAACTAAACCATAACCGATCATCACGTGAGATGGAGTAGTTTTCAATGGTGAACATCATTATGTTGATCATATCTACTATATGATTCACGCTCGACCTTCGGTCTCCGTGTTCGAGGCCATATCTGCACATGCTAGGCTCGTCAAGTTTAACCTGAGTATTCTGCGTGTGCAAAACTGGCTTGCACCCGTTGTAGATGGACGTGAGAGCTTATCACACCCGATCATCACGTGGTGTGCAGGCACGAACTTTGAACTTTTGATAATTTTAGTGAGAGATCATCTTAAAATGCGGCAAGATGATGCATACATCACATGCAATCAATATAAGTGAGAACCATCGTGCTTGATAATTTTAGTGAGAGATCATCTTCTCGAAAAGTGCTTACATGGCGTTTGCAATCAAAGCAAGATAAGATGCATAACAATAAAATATAGATAAACATCACAACATGCAATCAATATAAGTGCATCAAAACCACAGCGATAGAAGTTGGTGCTGTTTTATGGACCGTATCATCATCTTTAAGTGCTTGTGATCTCCATCTGGCGTAATGTCGGTCGGGCGCTTCATCTCACAATACCGCACCATCGTAAGATCACCATCACTTGTGTTCTACCGTGCATATAACATCAACGCATAAAACCAGGCTCGGACCACTTTGTTGGGGACCAAAAATTGATCTCCATCGTAGTAGCCGTTGTTATGACGCGTGGTTGATGTAGTCTCGTCTTCAATCTCATTGCTCCGAGTTCAGCACGTTCAGCTCGATGGCGATCCCGGGCTCCGATCCAGCAAAGCGTCGGGGATGAGTTCCGCTGGTGGCGAGTGATAAAGTAAAGCAATTACATGGTCATGGGGTGCCCCTTCCCCGCATTTCACTAGGACTCCTAGTCTATAACCTCCCTTGTTGGAGTAGGAGAAGGGAAAGAGGGGAGAGGGAGAAGGAAGGGGGGCTCGCCCTTGTCCACAACCATATGGCTCCCATATACTCCCGCCCGTAACTCTCGGTACTCGATACCGAATCACTCGGAACCTTTTGAACTCGAATATAGTCGTCAATATATCAAACCATTTCATGATCATCTCATACAATAAAAAACTATAAACTCATAATATAAGCATCATTAAGCACCCTACGGGTTCGAGAACTTGACCATATCACATCACAACATGCCGGTGCAAAAACAAGTTAGCCGAGATTCGATCGTCGGTATCTCAATACCTAGTTCAATCTCGTTACCGGCAAGTCTCTTTACTCGTTCCGTAATACATCATCCATAACTAACTCATTAGTTGCACCTTGGAGACACCTGTAGTACTCCTTTATAATCACCCGATTCACGTTGTGACGTTTGGTAGCACCAAAGTGTTCCTCTGGTAGCAGGAGTTGCATAATCTCATAGTTACGGGAACATGTATAAGTCATGAAGAAAGCAATAGCAATGTACTAAGCGATCAAGTGCTAGGCTAACGGAATGGGTCAAGTCAATCACATCATTCTCCTAATGATGTGATCTAGATTAATCAAATGACAACTCATGTCTATGGCTAGGAAACTTAACCATCTTTGATTCAGCGAGCTAGTCAAGTAGAGGCATACTAGTGACGTTATGTTTGTCTATGTATTCACACATGTATCATGTTTCCGGTTAATACAATTCTAGCATGAATAATAAACATTTATCATGATATGAAATAAATAACAACTTTATAATTGCATCTAGGGCATATTTCCTTGAGGCATGAGGCGGCGTCGGTGGTGGATGCTTGGGGCGTGCGGCGATGCTGATGCCTGATCTATGGCTCTGTTGTTGCAGCTCGGCGGCGTGGTGGCGCTCCACAGTTGTTGGGGATATAATTCTTGAGTGTGAACCATACAGAAGGGCAGGTTACCCTAAATCCATGATCGAGGGCCCACGGAGGCCCGAGCCCAGGCGGATTAGTGTCCATTTATGTAAACCGCCTTAACCTTGTAACTTGTCTTTGAAAGATAAGAGAAGAGGCCAAGCGGACACTTGTAGGCGGATCGGGACTCTGTAGACCGGCGAGGCGTCAACCCGTGTATATAAGGGGCGACCGGCGGCGGTTTAAGGACAGACAATTCGAGGCTTAAGTGAAGCTATTGCTCCCTAATCGCCGAGATCACATCAATCCCATCACAACTAGGCGTAGGCTTTACCTTCATCGAAGGGCGAACTAGTATAACTCCGTGTCTTTGTGTCGCTTTAACCCCTCTAAGTTAACCGTTCAATGGCCTGCGACTAAGTCCTTTCACGAGGACATCTGCGTGACAATTCCATGACGGTTGGCGCCCACCGTGGGGCTATCGCCGCGATGGTTTGGCGATCTTAGAGGCAAGTTCGAAGGACTCGAAGGCTATCTTGTGGGCGGATGACTAAAAGTCGTCGCGGCAAGCTCTACATCGGCGATCGCGGATTGGGGCCCGAGGCGGCTCGATCGATCTGGTCTGGGTCCCCTTTGGTGGCATACGTATTCATCGGCAAGATCGGCGAGCAGGGCCTGGACGGACATCTGCACCGACCTCGTCGAGGCGGCTCGTGCGAAGAAGAGTCCTGCCTGGCTAAACCGGCCGTCAGCGTGCTTCGTGGGAGTCGTCCACGGAGACTATGAGCGGATCAGCATCGGCGGCGAAACCGTTGTCCACTCTGGTGACGAGTCGTCCGCCGGGAAACCGAGTCTTTGTACCAGCTGCAAGATGGCGGATCGAGGCTGTTCCGGCGGTGAGTATTCGGACCCTTTGATCTACCCAGCCGGGTTGGAATTTTCATGGCGGTACTGGCGGCGCTTCACTCTTGACCCTGGCGCCCATCGTCGCCCGGTTCAGCGGTGGTGGCAGCGGGGAAGGAGGCCTGTCGCCCACCGGCTCAAGTTTTATCGAGTTATTGACGCATTGGTTGCGCTCATGGCGAGAAGCTAATCCGGCGGATCAGGACCTACTAGCGAGAGATTGCAAAGGTGAAGAACAGATCGCTAAAGCTAAAGCGGATCGGCAGCCGCGAGACGTGAGGATGGCGGCGGAGCAGGCGCTTTGGATGCCTGAGCTTATAGGCTCATCTTTGGATCGAGTCGTCACATGAAGTCATGAAAAGTACAGATCCGTTTACCTTCGGTTTTCGAGGAAGAGCTCTTTAATACCCGGGGCGAGGGACGATAATCCGCCGTCGGTGGTGAACGGCGGAAGCACACAGGGGCGGCGGCGGTTCAGCCCGTGTGATAGATCTGCCTCGCCATCATCAGCGGCGCCCAGGTTGTCTGAACACCTCGGGTCACTACTCAACCCGATGGATAATCTTGTTGCGGCTGCGGCACGGTTGGGCGATTCAATTGAAGGTGATTCACCACGGCGGTAGAGACACGCCGGGTTAAGGAGCTCCTCGGGGCGGCCACAGCTCAGCGAGCGTATTCATACTGATCGGGATCGGATCCTCCACCCCGCCCAAGCGGAGCTATAGCCAGCCAGCCGGCGAACCGGCCGTATCAAGCAATGCGGCGGCGGCCCGCCTCGAGGCAACAACCCGGCGGGTGGCCGAAGGCGCTCAAGTGGTGGTGGACGGGCGAGAGCGCGTGGGGAGGCGAGTTAGCAGCACAACATGAGGATCATCAGCTCGCGCGGTTCGTCCGACCATCTTGAACCGGGGTCACGTCTGGCTCATTGGGGTGCCTTGCCTCGTCCCGCTTTACGCAATGTCGTTTGCCCAAGGACTTCAAAGGGCCACGCAAGGTGCCCAATTATACCGCCGATTTGGCTCGAGCGTGGATAGAAAGCTATGAGATGGCCATGGAGATCTGGATGTGGATGAAGCTGCGTGTGCAAAGTATTTCACCATGATGTTGGAAGATGCGGCCCGTGCTTGGTTGAAGAACTTGCCGTAACTCGGTTAGTTCATGGACCCGATTGCGGACCCGATTCATTCAAAATTTCAAAGACACTGTAAACAGCCCATATGCGTGGTGGATTTGGCGGCTTGTGTCGAGCGGGGCGAATCCACAACCCATTGGGTGCGCCCGCGTTTGGAGGTTTTACATTCGTCGGATCGGATCAACCCTGATTCGCGATCTTAACCCTAGAAGCCAACTGCGGTTCGAACCGTTGAAGCTGAAGCTGGGCGCATGAAGCGTTTTGCAATGACATGGGCACTCTCATGGGCGTTTTGGTAAAGTATGCTGATTACGATAGTACCAAGGATCCGAGTGCGAGGATGGCGAAGTAGGGAAGGAAAACAGAATAGCAACTCGAGTCAGCAGCATCACTCGGCGGGCAATGGAAACAAGCGTAAATCAAGCGGTAACATGGGCCGTAGCCAACACCAGCGCAGGACAAGGGTCAGCGGCGCAAGGGTAAGCAGATCAAACCGGGGCGGTGCGCAAGGTCACAATCCGGATCGTTTGAATTACCTATTGAATCAACCTTGTCCGAAGCATGGGGCGAAGGAGGCACCAACAAACCACCTCTGGAAGGATTGTTATATCATGCAGGAGTTCAAAAACTCTAATGCTTTCGGTATGATCAAGGGCCGGTGGCGGTTCGAGGTCCGCCCGGATTCTGATGGAGAAATTCCGGCCCGAGATTCGGTGGTAATCCGGGCGGGCAAGGCAATCGAGCAATCGAACAATCGAACAATCGAACCAAGGGGTTACAATCAACAACAGCAGCGATCGGGTTACCAAAGTAATCCAGCGGTTGAGCAGTGGATAGTACCATGTCTTTACCACCAGCTTGGACAGAGCGAGACCGGAAACTTGAGCGGGCGGTCGGTGTTGTTGAACCGGCCGCACCGCATTACCTGCGCTGGTCGAGCAGCCTATTGTATGGAGCAGAGGATCATCCTCCCGGGTTTACAATCCGGGTCAGCTAGCCCTGGTGGTGGCACCTCGGTGGGAGGATACAAGTTTACCAAAGTGCTTATGGATGGAGGGCAGCATCAACATCACGTACTCTGAGACCTTCCGGCGTATGGGGTTGTGGATAGGCATCTCGGGCCGTCCAGCCGGTGTTTCACGGTGTGGTGCACAGTAAGTCGGCGTGCCGGTCGGTAAGATAGCTCTGGAGGTAGCCTTTGGAGATGAACATGACTCGGATCGAAAACATTGGCGTTTGAGGTGGTGAAAATCAAAGCCCTTACCACGCCTGTTTGGGCGGCGGCTTATCTAAGTTTATGGCACGGCCATGTTATGTTTATTTGCAGCTGAAAATGCGGGTCACAAAGGGCGATAACGGTTCATGGGAGCCGCGGATTGCGTTGGAGTGCGAGGAAGGTGATGCGGCTTATGCAGAGTCGGTTTGTGCCACGAAGAGTTAAAGTATTATAAAGACAATGTTGATCCGGCTGATATGACCCGTTGAAGAAGCCCACTCTGAGCACGATCCGGAATTGAAGTTTAAGTCGTGGTGAGACTAAACTTATTGATTTTGTGCGGCGATTCGTCCAAGCAGTTCACCATCGGTGCCAACTTGGATCCTAAATAGGAAGCGCTCATCGAGTTCATCCGTGAGAATCGGGACATTTTGCATGAAACCTTCGACATGCCGGTGTACCGAGGAACTCGCTGAGCACACTCTTAATGTTGATCCCAAGTACAGACCGGTAAAGCAGTTTCTTCGCCGGTTTAACGAGGAAAAGCGCAAGGCCATTGGAGAGGAGGTTGCGGGCTCTTAGCGGCAGGGTTTATCGTTGAAGTTTTCCATCGAGTGGCTTGCTAACCGGTGTTGGTCCTTAAGAAGAATGGCACTTGGCGCATGTGTGTGGATTACGAGATCTTAACAAGGCTTGTCCGGCCAGATCCTTCGCCCTCCCGCATTGATCAGATTATTGGCGCCACGGCGGGTTGTGGCGTTTAGCTTTTTAGATGCATATTCGGATATCATCAGATTAAGATGGCGGTTAAGGACCAGGAGAAGACAGCGTTTATCACCCCTTTTGGAGCCTTCTGCTATGTATCTATGCCTTTTGGGCTCAAAAGCGCCCAAGCAACTTATCAGCGTTGCGTACATAATTGCTTGCATGAACAGATCGGCCGTAATGTGCATGCTTATGTGGATGATATTGTGGTTAAGTCAAGGAGGAAGGAAACGTTGATTGAGGATCTAAAGAAACTTTTGACAACTTGCGGGTGTACAACATGATGCTCAACCCGGCTAAGTGTGTCTTGGTGTTCCGGCGAGCAAGTTATTGGGTTTTCTTGTGTCCAACGAGAGGATTGAAGCTAATCCGGATAAAATTACAGCTATCACCTCCTTGGCTAAGCCAAAGTGCATCAATGATGTCCAGCGATTGGCGGGTCGGATTGCGCGCTAAGCGGTTTATTAGCCGCCTAGGAGAAAAGGCCATTCCTTTGTACGAGATCTTTGAAGAAGGCGGATCAGTTTATGCGGAGTTCAGCGCTGATGAAGCATTGGAGGACTTAAAGCGGCGGTTGGCCAACCGCTTGTTCTCGCCGCTCCCATTGACAAGGAGCAACCATTATATGTTGCTGCTAATGCGGGGCGATCGGCGTAGCCATTGTGGTGGAGCGAAAGGAGGCGGGGAAGGAGTATCCGGTTCAGCGGCGGTTTATTACATCAGCGAGGTCCTCATTGAGTCTAAGCAAAGATATCCGCATTGGCGAAGCTGGTATATGGAGTTTTTATGGCAAGCGGAAGCTGAAGCAATATTTTCGAGGCACCCCATCACGGTGGTCGATTCAGCTCCTTTAGGCGATATCATACTGAACCGGAAGCGGCGGCGGATTGCTAAGTGGGCTATAGAACTTGGGCCGCACGGTTTAAGGTATGTGCCTCGGACGGCGGTAAAATCTCGAGCACTTGTGGATTTCATTAATGATTGGGCGGAGTTGCAAGCGCTGAAGAAAAGCGGATCATACCTATTGGACCATCCACTTTGATGGGTCCAGGCAATTGGAGGGCTCGGGGCTGGAGTCGTATTAACTTCCCAGAGGTGACAAGTTCTATTCGTCCTCCGCTTAATGTTCCTTGTACTAATAATGCAGCTGAGTATGAAGCTTTGCTCCACGGTCTCCGGATGGCTAAGGAGATGAATCTCAGCGGGTTAAATGCTTTGGTGACTTCGGACTTGGTGGCTCGGCAAGTATCGGTGCCAGGATTCCAAAGATCCACTCATGGCTGCGTCTGTCGGGAGGTGGATGTTGTTGCAGGACACTTTAAAGGATATCAGGTGGACCATGTGGATCGTCGGAAGAAGCGGCGGATGCTCTAAGCCGGCTGGGCTCTCAACGTAAACGGTCCGCCCAATGTCTTCCTTGACGTCTTGCACAATCCGTCGATTAAGCTTCTGATGAAGTAGATTTGGCTATTCTGATCCGGAGGCTCGATTGGTGGCAGCCTTGCATGTCATTCGGATTGGGCGCTCCCTTACTTGGCATACATGAACGGGCGAGTTACGGAAGATGAGGCGTTGGCCCGACAGATAATTGGCGGTCTAAGTCTATGACCATATATAATGGCGAGTTACATCATTGCAGCGTGTCGAGGCGTTTCAGCGTTGTGTGTCCCCGAGGAAGGCCGTGAGATATTGCGTGAGATCCATGAAGGGACTGTGGTCACCACGCCGGTTCAAAATCCTTGGTGGCCAAAGCGTTCCGCCATGGTTTTATTGGTTGACTGCCCATCTTGATCTTGGAAGAACTGGTCGAGCGATGTGATGGTTGCCGAAGTTTTCTAGGCGTGCTCACATACCGGCTCGGGAATTGAGGATGATTCCAATTACTTGGCCGTTTGCAACTTGGGGGCTGGACATGGTGGGGCCTTTTAAAGGTCAAGGACAAGAAAACACACTTGCTGGTCGCGGTTGACAAGTTTACAAAGTGGGTCGGCGAGCACATTAGCAAGTGTGATCACGGCCACGGCGGTTCCGTTCATAAAAGGGTGATCTTCGGTTTGGGTTTCCACAGTATCATCACGGACAATGGCACCAATTTGTCCAAGGGAGCCATGAAGGAGTTTTGTGAGCGAGCACATCCGGCAGCGTTTCTTGATGGCCCACCGCGGTCAATGGTCAAGCGAGCGAGCTAATCGGGAGATCTTGAGAGGTATCAAACCCGGCTTATGGTCCCTTTAGAGAGGGCGCGGGTTGTTGAAATAGAAGAGCTACCATCGTGATATGGAGTATCAATACTACCCTAACAGATCCACTGGATACACACCGTTCTTTATGGTCTATGGGCGGGCGGTCCTTCCTTCGATATTCGTCATGACTACCCAGCGTATGGCCTATGTTGAGGCGATAGCGAGGCAGCAAGGCAGGGCGCTTTGGATCGGCTGGATGAAGAAGCGAGATATGGCGGCTGCCGTTCGGCGATTTACTAACAGGATCTTCGTCGGTATCACGATCGGCGAGTTAGAACAAGAACCTTCGGGAAGGAGACTTGGTGCTCGGCTCATTCAAGACCGAACAGATATGCACAAGCTATCCCGCCTTGGGAAGGGCCCTTTGTGGTCAGCAAGAATTTGCTGTGGGTCATACTATCGATTGATATTCGAGGCGAAAAGACTCACGCATGTCGAAAGAGGAGACCAACAGGCCGTGGAACATAGCTCATCTTGACCTTATTATACGAGCCATCGGCTCCACTTATGTACATATTAAGACAATGTATATATTATGAATAAAAGCAATAAACCGGAGCCTCGGCTAAAGCGGGGTATCCGTTTTGTAAAAAGTCGGTTTGGGTACATGGAGTTGTTGTCATGAGCAGCCTCGGTTTAGCCCTTGATCTTGCTTCTCGGAAGTTTTATGTCACTTGGGGGCTTGGTGGTGTCGAGCCAATGCAACACCTTTGATGGGTGAAAGCCACCAGATCACTTGAGGACATGGTCACATCTGAACCGATCACGCCTCTTGGTCGACCTAAGGCCATAGAATCACTTAGGGGCTTGGTGAACCCGAACCATTGCCATGCCACTTGATCGGCATAATGCCACGGTTTCGAGTTGGGGACTGGCTGACTTGAACCATCGCTACACCTTATGGGGAGCTTGGTCTGTCCGACCATGGTAACACCATCGATCGAGCTCGATAAAGCCTTCTTCTTGCAAGCGGTTTTATAATTGCCTTTGCTTTCATATTGATTTCATAACTGTTATTTGATTTTATTGGCCTTTTAAACCGATGACCTCTTCAAACCGGTTCAATCTGTCATTAATGGAACTTGGTCTATTTTAATCCGGAGATATTTGTTTGGTTTGATTTTTTATTTAACATCCATTATGGAGTAACGAGGGGCTTGTCATGACCCAACCACGGTTTACGGTAAACCGGCATTATAAACTTTCTGAGTTGTTTTCTCCTTTGGCGGTAATGGTTTATACACCCTCCGTCTCAAGATTAGCTAAGCCAATTGCATGCCCGACGTTGGCATGTATTTGTTTTAAATATCACAAAGGTTTGAGCATATACATCAATATTTTCTTATAGAAATATATCGGCATCACAAGCGGTGGCGACACAAGCCGCCATGGCGGTTTAAGAATCTGTGATTGCAGGCAAAATGCATTGAAGGTTTCAAACCAAGGTATCATCACCTCCAGCGAAGGTTCTGGTGAGAGTGTAAAAGCATGTTCAAAAATAAAGTCTTGGCTATTCTATTACAAGGCCTTCCAAGGCACGGTGTTTCGCATGGCGTTATGACTAGCAGTTTACGATGCATCGCCCGGCTTGCGGATTAAGCTTCTTCGCGGGTTGGCGTGAGGAAGAGGCGCTGGCGTCGGTTCAACTTCTTCATCTTCATCACCCAAAGCCGGAAGTCATTGGTAGACCAGTCAATCCGGGTTAAGGCACGAAAGACAGCCTCTTCACTTATAAGCTCAGCGGATCAGCGTCGAGGGCATAAGTGTGCTTACGGTTGGAGGAACAAGGCTTTGCACTTCGGAATGACAAACTCCACCCGCTTGTTGTTTGCATCATAAAAAAGCGGTGAACGCCCGGTTAACCTGCTGCCGATTGACTTCGCCCGGTGACGCATTTCCTTTGTTATTCGTTTGAGCGTCATTATCAAAGGCTTCACCGTTCTCTTGGCGCTGAAACCCTTGGCTATGTCGGCCGGGTCAAGATCCGCTATCACGCCTTGGCGCGAGTTAGAAACGATAGAGTGCCAGCCGGGCGCGGATCGCTTCAACTCTTCAAGCTGCCCGGAACCATGGACAGCGGTCCGGTGTATCTTTGATCGAGGGGCGGAGCTGTGTTGTCGTATGATGTGGCACATATGACTCGCTGGCGCGGTATACAGCTGCTCAATCAGCGTATAAGCGGCCTTGAGCTTCTTCCGCACATCGAGCCGGATGAACAATCGCTTGCCTGCACGGTTTGAGACAGCTCAGGTTAAACGGCGGAAATATCAAAACAGAGATAATCAGTGCGAGTTTTCTTACCAAAGATGGCAGAGGTCATGGCATGCTCTTGGCGCTTTAGTCCGGTAAGCTCTTCAGTCACCGGTTTAAGAGCTGCTTCAGCATCTTCCGCCCGTTTTTCAAACCGGCCTTCTCGGTGTCCCAGTTGGCCCGTTCGGATTTATACCACTCCTTCAGCTGTTCCATAGTGGCCAAGGCAGTCTTCAATTCGTCCTTGGCCTTGGTGGTTTCTGCTTGTTGAGTTTCCAGATTGGCTCGAAGGTCCTTGAGTTGCACGGTTTGCTGGTGTATTTCATTCTGATAACAAAGGGAGCACGTTAGTTGTTTCATTGTAAAGTCCCAAGCTCAATACAAATATTCAACTTGGCACTTGGGGGCTAATGGCTAGTTGATCTCAGTTTGCTATGGGGATACACAAATTAAGTCCCGGTTTAACTATGCTAAGTTGAACCGACCCTTGAGAACTACAATATTGCAGTTTAAAGGCGTATGTTTTTATGCAAAGTTAAGTGCGGTTTAGCTGTGCGAGTTAAACCGACCCTTAGAGAACTACTATACAGCAAAAGTACAAGAAAGGCATAACTCATTACCTCATAGCGGTCCTTCATGCGATTTACGGACCGGCTTCAAAGTCACGGCTTGTGTAGAGCAGTTCGAAGCGGAGTGAAGTTCTTGGGCAGAGAAATTGTCATAAGGTGACAGATCAGTTTTCCCTTATCTTTGCTCATAGTAGTGGAATCTTCCTTGGCTGTGTTTTGCTAAGCGACGGTTGGCTAGGAGTGGTGTAGCGATTACTGTCACAATAACATCATCATTTTTTGCTGGGATGGCCAGACCGGCGGTCCTCTTTGGGCTTGATGTCTTCTTACTTTGGCTCGGCGGTTCAACAATTCGACCCGCTCTGTGGCGGGCTCGGTGGAGCAGGATCGAGGTTTCCACTTGGGCCTCGGTTCAGTTTCTGGCGGATCAGCGATGTCGTCTTTGTACAACTCACGAGCTATTTTGGCGACTTGAGGATTTTCGTGGGTTTGCTCTGGGGTCTTTTCGGATCAACATCCACAGTAGGATCAAGGGTTTCGCTTTCTTACTCAGCGAGCCTTGGTGCTGCAATATTGGAATTGGATTAAGACAAATCGACCAAGGCAATTGTAAACCGAATTGGCGGGACATCGATTCGTACCTACCTGCAGCAACTTTAAGCGGAGGCGATTCGTGGTTGATGAACCGCCGGAAGAGTTGGAAGAGGCCTGATAATTGGTCGAGACGGATTGAGAGGACATCGGAAGAAACCTTTTAGGGATAACGCTTTTCGGAGAACAAGTCACCTCGGGCGGCCTTCCGGGTTGGTGTATCTAGTAAACAGGATGAGGTAATCCGTTGACCATTGTGCGGGTCGTATGCGGCGCTCTTCAGCCTCTTGTGTCTTCAAGGAAAGGTTTGGATTCAAATAAGCACAGGAATGATATTTTTCACTTTCCGGACGGTGACGAATTCTTTTAACTATGCGAGGTCGGATTCGGAAGAAAGAAAGATTACCTCAACGAATTCGGCATGGTGGCTTCAACATCATCACAGGAGGTAAAATTGTCGATAAAAAGGAATACAAAGGGACAAATCACAAGCAGAAGAAACACAAAGAGGAGAGCGGTTCTGGCGACTCCCTCGTAAGGATATCAAGTTTTACCTCAGCTTCGATTCTTACGTCCTCCGGCGGATCGGAAGACTTCGTGATTTTCTTCTTGCCAGCCTTCTTGGTGGCCTTGGACTTTACCTTGGCGCCCGAGCGGTTTGAGTGCAGCTTCGAAAGGGCTGTTAGCCTGAAAGTAACAAGAATTAATATATATCAACAAGGCATTAATTTCGAAGCGGTGAGTAGAGCCTACATGGCGGTTTATTGGCAACACAAAGGAGCCAACCGGTTTGGCTCTGAGCGGAGATCGGTTCATCCAGCATCCGCTTCCTTTGTCTCTATGACTTCAAGTTCTGTTATTGGTAGCTCGTGGCGTCTTTGAGGGTCTTGGAGGCTGCCGGTGTATTAGATGCATCAATCCGGGCGGCGGCTTGGTGGCAAAACGCCCCAAGAAACCCAACACCGCACAAGGTCCACACCAGTTAAGCCATTGGCCATTAGAGCCGGGCTTGATAATTTGGCGCGAAGTTCTTCCGTTCCTTGGCGGTCAGCGTAAAACAGCGGATGATGGTTGCTAAGCGGTGAGGCGGTAACCCGACAAAGGATTCTCATTGGCGGGGAGCGGTGTTCGGCGGTAGAACCAGGTTTGGTTCCAATCTTTTGGATGGCTGTGGTGTTTGGCGTGAGAAAGTCCACTTCCTTCCTTTTACTGGATTGAAGCGCCGCCCAGCTACGTGTTGGGACCATCGAGAAAATTCTGTCTGGCGGTTCAAGTGGAAAAAATCCGGAACAGCTCCACAAATGGTTCTTCTTGAAGATAGACTTCACGAAAACTTGGAAATTGCATATGTTTGACACGAGTTGGGCCAATATCCTGCGGATGGAGTTGAAAACTTGCAAGGGCGTCCGGAAGAATTTTGATCGGCGGGCAGAATCCCGGTCTAAGTGCTGCATAAACACAATTACTTCTCCTTCTTGCGGCTCGGGAGAATTTCGGCATCCGGAACACGCCGATGGAGGACATTTTGAAGCCAAAGCGCCCGGTGGTAGCGTATCCGTTGAGTTGCGTTTGATGATCTTGGACGGAACCCAATTGCAAGCTGAGAATTGAGGGCCATTCGGAAGACTAAACTGCGAAAGAAAAGGAAAAGCGGTTCACCGTTAAGCAGTTCGAGCACATTATACAATGTTAAACCGGCGATTGACTGCCGGTTTCCAATTCGGTTTAGCGAGGACTAATGGAGTGGCGAATTAGCTATCAAAAGTCAACCCGCCAAAAGAGACAGAACTGGAAAATCTACTAAGTGTGGACGAAACAGATTTCACATGCGAATGGAAGTAATTTAGATCTGCGAAGGTTCGGTGAGAAAAATTTCTGCGACCTATGCAAGCCTCATAGAGGCAGGAAGGTTCGTGCGTCCTAAACAAGAAGATCTGAATAAAATGAAAGATGAACAGGAGTGAAAGTGATGGCGGGCGGTCGCGCGCCGCAGGATGTGTACTACGGCGAATCATACGGCCATGGCAGGGCAGGTATGAGGACACTATGATGAACACCTATGAACTACAAGAGGAACAGGGACCTTGAGATGCGGATCTAGGGTTGAAGAGGCCTTACGATCGCCCGGCGTGAGGCGCTAAAAGCTTCGGTCCCGTCGAGGTTGATCTGTGACCTGGCGCCGCGCGGGCGATCGAAGGTCGGCGGCGACGGCGGAGCTTCAAGCGGGGGGCGTCGCGAGGAAGAAGAAGTGCGGAAGAAGAAGAAAGAGCCTGCGGTTTATTTATAAGGAGCAGGGCAATTAACGGCCTTGAGAATCGAGGAGTCAAAAGCGGCCAGGACGGCGCGATGATCGCCTCGATTTCAGGATAGTATTAAATGAAGGAATCTTCTTGTTTGGATTTATTTATTAAAGATGACGTCAAAGCGCCCGTCGCGGATCGGAGGATAGCGTCACGGCGGTTCAAGCAGATGGCGGTTTCTGAAATATGAAGGAGATCAAGAGTTTCTTGAAGATGTTGGAGATTAACATGAACGGTTCAAGTCAATCTGGGGCCTAATGTTGGGGATATAATTCTTGAGTGTGAACTGCCTGAAGGGCGGGTTACCCTAAATCCATGATCGAGGCCCACGGAGGCCCGAGCCCGAGGGGATTAGTGTCCATTTATGTAAACCGCCTTAACCTTGTAACTTGTGCTGAAAGATAAGAGAGAAGAGCCGGGCGGACACTTGTATGAGCGGATCGGGACTCTGTAGACCGGCCGGGCGTCAACCCGTGTATATAAGGGGACGACCCGGCGGCGGTTTAAGGACAGACAATTCGAGGCTTAAGCGAAGCTATTGCTCCCTAGTCGCCGAGATCACATCAATCCCATCACAACTAGGCGTAGGCTTTACCTTCATCGAAGGGCGAACTAATATAACTCCGTGTCTTTGTGTCGCTTTAACCCTCTAAGTTAACCCGTTCGATGGCCCTGCGACTAAGTCCTTTCATGAGGACATCTGCGTGACAATTCCACGACCTTTGGTGGTGGCGGAAATGGTGGCCTGCAGCAGCGCGGTGGGGCGGGCCCGATCTAAGCGGTCGTGGGTGGTCTTTGGGGAGCCCGTGGATCTGGTGCTCCTCGTGGCTTACCGGCGGCGCTCGGGCATAGAATGCGTGGAGGAAGTCGGGCGGCGACCCGTCCCGAGGACACAGCGGCTTGGCTGTGGTGGTGGCGGTTGGCTCGCCATCGGATGCCCTTCCGGTGGTAGCCCGGCATGTCTTGTTGTACGCCACTCGTGGCATGAGGTGTTGTTGTGGTTGCGGTCACGGTTGAGAGGTGCGGCGGAGCTGCACCAGGTGGAGCACTGTGGGCGTCAACCATGGGGATTGTGTGTTGTGTAGTGCTTGGATCTACTTAGATTCGGAGGTGTGGAGGAGCTTGGGCGAAAGTCCAGCCTGACTTTGGGTCGGTGCCGGCAACAATGGCGCCATGGCCATGGTGCCATTCCTCTCCATGAAGGTGTTGCCATGGAGCTCCATTACCGACTCTCGGGAGAAATCTCTAACCGGATGGTGAGGCGAGGCGATGATGGCCGCTCGTCGTTTCCTTCTTCGAGCATCGCCTTGGAGAGTCAGCATATTTGCGGTTCGCGCGGATCTCTTAAATCGTTGGGGACATTGGATGTCGTGGTGGCGGCTTCGGGAGGTTTCTTACTGTGCTCGAGATGGCGCTCTCGGGAACAATGTGAGTGGCAGCTCTATGAGGTGGGACTCTATCTCGACATTGGTTGGGTGGCATCCTTGTCCCGCTTGGGCGGTTGGGGTGTCGACTCGGTCAATGCGCTTCTGAGAGGGCAATCGACTTTCGTCGGGGCAGCGGCCCGTATATGGTCTTGACATTCATAGTGCATAGCGATTGCCCTAAGCTGCGTGGGCTCGGGCAGTTGGGTTGTGTGGCGTTGTTGCTCGGGGAGCGGTGGTATGTCGAGCGCCAGCCCGGATGGCGATGCCGGTGGAGTGCGCTAAGCGCGGCGGAGTGGTGGATGTCGGGGCGGCGGCCCGAGAATCCTTTGTGGCGACCAGGCTTACGTAGCGCGATGACGATTTGAGCAATGTCGGTGAAGCGGCAATGGTTGCGCTAGTCGGCTCTTCTCCGGCGTGTCTGATGTGCCTCGGTTTGTTTGTTGTTGTGGAGTCGAAACTGTGGCGGTGGGGCCCTATGGCATATGATGGTAGGCTGCGGTGGCCCGTTCGGCAATCTTCGTGGCATCGGTTTTGTTCTTCCAAGTTCTCCGTCAAAGTCGGAGTTGTGCTGTCTGGCCGCGGTGGCTGAGTTTTGACACAGATCTTCATGCAGCGGTGTGGGTTGCGTTGATGATCGCCTCGGAAAAAGTCCGAGTTGTTTGCTCGAGTGTAGGGATGGCGATCGATGGCGCCTCTAGGGAGGAGTGATGGCGATGACACCTGTGTGCGAGGCCCTCTTTGTAGCGGTGTCGTGGGCCTTCTTATGTGTGCCGCTCAGCGATTCGATAGTTTTCGCCAGTTCTCCATAATCAAGCTGGGCAATCTGGTTTTCGCTCGGTCTTTCCTAGTTAAGCTGAGCAACTCTTTTCTTTTAATGAATGCAGGATAACTGTCATTTCGAAAAAAATATTAGGATGATTTTTGTATTGAAAACAATCGTTTTGACAAGACGAGAAGACAATCCGTGTAGAACACTTTTTCATATGAGGTCGTGTGGGAGGCATAATTGGGCGAACAATACTCGGAATAGAAAATTTTAGTGCTTCGAGCATAGTTTCGGCCCTTTAGATGAGATCGGATGGTGATGACCCAAACAACAAAATTTCTCATTTTGACGATAGGGAACTTTCTCATGTTTGAGACCTTTTCCATTTGAAGCATCTTAACTAGGAGTAAGTTTTTGGCCATGCCAAAAATCTGGCGTCAACTGTTTGGTCCGTGTGCGCCGTGTAAACTCAGTCTTCCTCTGGCGCGGGTGAAGGTGTTAGTGTGTTCTTGTTGTGGCGCTTTCATTGGTTGGCCTCGTTCAAATCGAGCAGGTAAGCGAATCCCGTTTTCAGATGCCTGTAGCGGCAAACATGGGTGAAGAAGAAAATATAATTGCGCGGAGAAAAAATGTTGAAATATGAGATGGGCCTAGAGCCCATATGACACTTTCAGATTTAATCTCTAAGGGCCCATGTAGGTGGCATGACAAGGTGGTGGGAAGTTTAGTCCCACCTTGGAAGTGGAAGGAGAGTTGGAGTGGTTTATAAGGGACTCTCTCCCTCATGCTATTGGAGCTTGAGAAGAGATGAGGCCCTCACGCCTCCTCCTCCTCCGCTTTCGGCAGCGCCAGCCTTGCAGGTTCTTGAGATTGAGCGAGCCGAGCTCACTCCTATCGCTTCTTTTTGCGGTCAGGAATGGAGAGTCTTTGACAGGTGGGGCCACGATCTGAGGCGTCGGATCATGGGCTACCGACTTGGGCGTGGGTTCAGCCCACGTCTCTCCTGTGACGCACATATATATGTGGCGCTGCCAACCCTAGCCGACACGAAAACATAACGCATCTCCGCCTCCACGCCCACGTTGCCGTTCCTCTGCTGCTGCTGCGCGGCGCTCCGTCCGTTCACGCGTACGGTTGGCGAGAGCAGGCCTCGAAACCACGCCTCTCCGGATCCTGTGCGGGAGAGGGCGATTAGATTTTAGGTAGCGACTACGCGACTGCTCGCTTCTATTCATCTCGTCCGCACCACCTTCGTCATCATCATGTCGACCGGCGCTGACCGTGCCGCCCGCTGAGAAGGCGAGGCCGACAAGAAGGCCGCCGAGAATGCGCGGCTGCTGTCACCGCCACCGCATGGCGATTGGAGGGTATACATTGCTTATCCCTCTCGTGTTTCTTTCTGTTGTAGCAGTACTAGTGATATCGTAGATGTTTCTACTATATCGTAGTACATGCTTTGTTAGATCGTAATCAGTATGTTATCAATGTTGTTCATGTCATGCTCATGATTTATTTATGGATTAATTTAATCGAAAAACTGCCTATTTTCTTATCAAAAAATACAGCTCCCAACTCGTGTTGTGAAAAATAAAAATCATATTTTGGATTGTCCGAGAGCTCAACGTGCCGTGCCATCAAATTCTGGTGTTCAAAAGAGACACTTGGTTATTTTCAATTTTCAAAAAAAGGAGACACTTGGTTTTCATTAAATGCGTTAGGATCAGGAGATGTCCAAATTAGCTAGTGGAGCATTTGGTAAAGATGTCAAGAACAAATTCGATGTCGTACAAAGAAATAAAAGCGCCGAGGGACTGAAGCTTCAAGACTTGGCGCCAGAATAATAGCATCACTGCCTTGGCCATGCTTTGCTGGGTGTATAAAATCGCTCAAGAATCAAACTAATTAAGCTCATGCGCTGCACTTCATGGTTGATAGGATGCCACCCCTCACAGCCGCATCCTCGTCGCGGTCGCCCCCCGCCTGCCGCCCCAGCGCGCCGAGCAGCAACAGGGGGCCTGGATCACGCGGCAGCACCGGCGCTGCCGCCCGGGCAAAGTCGAGGCAGCCGCTGGGCTGCGCTGGCGGCGGGGTCGTGGGTGGCGGCATCGCCGCGACCTTCTTCGCGTCCCCGAGGCGGTGCACCTGCGTGGAGGTCCGCACCACCGGCGACCTCTCCGACTGCAGCAGCGGCATCGTCCGGTGCAGGCATAGTTGATCACATCATCGGTACATCGGTGACTAGTCCTATTATTATAATTGATCATGATGTCGAGCCATCAATACAAAGCGAATGCAATGTTCGTTCGAGCAAAATGTCAAAGATTACAACATGATCCATCAAGTCGAGCAATTGGACAAGATAGGACGGCGGAGTTTGTTGAGGCACGATCATTTGGCGGTCGGATCAGATTGGTTTTGGCGGCAATCAAGCGTTGACTCGGCTATCTCCAGCGATTCATCTAAAGGTGGACAAGTACACACCAATGATGGCGGAATCAAGTCCTTGAGCAAGGATATTGTTAAAAAGTGCATCAAGAACAATCTTGAAGGCGAAAATTCCATCAAAGCTACAATGGTGACATCTAGCACTGGGGCAACAAGAGAATTCAAAGACCGATGCATGCACTAGCAAAAAAGCAAAGGCCATGGTAGCGCAAAGGCGAAAAGCCAAAAGTCACTTTCACGTAGTTATTAGAAAAATATCAGAAGATAAGTGAGGCAAAGAGTGCTTATCGGCCGAGTGAAACAAAAGCATCGAAGTCACCCCCAAGGCATAAATTTGAAGACCGGGTTTGGCGAAGGAAGAAGTTGAGCAAACAGACTCCATATCCTCCTTTTGGGCCACCAATGCCGATGTCATGGATACCTTCCCATGCTGACTATTATTTAGATCAATCATGGAACAAGTATAAATCAAGGGCACACCGTCCATCATATTCTAAACCACCTCACCAAAATTATGCAACTCGGGAGGATCATCATTTGTTCAACAACCACATGTTAAAGACCGACTCATCCAAAAAGAATCGGTCCGGGGTCATCAAAGAAGATGAGCGTGGTCAAGCAAGTGTACCGAGTGAAAAGGATGGCGGCAAGTGTGCTATTTCAGATCCGACTCCAGATGACAAAAAGCCAGCCGAATCTATGTTGTCTACTAAGGACAAGAAAGTGAAGCAAGTAACTTTCAAGGATCCAATCGCCGAGTTTGGACAGGCCAAGCCGGAGATGCCCAAAGCCAGGAAGAACATGCCAGTGCACAAACCAAAGTCCCAGCCGGGATGTCCACTTGGCTTACCATATCTGCAACAGAAGAAGCTGAATCGACTTAGGGCCAAAGAGCTGGAGAAGAGGAACATGGCTTGGGTTCCCAAGAGAAATCCTCGAGTCAAGAGCGGCATCACATCTCCTATTGTGAAGCCGACAGGAGTAAAGGAGGACAAGTATCGAGTCGGCAGGAGGAGTCGACAGTTTTCATCTCACTATAGGAGACTCCAAATGGTGCATTGTCCATATTCTTAAACCGTTCCATCAAAGCCAGCGTCCCAGAACTTATCCCCAGCCGAAACATCTGAATCATATCGGCTATTCACACTTTGGTGGACAGTTTCACCAGGTCCTTTGAAATAAGGACACATGGCAGATGTTTGCATATTGCCCTAAGAGTACATTGTGTTGGCAAAGTTAGCATCTGGCTAATAGTTATCATTGTGGTGTATCTCATATTTCTCAAAAGCTGATGTCTTGTCTTGCCAATATGGGAGAGGCCGAACCTGTACCCACTAATTCGGCCATTAACAAAAAATCTAGTGCAGGTGACAATCCCGACTGGAGGAAGCCCATTGGTGATCTCATCTGGAAAGTGATTCTACCGATTGGTTCAAGGGATAGAAGATTCGGGAAGTGGTCTCCAAGTTGGGAAGGTCCTTTTAGGATTAACCACTATACTATTGTATCTCTCCTTCATCTGGTTAGCGGTGCAAGAATCATGGATATAATAGAAACCCTGCCTTGAATTGAAAGGCACACATTGGAGCAATGCATTCCCAAGGAAGAAATTGAACACAGACAGAGGCTAAATGCCTAATTTGTCGCATCATTCGCAAAAGGCTTGCGGGCATCGAGCAAGAGGGTGCTCAGGCGACTTGCGAGATAGGAGCACGGGTCAAGGTTTTGGAAGGAGGCATCTGAGTATTGATTTGTTTCCCATGGGGCGATGTTGAGATAGCGGAGCTTTGCTGGCCAGCACCCTTCCCCCAGTCCGACAACGCTGGCTCGTCGGCACCCAAACTCCTCCATCATGGATCTCGCGGTGTTTACGCTTTGCCGCCTCATCCACCAAGAGGTGTTGCCCGACACGAGGCAACATTAGACGAGGTGGAGTTGGTGCGATCGCTGTCATCACCACCCTTCCACGAGAACTTGCTCCATTCTCCTCCGCGACCATTGCCACAGCTAGGATTCTGGCCCATCCACGCCCGTCACGGCCAAGCAGCGGAGATGTGTACAAAGGGTATGGGCGTAGTCAACGCGAGCTGATGACTCGCGCTTACTAGGCATTCATATGTTCATGTAGTACTAACGAACCTAATAATCTATCAGGACAAAATCAAGTTCATTAATTGACCGCATCTAAAGGCCTACTTGAATAAGTGTTTTTCAATGAAGGACCTTGGAGAAGCTGCTTATATATTAGGCATCAAGATCTATAGAGACAGATCAAGACGCCTCATAGGTCTTTCACAAAGCACATACCTTGATAAGATTTTGAAGAAGTTCAAAATGGATCAGTCCAAGAAGGGGTTCTTGCCTGTATTGCAAGGTGTGAGATTGAGCTCGGCTCAATGCCCGACCACGGCAAAAGATAAAGAAGAGATGAGTGTCATCCCCTATGCTTCAGCCATAGGATCTATTATGTATGCCATGCTGTGTACCAGACCTGATGTAAACCTTGCCGTAAGTTTGGTAGGAAGATACCAAAGTAATCCCGGCAAGGAACAACTGACAGCGGTTAAGAATATCCTAAAGTACACGAAAAGGACAAAGGACATGTCTCGTTTATGGAGGTGACGAAGAGCTAAATGCGTAAAGGGTTACGTCGATGCTAGCTTCGACACAGATCTGGATGAGTCTAAGTCACAAACCGGATCGTGTATATGTTGAATGGTGGAAGCGATGGCTGGTGCAGCTGCAAGCGAAGCGTCGTGGCGGGATCTACATGTGAAGCGGAGTACATGGCAGCCTCGGAGGCAGCGCATGAAGCAATTTGGGTGAAGGAGTTCATCACCGACCTAGGAGTCATACCCAATGCGTCGGGGCCGATCAAACTCTTCTGTGACAACACTGGAGCTATTGCACTTGCCAAGGAGCCCAGGTTTCACAAGAAGACCAGGCACATCAGCGTCGCTTCAACTCCATCGGTGAAAATGTTCGGGATGGAGACATAGAAATTTGTAAAGTGCATACGGATCAGAATGTCATGAGATCCGTTGACTAAACCTCTTCATGGGCAAAACATGATCAACACGAGAACTCCATGGGTGTTCGATTCATCACAATGTAACTAGATTATTGACTCTAGTGCAAGTGGGAGACTGTTGGAAATATGCCCTAGAGGCAATAATAAAAGCATTATTATTATATTTCCTTGTTCATGATAATTGTCTTTTATTCATGCTATAATTGTATTATCCGGAAATCGTAGTACATGTGTGAATACATAGACCTGTCGTCCCTAGTGAGCCTCTGGTTGACTAGCTCGTTGGTCAATAGATAGTCATGGTTTCACGACTATGGACATTGGATATCGTTGATAGCGGGATCACGTCATTAGGAGAATGGCGTGATGGACAAGACAATCCTAAGCATAGCACAAGATCGTGTAGTTCGTTTTGCTAGAGCTTTCTCAATGTCAAGTATCTATTCATTAGACCATGAGATCGTGTAACTCCGGATACCGTAGGAGTGCTTTGGGTGTACCAAAGCGTCCTGGCGTGGCTGGGTGACTATAAAGGTGCATTACGGTATCTCCGAAAGTGTCTGTTGGGTTGACACGGATCGAGGCAGAGATTTGTCATTCCGTATTACGGAGAGGTATCCTTGGGCCCACTCGGTAGTGCATCATCATAATGAGCTCAAAGTGACCAAGTGTGCGGTCACGGGATCATGCATTCTGATGCGAGTAAAGTGACTTGCGATAACGAGACTGAACAAGGTATTGGGATACCGACGATCGAGTCTCGGGCAAATAACATACCGTCGACAAAGGGAATAGTATCTGGGGTTGCTTGAATCCTCGACATCGTGGTTCATCCGATGACATCATCGAGGAGCATGTAGGAGCCAACATGGGTATCGGATCCTTGTTGGTTATTGACTGAGCGTCTCGGTCATGTCTACATGTCTCCCGAACCGTGAGGTCTAAACATAAGGTTCGGTGGCGCTAGGGTTATTAGGAAGACATGTATGTGATTACGAATGTTGTTGAGTCCGGATGAGATCCGGACATCACGAGGAGTTCGGAAGGTCGGAGGTAAAGATTTATATATGGGAAGTTGTCAAGCGGACACGGAAAAGTTTGGGCATATCGGTATTGTCTGGGGCCACGAGAAGGGTTCGGAGGTCCACGGGAGGGCCACCCCTCGGGGGCCACTGGGCTGCGTGGGGAGGAGCCACCCCTGGTGGGCTGGGCGCACCTCCCTTGGGCCCTTGCCCCTAGGGTTGAGGGAACCCTAGAGGCGCCCCTTGCTTGGGGGGCAAGTCCCCCCCTTGGCCGCCGCCCCCCTCTAGATGCATCTAGAGGGGCCGCCCTCTCCCTTCCCCTATAAATAGAGGGGTGAGGGAGGCAGCCGCACCACAAGCCAGGCGCAGCCCTCCCTCCCAACACCTCTCCTCCTCCGTTGTGTGCTCGTGAAGCCACAGCCGAGATCTTGTTTCTCCACCATCATCACGCCGTCGTGCTGCCGGGGGAGCTGTCTTCCTCAACCTCTCCTTCCTCCTTGCTGGATCAAGACAAAGGAGACGTCACCCATACCGTACATGTGTTGAACGCGGAGGTGCTGTCCGTTCAGCACTTGGTCATCGGTGATCTGAATCACGTCGAGTACGAGTCCATCATCACCGCTCCCTCGAACGCTTCCGTACGCGATCTACAAGTGGTATGTAGATGCAAACTCACTCCCTTGACTCGTTGCTTAGATGAACTCATAGATGGATCTTGGTGAAACCGTAGGAAAATTTTTAATTTTCTGCAACGTTCCCCAACACTTACTCCTTTCGAGAGAAACTCTTTTTCCAGAAAGGATCCGTTCTTGGCAACAAAGATCTTGCCTTCGGATCTAAGGTAGAAGGTATACCCAATGGTTTCCTTAGGGTATCCTATGAAGGCGCATTTTCCGACTTGGGTTCGAGCTTTTCAGGTTGAAGTTTCTTGACATAAGCATCGCATCCCCAAACTTTTAGAAAGCGACAGCTTAGGTTTCTTCCCAAACCATAATTCATACGGTGTCGTCTCAGCAGTTTAGGCGGTGCCCTATTTAAAGTGAATGTAGCTATCTCTAGGCGTATCCCCAAAATGATAGCGGTAAATCAGTAAGAGACATCATAGATCGCACCATATCCAATAGAGTGCGATTCGATGTTCGGACACACCGTTCTGTTGAGGTGTTCGGTGGCGTGAGTTGTGAAACGATTCCACATTTCCTTAAGTGTGTACCAAACTCGTGACTTAAATATTCTCCTCCACGATCTGATCGCAAGAATTTTATCTTTTGGTCACGTTGATTTTCTACTTCATTCTGAAATTCCTTGAACTTTTCAAAGGTCTCACACTTGTGTTTCATCAAGTAGACATACCCATATCTACTCAAGTCATCAGTGAGAGTGAGAACATAACGATATCCTCCACGAGCCTCAACACTCATTGGACCGCACACATCGGTATGTATGATTTCCAATAAGTTGGTTGCTCGCTCCATTGTTCGGAGAAGCGGAGTCTTGGTCATCTTGCCCATGAGGCATGGTTCGCATGTGTCAAATGATTCATAATCGAGAGACTCTAAAGTCCATCAGCATGGAGCTTCTTCATAAACTTGACACTAATGTGACCAAGGCGGCGATGCCACAAGTATGTGGGACTATCGTTATCAACTTTACATCTTTTGGTATTCACACTATGAACATGTGTAACATTACGTTCGAGATTCATTAAGAATAAACCATTGACCATTGGAGCATGACCATAAAACATTTCTCTCATATAAATAGAACAACCATTATTCTCGGTTTAAATGAGTAGCCATCTCGTATTAAGCGAGATCCTGATACAATGTTCATGCTCAAACTTGGCACTAAATAACAATTATTGAGGTTTAAAACTAATCCGTAGGTAAATGTAGAGGTAGCGTGCGACGGCGATCACATCGACCTTGGAACCATTCGGCAGCGCGCCGTCACCTCGTCGCTCGCCAGATCTCCGTTTATTCCGCAGCTCTGCTTGTGAGTTACATATATGAACAGCGGCACGGTATCAAATACCCAAGAGTTACTACGAGTCTTGGTAAGGTACACATCAATTACATGTATATCAAATATACCTTTAGTGTTGCCGGCCTTCTTATGCGCTAAGTATTTGGGGCAGTTCCGCTTCCAGTGACCCTTCCCTTTGCAATAAAACACTCAGTCTCAGGCTTGGGTCCATTCTTTGACTTCTTCCCGGCAACTGGCTTACGGGCGCGGCAACATCCTTGCCGTCCTTCTTGAAGTTCTTCTTACCCTTGCCCTTCTTGAACTTAGTGGTTTTATTGACCAT